>JAYXIM010000311.1:600000-1019509 GCA_037575425.1 Anastrepha fraterculus | reverse complement strand
GATGTGCGTTTTGCACTTCTGACAGCTTTCTTAAAGTCTTTGAGACTTTGTCGATATTCTTCCCATTCGTCTGTTATTTTAGATTGGTTAAAGAGTTTCCGAGTTCGATTGCGAAGTTCTGAGATTTCTGGAGTCCACCAAAAAGGTTTATGCTTACCTCCTGTTTTTGTCAGGGGGCAAGATTGTCGTGCTGCGCTTTGACACGTCTTCGTTATCATGTTGACAGCGTTTTCGATATCGTTTTTATTTGCCATTTCGAACTGCCTGATATCAGGAAGTCCATTGGCAAGATGTTCTTTATATTTGATCCAATTCATACGTTTTTTGTTAAGGTACTTCATGGGTTTTGCCGTTTCGGCTTTTAAAGTGAATGTTAAATATTGGTGGTCGGAAAAAGAGTGCTGTTTATCAACGCTCCAGTCCTGCACCAGTTGTGTACATGATTCGCTAGCAAGAGTAATATCGAGTACCTCTCTTCTAGACGAGTTAAGAAACGTAGGGACATCACCTCTATTACATATATCAAGCTTATTCGCTAGAATATAATTAAAAAGTTGATCACCTCGTGTGTTGTTGTTTGTACTGCCCCAAACAGTATTATGTGCATTAGCGTCTGCTCCAATAATGACGCGTTTCTGGATCAGATGCGCCGTATTGACGAGCCTCCTCACTGCTTCAGGAGGAGGCGCCTCCGCTGCGTCGTAAGGCATGTAAGCCGACACAATCCAAATCGGGCCGTGGACTGCTTCAACCTCAATGGCAGTGGTGTCAGCATTGCTAAAGGGAAGAAGAAAAGCATTAATATGTTTTCGAATGAGAATACAAGAGCGCGATCTAACGTTAGCCTCACCTTGAAACAAGGTGTAGTGCGTATCTTTCAGGCCGCATATCTTGTTGTTTGATATCCAAGGTTCTTGGATGAGAATGATGTCTTCTCTGAGGTCAGAGAGACGAAGAATGAGGGCTGCCGAGGCAGCCTTAGAGTGGTGCAGGTTAATCTGCAGCACTTTTAGACGGACATTCAACGACTGTGGCGTTCGCGTCATCACCGCTATCTAAAAGACTATCCTCGTCCTCGAGTTGAATGTTAAATAAGTTTCCCACAAGTTCGCTGTTTGATTCCGAGTCGGACTCAATCGTCGAAGCTTGTGAGAGAGGCTTATCGACATCCATCTTGGGGGCCGCCGTACTCTCTTCGCTGGGTGCGAGGAGGTTTTTCGGCTGATAGGTCCAGATGGTAGCTGTAGTGAACCCGAATGCCACAATCCCCTTGCGGTCGTCCAGTGCTTTAACGCTTTCCTGGTCCAGGAGCAGCGTGACATGTCTGGAGTTTCCTGAAGGCTCTTCCACCTTAACTACCCTCCAGTTTTCGGTGGGTAGGTTCGGGTTTCCGATCTTCAGTAGCTCCAGGATGGTTTCCGGATCGGATGGCTCTACAGGTATTCTTGCTCTGCCGCGAGGTTTGTTGGGAATTTCGCTCTTCTTGATTAGTTGGAGCTTCGCTCCGGGCCATACCTCGCCGAGTCGGTCGAGGGCCTTGCCGTACAGGCTGACAGAGCGTTGATCTGAGCAAGCGATCAACTTGACCCTTGCTTGAAACCAACCCGCGTCAGAGCAGAAAGGAGGGGGTCCTGGGTTCTGCTTCAGAACGTCCAGGTAGCCCAACTGAAGTTTTCTCTCCACAATCTTCCAGTTTGATGGAGAGATGAAACCGTCAGGGTGGCTCTTATCCACCACCGCCATGACCAGACTATCTCTGGCAACTTCGCAGAACTTGCGTAGTTTGACCTCAGAGGAAGCCTTATGCTTCTTGGGGTCGTTGGAGCTATGAGGATCCTCTGAAGACCGCTGCCGCTTAGCTGCACTCGGTTTATCTTTGGACGCCTCATAATTCCGAAGGAACTCCCGGGCCCAATCGAGAGTTGACTTTTGCTGGTCGGACAGCTCCTCCTCAGGGGTTTTGCCGAACTTTTCCATAAGGAAAGTGGCACGTCTTCGATCTCTGTATCGACGGAGATGAGGAGGGATGGGTTTTTTGGAGACTTCTGTCCGACTTGTTTTCCCAGTTTCTGGCAAAACAGATTTGGTGATCACTTGGTTTTCCGCAACCGAGTCGGTTTTGGAGGAAGTAGAAGCCTCAAGGGAATGCGGTGGTGTCTCTGTGACGGTTTTGCTCTTAGCGAGCACTTTCGCCACCGAAGGGGTGGTTTTTGACCCCGCCATAAGTTTGGTGGAGCCAAGGGGTCTTCCGCGTCGGGAAGGAGTTTGTTGTGTTGTTTGTTTTTTTGTTGATTTATTCATAATTTGCGGTGCGGTCACTCAGCCGACGTGTCAGCAGTCGTAACCTGGGATTTAGATAGGGAAATAATGGGGTCCGCCACGCCAGAGCCCTATGCCTTGGTAAGTCGAATTGAAACTGGGGTCCGACAGGTGCCCCAGAGTCCGCATACTAGCGACTTAGCTCACCCTAAGCCATGCATCCCTCGGCGTATGCTGTTCCACCTTGGATTGGTAGCCTTTGATATAAGGGAGTGGCCTTCTCCCCGTGAGTCCATTTTTACTCCATTCGTATTAGCAGAGACATGACCTACTAATACGAGTGGCTTCTCGCCTTCCACCGAAGTGGATATGGGTCACTGCCAGCAATTATGGCAGTTACGGCACGCGTGCAGTAACACTGCACTACATGTTGTTCCCCCTACCATAGTTGTTGGTTGACGAGAACTAGGCTGGTTCGCGAGTAGGCTTTTACCGAGGCTATGACCTACTTAACCACAGAAGATAACTGTGGCGTACCCTATCCACCACCTGGGACGCGCCGCAATAGGTGCCCAACCAAAGGGATTACACTTACAAAGCGGACATTTTGGTGAGGTGGTGTTTTTGACTTTTTTTTCGAAAATACTGATAAAAAATTTCATTTCGATTGACGCTGAGTACTACAGAGTCAATTCCCATTACAGAAGCTATGGGTACCTTTCAGAAATGAAAGACTTTCGAGCACTTTCTCTGTAAATGTCCGAATCTGGCAGCTAGAAGATTAAGATCACTGCGTGCTCCTTTCTTCGACAGCCTGGTACAGTGCGCCAACCTAGATTAGGTTAGGTTGAGTGGCGGTCATGCGTCATACTTAGGCCTCAACAGTCACATTGTGGTACCTCTGGAGCTCGTCCTTGACACTCTGGAATCTTTACTGAATCAACCTGTGGATTTAATAAATTTTGTTAACTTCGGCATCCCTATTTGAGAGATCTCTTCAATGCGGTCAAGTAAAACAAATCCAAGCGTGGAAAGCCCCTCTCTGAATAGAGCAATGCATGTACACAGGAGGTGTTCCACGGTTTCCTCTTCTTCAGTACCTTGACAGCTTCAACAAAAGCAATTATGTGGGAGTCCCCGTCTATTTGCATGCATTCCAATTAGACAATGCACTGCTAGTAGCCCTATCGTATTTTTCATATCCTGTCTCCTAAGATTCAGTAGCGATTTTTTGCGGCCGTCGCGGTTCCATTCTGACCAAATTTGCCTGTTTATTTGGCAAACAGGTGATGGCCTCCAACGGACATTAGCAGCATTGATATACAAGCTGAAGTCCAAAAAAATAAGACTGGCGTCATAAAAGTGTTTGTGAATTGTCCACAAGGAGTTCGTGCCAACGGGACAAACCGTCAATGCAATTTTCTATATCGGCGTTTTGACGCGCTTGTTGCATCGCTTTCGTCGAATTCGCCCTGAATACCGCGAAGGACGAAGCTGGCGCTTATTACATGATAATCCACCCTCTCATCGATCCACTCTTGTGACTGATTTTTTGACTAGAAATCGCATTTTAACCATCAATCACTCGCCGTATTCACCTGATATGGCTCGCTGTGAATTCCACCTATTCCGAAAATAATATTTCGCTATGAAAGGAAAACGTTTTGAGTCCATAAAGACCATCTAAAAGGCTTGTACCGACATCCATTCCGGTCAATGACCTGAAACACTCTTTCGAAAAGCTTTTAGATCGCGCAAAACAGTGTATCGTGGCCAGAGGAGACTATTTTGAATAAATAAACTCTAAGTTATCAGAGCTCCTGTCGTGTCTATTTGAGCTTGGTCTTGTTTATTTTGGACTTCTCCTTTTAAAGTTATTCACGACATACCTACCGAAGTCCTCCAGCGAGTAATTCAAAATTGGGGTTTACATATAGCCGAATTACGGCGCAATTGCGGTCAACATTTGAAAGTGATTATTTTTAAAAATAAACATCATGAATGGTTCTACACAAAAGTAATAAAGATTTCCCAATCAATTTGCATTTACGATGTTTTATTTTGATTTAACATTCGATAGCTCTAAATTGACCACCCTTTACATACATCTTTGACGAGCCAACAGTAACTCAGAGAGCTTAGCATATTTTGATGTGTCTCCCTATGCTGTGGAGGAACTTACATCTCCAAACTAACATTAGTTTTAGTCGAGGCAAAGATCTCTTAAGGAAGTTTTTCGCTCAAAGTTCACTTAGCTTTAATTGAGTAGATTTTAAATTTGGCCAAATTGGTTGCCCAAACTTGTCGATGAGCCAGCATTTTTGCTGGTAAAACAACTTTTAATTCCGTTACTCTTTATTTGTGAGTGCGTACATACATACCTACATATGTTTGCAAGTATGTACATACATACATACATATACACATACTTCCTTCATCGCCGGTTTGTAATACTTCACCTATTTTGCTGACACTACTTGCACTTGCGCAAATCTCTAGAATAACTTACATACATATGTAAGTATGTACATACGTTAAAACATATACCTGCATACATAGGTATATACATACAGCCATATGATACATAAGCACATTTACACATGTTGACGTTTTTCTTTTGGAACTGCTAGCAGTTCGCCGACCAGCAGTTGGTGAAAGCAGAATTAAAACCAACAGCAATACTCATACTTGAAAATGCATGTACATACATACATATGTACATATTTACACACCAAAGTACATACTTGTTTTAAATGGACTTTGGACAAACTAACTTACTTGACTTTAGACATTTTTGGTTCTAGCCAGCAATTCATACTTGACTGACGGAAAGTGTTAAATCGATTTAAGCTGTTTTCCTCCCAGCATGCACACGTACATTCCTATTAACATACACACATACAGATGTAGTGTTTACTTACCTTTAGTATATCCGTAGTTTCGTGCAGTGACAATTTGGTGCCATGGGTTAGTTGAAATTTTCTCGACTGCTGCTGCGTATTTTCAGGATCCAGACGTTCACTTTGTTCAGACAAATTTAACTCCATTTTTAAACTTTCTTACTACTATTATTTTTAGTTTTATTTCGTTTGAGGCAAGAAAACGTGCGGCGTCTTTCTGTTATTATTTACCTATTTCTTTATTTTTTGTTTTTGTGAAGCAGTTGTTGGTGCGTGTAAGTAAATAAAACGTGCACGCGAGTTCGTCTCTCTTGGTTCTTCTATGTGCTCTATTGCTGTCAGCCGTGCTTGTGTTTACCTCAAATAATCTGCAGTGTAGAATTTATGTTAATGGCTTTTAACAATTGGTCATAGCCAATTTCGCGTTGTATAATCTATAATTTAATTTCAGCAAATATGTGCATTTGTATGTATTACAAGTGTGCTAATTTTATTCTGGTGACACTTTTACACTCAAGGCTGTTATAATTTATTTATTCGCTGCTCACTTTCGCTGCCAAAAAAATATATGTATATATTTTATGTTTTCACGTTCCTAGCAGAAACAATAAATCCTATGATATTTGTATTTATGTATATTTAACTGTTTGCTCCGCGATACGACTATCCACGATGGGAGCCTGAAGTCAGACTGCCCGTGGAGGCCACAAGCCCTAGCTCGTCATATCGCAATCAGCTGCTGCTCGCGAAATACTTGTAGCACTGTTATTGCCTTTTTACCACGTGGAGCGGTCTCCCATATGTTGGAGAGAGCCATAGTGGCCCCCGCTGTTAGAGAGTGTTACCACCTGATAATTGTGTGAACTTGAAAAATTTTCATACACAAGCATGCAAGTGTGTACTTAATGTACACACAAACGTATGTGCCTGTGTGCGTGCATATGCATGTGTATGTTTTACAGCGTAAAAAGAGTGAGTACTGAGGCAAGCATAGTTTTAACCAAAATTTAAGCAAAATTGTGAGAGTAACTTAAAGTACGTTCATATATGCAGTGATTAGCCTTTAAATCCACAAAAATGAATGTACTCGTTCACATATGGCAGATTAGCTGCAAAATTAACAATCAGCTGTCAATATGGTTTTGATTTTTGATTTAACTGCGCAATGGAGAAAATCCTTAAACGACGTTTACTGAGGTTGCAAAAAATTACGGCAGCCATACGCATGCGAAATTCGATATTACATTTTATAATAAGCAATAACAGGCCAAAGCGTCTATGGAGACATATTTTTTTTGTAATATAAATGTTTAATTAAGAATATCTAACAAGAATTGTATTAGAATTATGTCTACAAACATATTTTCTTTGCAGGCAAACATTTTATTTAGTTTTTACTTTCACGTTTCTCCTAACATTTGTAATAATAATTATCGACAACTCGAAGACAGTAAAAGAATGTATCGACGTTTTGACTGAACTATCACAGTACTTTGTAATAAACCTGCTCCGGGTGCCGGGTTAGAGAGACATAGAAGGCAACTGCAAAGCAGATGAGCTAGCGAGATTGGGTACCACATTACCGATCTAACCAGACAAAGCAAACATACCTACACCTTTAGCAACTTGTAAGATGCTTATAGATAAACACACTATCAGTGCTGCCAACAGGCTATTGTCTCAGTCCCTGGCCTGTGCAACTAGTAGAATGGCGTGGCCGGAATGGAACATGGACCGTCCAAACCGACTGTAGAAACTAAACAGGAAAAACATGAGAAATCTTCTCGGGGTCCTAACAGGGCATTGCCTGATTGACAAGCATGCCAGTAGACTGGGAGCACCCTATAACGACTATTGAAGAAGAAGAGACTATAGAACACTTTCTTGTATTGTATCATTCTTGGGTTGGTTCAGCAAATCAGCTGGTTCCTTCAAAATCACTGAGAGCCGGTTAACGGTCCGAAGTTAGCCACACCTCTGCATACTGTGCATCGTCGTTTTAACTACCCGCTTTAGGGTTGTGACACGCACACAGCACCAGCAGCAAGTAACGTTATTTAAGTGTGGATAAAAATCCCAGCTGAAAACAGCGTTATATGCATTTGAATGTATGTGTAAGCAGTTAAAATCATTTGAGAGGACTGAGCGTTTTGTGTTACTCTCTGTTGGTAGTACTATTTACTATTAAATACGCACGTATCTCCGCAAAAAAAATTTTGCAAAATCAAAAGAGGAGAAAGGTACTTATACATATACATGCAAATATGTATGTATATATTTAATATGAAATAATTGAAATGCATTATCTCCATTTCAATTCATTGTTATATGTGCATGCACATGTACATATACTACCGATCACAATTACTATTTTTTATTTATGAAAGCAATAAATGAAAGCAATTACAGTTTTTTTAAGTTGCAGAACTTTCTCCTTTGAAATTGCACGCCTAGTTGTAGGCAATTTGTAGTTCATGTGTGACAATCGACAAACAATAGCTGTGTTCCTATAGTGTGGATAAAAAATTTGCAATATTACAAAAATGCAACAACAAAGATGTGATCCTGATAGAGATCCTGTTCAGTTTATGACCCTTTCGTTTCGTTTTGTTTCTCGTCATTAGTTTGGTAGCACATCTTTTGTAGTTGGTGGCACTGGCAAGAGAATTAATACATAAACATGAACTCATAGTGAAAAGCGACTGTTGGGGCAACGTAAAGAATCCATAGTCGAGGGGCTTTGTGTGTAACTACCGCTCGGTTTGTGGATATGAAATAACAAATAATAGAAACAGTTTTCTCTTAAACTTCTAGAGTATTTTCTTTAAAAAGCTTCTCATAAAAAACCTGCTTCTCAAAGGCGGGGTAAAACAAAGAAGAGACAGCAAATTGAAGAAATTTGAAAAAGCCCTTAATAGAGGATGAGCACGACAATTATATATATCATATAATATATAATATAAATATTGCTATCGTTTGACGCTTGCCCAATGTAAAACATTCTAGTTAAGAAAAAATACTAAAAATGTCAGAGGTCATCATTGCTAGCCCAGTATTACTATATATTGTATGTACCAACACTACCAGGAGTGAGTATGTCGGAAAAAATTCGTTTCATTGAAAATTTTAAATAACTGGCGTAAATCTAATGGTGCAGTAATATATGAAGAAAATGTATGCTTTGTTTGTATGTTACGGCATTTTTAATTTTTCCTTGAAACTTGTCTATATGTATTAAAGCTACTGCAAATCAGGGAACACCATTGTCAAACTAACAAAACTAAGCCAAAAAGGTCATGCACAACAAACCACTTCTTCCGAACATTTAACTAAAGAGCCGCCAACGTGACGAATCTGGTGTGAATACCTCTATTTGCCTTTGATTTATAAATATACTCTGGTAGTTCCTTCTATTATAGTGAATACCACTACAGCACAGTGCTGCCACTAAAGCAAAGTGTATTGCCAATTTTCAGCAAACAGCTGCTTACAAGACGAATCCAGACAAAGTGATAGCAACACTACAAAAAACCAAATTAAATAACCAAAGCGGATCTGTACAAGGTGATATCAGTAGAACGGTCGATTGGTTCTTTCCTAACAATTTAGTGGTTTAAGAATCAAAGTGATATGTTTTTTTTTTTTATTTTATTTTTTTTTTGGCTGGAATTTAGAACAATGCCGATTTTGGAATTTCTGGCAAACTATAATGTTTTTTTTAATGAAACTTGGTGAAGATGTTAGTGAGGTGTTAAGGAACACTCTTTATAACTTTAAATTAATCGGGAAATAATAATTTTTTAATTATTTACATTCAAAATGCCCTTGGGAACATCAGTATAATTTGCCACATTACACTCTATATTTTTTAACATTTCACTATAAATCACCAAATATACACTCACACGCGTGTTTTTACCGATTTTTATGCTAATATTCTAATTATATCTATTAAAATTAAATGCAAATACATTTGCCTATGCAATCACATTCCAATTTTAAGCGCGAATAAGAAGAAGATTGGAATTACAACAGTATGGTGTTGCCGGATGCCTGCAAATGAAAACAAAAAATAAGTTCTTGAGTTTAGTCTTAATCATGGGGGTCGGGGTTATTGTGCCTGCTTACTACATACACGCATATGACGTTTTAATTTTGGGTTCAATGGTTTTAACACGGAAAGGAGTTTTACGCAAAAATACTGTAGATTGCGTAGCCGGAGTTGGACTGATGAGGGTTATTTTTTTGAAGCGCGGCCGAAGGCCGCCTACGCGATAAAGAGTTCCACGCAAAAATACTGTGTTAATTAATTTAATTTAATTTTAATTACTTTATTATTTTTTGTGATACGCTTAATATCATTGTTTTTAAGTTTAAATGAGTTGTATGTTTTTATTTTCAAATTTATTTCTCAACTTTAAATTACAGCAAAAAATACTGCAGTTTTACAATGAACCTTCCACTGAACATCCCTGCGTGCGAACTTCGTTTTCATTTCAGGTGTATGGCAACACCAACTTTTCGCTAAATTATAGAACTTTAACATTAAATTACTTAAAAACTATAAGCCTCCGGCAGGTTCTGTTTTCAGTTTTAAGATGGGGATACACGCCTCTATCACCCCCTTTTTACCGTTTTTTCCAAAGCGATCGGCATTATACTAAATTTTTTTTAATTTCATTTTTTTTGTTTGTTTCCATACTGACTGAAATTTTGTCATTCAATTTACAAAAATATATTGTATTTCATTTTCAAACCACCAATTTGCTAGGAAAAAACCAAGAAAAAACCAATCGACCGTTTTACTGATATCACCTTGTACAGATTCGCTCCGATTATCTACTTTCTATTGTTTTGTTTTGATTCGATATTCGTATCTGTCAGACAACAAAAAATTTATAAAGTTTATACTTCGCTGGAGCACAACAAAAATAAGTGATAAACAAAAAGAGTTGTGTCAAAAATAAGTATGAAAGTAAAATAAAAACAGTTGACGTAGCTATTTGTTTGGCATGGATAACTTCCGTGAAGCTACGTAGATAAATGACCAAGTTTGAAATGCATTACCGTGTCAGTATTTTAAATACAAACTAATTTGCGAAGCAGAGAATTGAGACTGATTATAGGGCAGACCAAATCATAGCGACAGAATTCAAAAGAATTCTTAATAAAGAGTCGCATACGTCCATAGATAGCGCAGTTTGCTATACCGCTGAAAAATGTCACTTCCCACGTACGACGTGTTGCTGGAAGCAACGGCGGTTGTCAGTACAGTGCTACAATTTCTATCTGGCGTGTAAGTAAACAAAATATTCGATATAGCTTTTAAATATTCCTCTTTTCTCTTTCAGCATTATATGCCGGAAGTACATACAAAAGAAAAGCACTGGTGAATCTTCGGGCCTACCCTTTATTTGTGGTTTCCTCTCGTAAGTACATGGCGAAGGAAAGGAAATTTACCGCAATGATTTAATACTTAAAACACATTTTTTAGAACCTCGTTTTGGCTGCGTTATGGCTTGCTTACCGGTGAGCAAATCGTGGTGTTGGTCAATATTATTGGCGCTTTTCTGTTCCTATGCTATACAATGGTGTACTATATATTCTCCGTGAATAAAAAGTCCTTTATGCGTGAATTCGGATTGGTTTTATGTATTCTATTTGGTGTGTGGTACTATACGGATTCGATAGAAGCAGAAGCGGAAAAAATTCGTCTTATGGGTAAATCTAATTAAATTAGAATAACTTACAATTCCAGTTTGTACATGCATATATAAATATATTCTATTTATTTGGGATTTCTTGCAGGTATAATTTGCTGTGTTATTACTGTGTGCTTCTTCGCGGCACCACTTACCATGCTGGTTCATGTGATACGCATGAGGAATTCAGAAAGCTTACCCTTCCCACTGATTGTTATGACATTTCTGGTCTCTGTACAGTGGGTTATCTATGGCGTCATCATATCAGATACATTTATACAGGTAAGGTGAACATATGAGCATTTTAGTTATATGACTAACTTTAAATTTAAAAGTAAAGAGCCATCCTTCCATGAGGTTGGTGCATTGATTTTTCGAAAAGAAATTCAAAAACTTAAATTTTGAAATTTTAGTCATAATATACATATATTTGTATAAATTTGGCGCGTACACCCCTCTGGGTATTTGGCCGAGCTCCTCCTATTTGTGGCGGGCGTCTTGATGTTGTTCCACAAATGGAGGGACCTACAGTTTCAAGCCGACTCCGAACGGCAGATATTTTTATGAGAAGATTTTTCATGGCAGAAATACACTCGAAGGTTTGCCATTGCCTGCCGAGAGGCGACCGTTATTAGAAATGTTTTTCTTAATTTTGGTGTATCACTGAGATTCGAACCTACGTTCTCTCTGAATTCCGAATGGTAGTCACGCACCAGCCCATTTGGCCACTGCTCCCGAAGTCTTAATACTAAGTTTAAAATTTGTAACGATTTAACAGTAAAGAGTGATTAAAACCCCAGTTATTCCGGTAACGTAGAACTGACTGTCAAGGAAATGCAAACAAACCGACAACTACTGGACCGGCCAGTGTTTTGACTTATATACGTTCAATGTCATTCATCGACAGGCACTTACCAGCTTCCTAAACTCCCGAATCCTGAATGCCGTAATCGGAGTCCAACCACCACCCATAGCATATGAAGAGCTTCAGCTACGCCGAGAGAGCCGCGTAACTTTGACACAATTACGTCCTGGATATTGTAGCAGGTTAAACTCCTACTTATCCAGAATTGACCTCGGCATACCCAAAACATGTCCAACATGTGAAGGCACTCTACCTTTTCACATGCCCCATCAAACCTACTCACCTAACACTCATTTCCATCTGGACCCGACCTATCGAAACAGCAAGTCTCCTGGGCCTAACGTTGAGTTGAATGAACTAGACGAAGACGACGGGTAACTACATACATTGCTCTGACAGGGTTTAGTAAGCTGCTACAACAACAACAAAACCATTAAAAATAAACGTTCACAAGGCATTTATTTTCTACGTAACCAAAACGACGCGGATTTATAAACGGTTCTCCAGACAGGGCTAGTTTACTAGGGCGGTAGCTCTTGGTCAGGAAAAACCCGTGTCATTCCGGTAACGTAGAACCGACTGTCATGTATTACTGCTACAACAACAACAACAACTCGGATTTATATCCGGCCACGGACTGTCACTTCCGCAGCATTCTCCGTATATGTATGGGGAATGTTTATGCTACAACAACATCATTAAATTTAAACAATTTTTAAAGCAAATTACTGCCAACTAATAAACCAATCTACACAATAAATTTTTTGTTTTTTAATTATTTTTATTTTTCTTTTCCAGATTCCAAATTTCATTGGCTGTTTACTGTCGCTGCTGCAACTGTGTTTATTCGTTATTTACCCGCCCAAAAGTTATTCTGGGCAAGGCTATCGTTTGGTCGACCAATCGCCTATATTTTAAGAGACCAGGAGTAGCTACGTAGTACTACCACACCACATTACGCATGCATGCATGCAGTAGTTGCCAAATAGTCGGTGAAAACTTAGATGTAAATGTTGATGTTTATTTGCATCTACAAAGGCAGTAATTATGCTGCTATGCTGAATTTATAAATATTTACTTAAACTGGCTGATTGTATTATAAAACAGTTCAAAGAAGCAATTCAATAAAATTATATTTGGAATAGGTTAAACATTATTCTTTTACGTTGTACTTTAAATTTCTTTTTCTTATGAATTTTTGAGTTTGGAAGCCGCTGCGTTGACATGACAGCAAAAATATGTAGAAACATCTTTTGCTTCCAATCGATTAACTATTTGGGAACTTTTTTTAAATTTTTAAAAGAAAAAAAAGGAATTTTGCTTTTGTTTTGCACTGTGATCCATACAAATTTTCCACTTTATTTCCAGTGCGCGTAATATTTCGTTTGTTTAAACAGTTGGTGGCCTAAATTTATACACAAAAGTAGAAGAAACAACATTTAAGCGGCACTTGATTAATTCAAAGTTGGTGAATATTGACGCCTTCATGTACATATATGTATCTGACAATACTTAGTTCGCAGAAATAATTGCATACTTTTAAAACCCGCTCTTATGTAGCCAACAATTAAAATATGAACTTACCTCTGCCTTAGAAATATGCCAGACCATGTTTTTGTGCTAAACTAATATTTGCAGCTCTATTTGCCTACACAAGTACTCAAAACACCGTAGACCAAAGACTGCTTTGCAAAACAGTTAATAACAATAAACATGCTTAAATTCACATACTTGGCCGAATTCATTGTTCAATAAAACTTATCTATGAAAAGATGTGTTATCGATTACGTGAATATAGTTTTTTTTCTATTGATTACGGAAACACAATTATTAAATTCCTTACAAACCTTAAGCCCCTTCCAATAGCACTTGAAGTCAGACAAAAATTTAATGCATTTCAGTTTAGCTGTGATTTTATTCATAATAACCCATAATTTAGTAGTGCATTTGTTGCTATTTGAAGTTTATTTTATGCGCCAAAAGTTAGTCCATTTTACAATGCTCTGCTGGGTAGATAGTTATTTGCCAAGTATTTGGACAAGGTCATAAGTATAAGTGAAATTTTTTTACAAAATATGTTAAATAAATAAATTAATATGTAATAACTAAAATAGCTTAAGGGGTTAGGGGTAGTCAGAAGCCCGAAAAAATTATGATTTAGAAACATTCTTTTTTTTTTGATAGTCAATTGCTTTATTCTACAAAAATTAAAACCTAGCACTAATACATCATGTTGCGACTCGACTTAAGCAAAATTTCAAAAAAAAAAATTATAATTGTAAAAGTTATCGCTATTTGTGAGGAGCCCGTTTCTCCAGAAGTCCCTTGCGGTTATCATCATAAGTCCTTGGAGATTCATCTAATATCAATCGGACAAGAGAAAATAGTTTTATTAATAGATAATCTTGTGCCTGATCGAAGCTTTCCTGTCTTTTTTTTTCTTTCAAAATTAACAATATGGCGGCCTCAGGAAACATTTTTCAGATTTTCGAGAAAAAAACCGACAATTAATTGTTTAAAAAAATCGAAATTAAAAAAAAAAAATCCTTAGATCAGGCACGAGCTTTTTATGTTTTTCAAAAGCAATATAAATTTTATTGAAATTTGCCAAGCGGTTTTTAAGTTACAGTGATCACCAATTCAAAAAACATAGTTTTGAGAAAAACGCATTTAAAGTTAAATTAAGGGGACAGATACCTGTAAACGGCCATATTTTCCCTGATTTTCATTAAAATGAATAAATCAATATATTTTTTTCAAATTTGGCATACAGTTTATTTACACATTAAAAAAATAGATTTTTTTTATTTCAATCATTTCAAATGGCAGATGTACACTCAATTCTTCCAGGAAGGTCGCAGCGGGGCTTCTCAATCGGCGGGCATTGTAGCATCGCCGCCAGTGACCTGAATACAAAAAACTAAAATTTTATTAATGTCATAAATTCTATATGAATTAAAAAAATGGAAAAAAATTCGCGGAATAAAATGTTTCAAAAAAAAAACATGGATTCTGGCGAATTTTTCTACTATTTTTGCTTCGAAAATTTTTTTTTCGAAAATTTTTTGAAAATTTGTAACTTCACATAGAAAGTAATATCATAAAAAAGATGTGTGCAAAATTTCAGGGAGATCGGTCCATAACATTTCGAGTGATCGTGTGCGCCAATTCGAAATATGTGGTTTTGAGAAAAACTCGTCTAAAGTCGGCAACGTAACTATACCTCTCCTAGCGCTCGAACGCAAAGAATAGAGTAGTCACGGTTGACGATCTATGTATAATATAAGAAATACTTAATTTTACGTCCTAAAAATGGTTTATAAACATTTTATGAAAAAAAAGTTTTTTCTTCTCGAACTTTTACAGGTATCTGTCCGCTTAAAAGGTCCGGAGCGCCCAAGCGCCCTTTGTTAATTGTTGAATAACTCGAAAAGTATTTGTCATATTCACTTCAAATTTTCTCACAATATTTTTAAGATATTATACTTTACGAAAATGCAATAAAAGAAAATCCAATTTTTTGAAAATTCTGACTACCCCTAACCCCTTAAAAATTATTCAAATATTGTTTTCTTTCGTAAATACTTTCCCGTGCTGATAGCAAATTAACAGAAAATTTCGAATATTACCTCAACATTAGCTGTTGAGTTGTTGTTGTGTCAACTACCACATACCTTCTTCTTCTTGATTGGCGCGTTAATCGCTTACGTGATTTTGGCTGAGTCTAACAAAGCGCGCAGACGCTTTTTTCCAAGTGAAGCCAAGTCCTTGTGCATACTACCTTGATCAAAAAGTTCCCGAACAGCCCCCAGATGAACTGATTTGAGTTATGTTTTTTTTTTTTTGTTATGTTGCTACATCTGTGATTAAGATTCCTAAATTCAAAACTGTATCGCCATTGCTTGACATTTGTAAAAGTTACGGCGCCTTGAGTAAATCCAACTCTGCACGTGTTTTCGATTTTTTTTTCCAATTTTAAAAATGGATTTGAATTTGCAACAATGACTTTGTATTAAATTTTGCGTTTTTGGGAAACTGTTTAGGTTATGATCCTCTAAAGGAAACAGCCGTTTACGAGTTGTACGAACGCTTTAGTAGAGACCGTGAACCCATCGAGGATGACGAACATTGTGGCAGGCCGTTGACATCGAAAACTTATGAAAACATTAATAAAAAAATAAATAATTGGCGCTTACGCTTCAGTGTTTGGCCGAGCTCCTCCTCCTATTTAAGGGCAAATAGGGAGCTTTTTCATTGCAGAAATACACTCGAAGTTTTGCCATTGCTCATCGAGGGGCAACCGCTAATAGAATTTTTTTTTCTATTATTTGATGTTCAAGCACGTAGATTCGATCCCACGCACCAACCTATTCGGCTACAGGCCGAAACCATCAATAAGATGAAAGAAAAGTTCATCAATAACCGCGAATTAACCACCAGAGAGCTGCCAAAGGACTCAAACCTTGCTTATGGGTCTGTTCAGGGCATTGTAGTTAATGACTTGGATTTGCGGTGTCTTGCTGCAAAGTTGGTCCCAAAAGACTTGAATTTCATGCAAAAAAAGGGCGTTGATAACGCCAAAGACATGATTTCCACGACTGAATCCGCCACAACATTCATCAAACGCATCATTATTGAGGAGAGACAGGAGTTTATGCGTACGACACGCAATTCCATACATCAGGCGAGTGAGTAGAGAGCTCCGAATAA
Source organism: Anastrepha fraterculus (assembly GCA_037575425.1). Taxonomy (NCBI): domain Eukaryota; kingdom Metazoa; phylum Arthropoda; class Insecta; order Diptera; family Tephritidae; genus Anastrepha; species Anastrepha fraterculus. Next base: position 1,003,073 of record JAYXIM010000311.1, on the reverse strand, counting down.
ACCAGGTCCAAAAAAACCACGTTGTTTTCAGTCAAAAAAGAAAGCGATACGCACGGTTGTTATAGATTTAAACGGCATTGTACGGCACGAAATTTTGGCAGAAAGTCAGAACTAATGATAATAAGGACTATTATTTGGGCGTTATAAGATGTTTAGGTGAAGCAATTCGCCAAAAAATAAAGAATTTGTGGGAAAACAACTCTTGAATTTTGCATCATGATAACGCACTGTCGTATAGGGCCATCATTCTCCGCGAATTTTTGACCAAGAACGAAACGAGTACCATCCAACAGCCATCGAATTCATCTGCTATAATCCCTGCGATTTTTTTCGGTTTGGTCGAGTCAAAAAACCACTACGGGCAACGCGTTTTAACAGCCGAAATGAAGCAATAGAAGAATCGAAGACGGCTCTGAGCTAATCCGAAATTCGAGATCCAGAAAAAACACTGGCATAAATGCATTGCAGTTGAAGTGGAATACTTTGAAGGCAATAATAACATTTTTTAGGATTAAATTTGTATATTGAAATATAAATAAATTCCGGGAACTTTTTGATCAAGGTGATATGTGCACACAAGTAAAGCGTCGTTGTCAGGTGTTTCAAAGTCAATAAAGTGTAACAATATTACAACTACTAACTCCTATTACTCATATCACGAAAAATATTCAACGCAACAATATGGGACTTTAAATGGTCTATTGCGCTCATAAACATTTCATTACTGATTGTACTGATATGGATGTTTTATTTTATTAATGGCCGACCTCACCGAGAGGCTTGCGCAAATATCATAAAAATCTTGTTTTCAAATTACCTACAGTGCTGTGCGAAAATATATATTTATATTATTAGCATACTCATGATATCTGTCCCGTATATCAGACTAAACTTATCGTTTTTTGACCTTGGCATTAACTAAATCCGATATTGGGTAAATTTTCATGATATTGAGATTTAGAAAGGGAGGTGGCTGAGTATTACACTGAAAATATGGACATATAACATAGAAACTCTGAGTACCAGTTTTCAGTCGGAATTTCATGACGTTTAAATCGATTGCAGGAAAAATTGGGGACGAATACCAGAACTACTACCAGAACTTCTTCTTCTTGATTCTCGCGATAACCGCTTACGTGCTTCTGGCCAAGTTTGTCAAAGCGCACCAGTCTTTTCTTTCTTTTTCATTCCCATGGCAGCCGGTTCTACGTTACCGGAATGACTCGTGTATCCAGTAAACTATCCCTGTCTAGTGAACCATATATCATTTCTTTCTCTTACTACCCGGCGCCAGTTGGTTAAACCAAGTGAAGCCAAGTCCTTCTCCGCCAGATGTAGATGAGGCCTTTCTCTCCCTATGCTACAACCAGCTAGTACCGCATCGAATACTTTCAGAGCCGAAGCGTTTGTATTCAATCGGACGACTTGACCCAGCCAACATAGCCGTTGGATCTTTATTCGCTGCGCTATGTCTATGTCGTCGTAAAGCTCATGCAGCTCATTGTTCCATCGCCTACGATACTCGCCATCGCCAACGTGCAAAGGTCCAAAATCCTTCGCAGAATTTTACTCTCAAACACGCCAAGGGACGCTTCATCGGATACTGTCATCGTCCACGCTTCTGCGCCATACGTTCGGATGGGCATGATGAGAGCCTTGCAGAGTGTTAGTTTTGTTCATCGAAAGAGGACTTTTGTACTCAATTGTTTACTTAGTCCAAAGTAGCACTTGTTGGCAAGAGAGACTCCGTTGGATTTCGATAGATCTACACAGCTATAACCACACCTATGTTTTCCTACGGGACAGTAGTCTGGGAACATTAAACAATGAAGCAATCAGTAGTAAACACACTAACAAGGTTCCAAAGCCTTGCGTGTGTGCCCATAACAGAAGCCGTGCATACATATCTCACGGCATCAATGGTGGTTTTTCTAGAACTCACATCTCTTCATGTCTAATTCCAAGCGAGAAGACCTTAGAACAACCAAAGTAATTATTGATTTGGGCGTTCATCACGAAATGGCAGGGAATTTGATATTCTTGCTGAACTAACCCCTGAGATCTTAATGCCATGAGGCACAATGCAGCCGACGTTCAGTTTTTTCAAACGCTTTAAGACTGAGTTGGGCAATAAAAAGACTTGGGAAGGGTCGTCTTAAGCTACTAAAATAAAATAGAACATGATAGCATGGTACACCGACGGATCCCTCACCGAGGCAAGTGTCTGCGGACCGAGGAAGAGATACTCGGAAGCGCCAAGCAGTATTAGGAATACAAGTATATTTCATGCGGAAGTTTAGACAATAGAAGGATGCGCTCATTTTATCCTTGAGGGCAACTATAACAAGAGAAACATAGCCATTCTTACTGTTTGCCAGGCAGCCATCAGCAATCAAAGCTCTCAACTCTTTCCAGGTAACATCAAAACTAGTTACAAAATGTATAGAAAAGCTGAATATCTTAGACCAGAACAACCAGGTACGTATCCACGTAGGAATTCTTGGAAAGGAAATGGCAGTTAAATTAATAATAAAAGAGGAGGGCTCCCCATTTATAGGCCCGTAACCATTTTCTCTATCACTCAGGAAGTCGGGGAAAGACGAAGAAGGTATTACTGGGATAATCTACCGGGTTTATCGAAATCAAAATCAATCATCGGTAGGTTAAACCTAAACCAATTTCAAGATTGTATGGAATTAAATACGAATAAGTTTAGAATTATCACAGGAATTCAACATTGTATAATGAATCATCGTCTTACTAATCTACGAATATACTCCAATGTGGCTTGCAGGTTCCGTGGGGCAGAAGATGAAACCGCCCAACATGCGCTGTTATCGCGCCAAGCACCGATACGTAGGTGGCACAAAAACCTGGGTAAACATACATATTTTGCAGAAAAGAAAAGAAAACTGAACAAAATAGGACAAATTCTAAAATTTATTCAGGAAGCTGGGCGCACTCTTAATCCATGAAGGAGGCGCAATAGTTCTTTCATTCAGCTGTACTAAATCCCCTCATAATAATAATAGACTACTGTTAGAAAATCTCTCTGACATATCAAATTTGTGACTGTAAAAATTACTTACTTTATTCTTCACTTCTTGATATTTTGAATTTAAACTTCGCGCCTGACTGTCAATCGCCAATTGTTAAACAGCTGAATTTTATTTTGTCAACTACCGATTAAATTGTTAATCTTTCCCCTATGGCGTTTCGTTACTTGAAGCTTAGGCGCTTTCCTTGGATTAAGAAAAACAATTTCTAAATGAAACTACCAGCTAACGAAGCATTTTCCTTGATATGAAGACGCCGAATGGTTAAACACCCAATTTTATAGGCTTAAACTCAGTTCAAATATTTACCACCGTAAACTAGCACTGAAAAACTGCACTTGAGTTTAAACCTGCGAAATTCCGTGTTTATATAAAGTTTAACTGGAAAGCATAGTTGAACTAGGACTGAAAAATTAGCCCTAGTAAAAAAAGTACTTTTCTAACTTGTTGAGGAATAAAGAAAAACGAAAATACGAATACAGGCAACTCTACCGGCAGATAATTGGAAATTCCCTAACGTTGGTAACTGTCATATTTGTCATCTATCAAAAGCAAAATAATTCGTCATCTGTTCGAAATTCCTATTTCTGTTTATATTTTTTGGTTGAAAAGAAGCGAGACTTTTCATATTGTTCTACCAGCAGCTAAGCAATGCAGGAAAATTGCCCCGAATTGTACGAGGAGGTCAAGCTCTATCGTAATGCACGTGAACGCGAGAAATTCGATAATATGGCGGACTTGTATGCCATCATCAATACTCTCCAACAACTTGAGAAGGCGTACATCCGTGATTGCATCACTCCGCAAGAGTATACAGCTGCATGTTCCAAGTATTTGGTGCAATACAAGGTCGCCTTCAAGCAAGTGCAATGCGATGAGTATCCCAATGTAGACACATTTGTAAAGAAATTCCGATTGGACTGCCCTGCAGCGCTCGAGCGTATACGTGAAGACAGGCCCATCACAATACGAGATGACAAGGGGAATACATCCAAATGTATTGCAGAAATCGTGTCCTTATTCATTACAATCATGGATAAACTGCGCCTTAAAATGAACACAATGGATGCTCTACAGCCGGACGTAAAAGATTTAGCTGATAACATGAATCGACTTTCATTAATTCCAAAAGATTTCGAAGCCAAACAAAAAGTTGAAACCTGGCTGAGCACTCTAAACGATATGCAAGCTTCAGATGAGTTATCCGAAGGGCAAGTGCGACAGTTTCTATTCGATCTGGAATCGGCATATGCAGACTTTACCAAACTATTGCACAGTCAGTAGTTGAATTGTGTATACTTTGCAGTATTAGCAATGCTTTTTGTGGAATGAAATTATGTATATTTAATCTCATAGCTATTAATGAATTATTATTTTTGTGCTCGGAACTTTGTGCAGCCGATCAACTGCTTGATTGGTACCTAAATATTATTTTATTAAAAAAACAAAGAATATTATAATACCCGAGTGAAAAAATGTATTTAGAAAGATAATAAATAAACTCCTAATATATTTTTATATTTGTTTTTCTGTTGTCTTTAAGGTCAGTCTTATATGGGTTCCAGGACATAGAGATATTGAAGGAAATTGCAAGACCGACCAGCTAATCAGAAAGGGTACTAATCTTCCACTACTTGAAAATAGAGGCACTAATGTAACTCCTATGGCAACGTGCAATTAATGATAAAAAATAATATTCTCCAGGAGAATAGGTCATACCAGCGTTACACCAGACTATCAGTATACCCTTGAAAACATGGCAACTACGTATCCCCTCGAAGAAATTGTAAAAGTAGCGAATGAAAGATGGGGTAATGAAGCCACTTGCAAAATCGCCCGACAGCTGTGGCCGATTCTCAATGCTAAACGCACTGAACTTCTACTAAGAAGAGATAAGCACAGTCTTAACACACTGACTTCAGTAATTACGGGGCACTACCTAATAAGTAGGCACGCCCAGAGAATGGGTGTGCAAATACATGACTTCTGCAGAAGTTGTCTAGACGAGGAAGAGACGATCTGTGACACTGTCCTGCTCTATCCAGATGTAGACTTGCCATTTTTGGTAGACAATCCTTTAATGAATTAGAAGATCTCGGCTCTGTCGGAATTAAGGATCTTACAAATTTTTGAAAAGTACACATTGGTTTTATGAGGGATAAGGGCAAGTTCCCCACGCGGCATCACAATGGGCCATGAGCCTTAGTGGCTCCCACAGTGGACAACCGCTTCAACCCAACGTACAACCAGGCTAATTTGCCTGCATAAGCCAAAGCCTCCCAAGAGAAAACATCTCGAAGGTCGTGGCTTGTGTCACCAGTCAGTGGCTATTAGATAGGACTCTTCTAGGCTAGGAGTATTTTCTCATGAATACTGCAGAAGTTGTACAGACGACGAAGAGGAAGAAACAGTAGAATACTTCCTCTGTAACTGTCCAGCCTTAGCTAGACTTTCTTACGGTTGGCTTTCTTACGGAACTATCTGGGATAAAACCTATCCTACTCTTCATGAGAGCATCTAAATAGTTCCAATTATGATTTAACACTAAGATTCCCATGTTACACAGTGGTACCAAAAAAATCTAACCTAACCTATTCTGTTGAATATAGAAGGTACTTGCTCCTCTGCGTCCTTGTATTGTTGTGCATCATATCTTCGCCAACATGGCATAATCCTTTCACATTTCGTGACTTAAAAATATGTGTATGAAATGCCACTCCGAAGATAATTTCATTTGCTACTCTTGGGGATATTTGTACGAAAATATTTCTGACCTACGGAAACTTGGTCGTATAGGGAAAAGTCGATTAGCAAACCAATTATTTTCATACAAATACAAATAAAAATAAATTAAATCAGCCGTTTCAAATATATATATATATATATATATATAAAGTGTTAAGTTCATTAGACATTTTATTTGCTAAAATAATGCTTACTTAAAACTAAAAAAAAGCACACAACAAACAGCAAGGAAACCCCATTTCCCAGCTAAAAAAAATTATAAAATGCTTGGGAGCTGTTTTAATCAGAGGAACTGTTGTCGACGTCAATTTCCGTTGTTGTTGATTGATTGGACTTAAAATATGCGCCCAACTTTAGGTTTGTTCGTGTAAAAATTATCCAGTTACTTAATTTCCGAGAATTCACGCTCAAAGAAAAAAATATAAAAAAGGGCATATAAAAACCAGTAGATAAACTACTTCGAGGTTTGCACTTCGACCACATGGTCTTTTGTGGCCAGTTCCCTTATTAAACTCAGAGAACTTAAGGGGTTAGGGGTAGTCAGAGGCCCGAAAAAATGATGATTTTCACGAATTTTTTTTTGCTACTTAATTAATTAATTTAACAAAAATAAAAACATAGCATAAAAACATCATGTTTTAACTTGACTTCACCAAAATTTCAAAAAAAAAAAATAATAATTGCAAAAGTTATCGCTGTTTGTGTGAAGCCCGTTTCTCCAGAAGTCCCTTGCGGTGAACATCACAAGTCCTTGCAGATTCATCTAAAACCAATCGGACAAGAAAAATTAGTTTTATTAATAGATAATCTTGTGCCTGATCGAAGCTTTTTTTTTGTTTTCAAAATGAACAAAATGGCGGCCTCAGAAAATTTTTTCCAGATTTTAGAAAAAAAAACCAACAGTTAATTGTTAAAAAAAAATCGAAATTTTTGAAAAAAAAAAATCCTTCGATCAGGCACAAGTTTTTTATGTTTTTCAAAAGCTGTATAAATTTTATTGAAATCTACGTAGCGGTTTTTAAGTTACAGTGTTCACCAGTTTGAAAAACATAGTTTTGAGAAAAACGCATTTAAAGTTTTGCTATCGGCTCCGGAGCGGCCGAGCGCCCTTTGTTAATTGTTGAATAACTTGAAAAGTATTTGTCGGATTCACTTCAAATTTTTACACAATATTTTTAAAACATTGTACTTTAAGAAAATGCAAAAAAGAAAAAATCGATTTTTTGAAAATTCTGGCTACCCCTAACCCCTTAAGAGCACAAAATCAATAAAAATTTGCAACTTTTACGAACAGCTGATTAAATTGTAGGCGGGAGTTTACTGCTCGGAATAACTTATTGCTGGGCTCTTCTTCGGGATCATTTTAAAGAAGAACATTTATTCCAAGGTGGATTTATTATTATTATAATAAATACGCCTTGATTTATTCCCTTTTCGAAATAAAAAAGCGAAAGCGTATATGGCAACGTTTTTATGGTTAGTTGCGTGGATAAAAAGGCTCTAGCCCCTCACAAGGTGTTCGTGCGCTCACTAACCGCATCAGCTCCCCGTTTGAAAGAGGTGCTCTGTCTCGCCAAGTTATTAGCCGTATAACGAAACATTTTAAGACGTAAATCGAAAAAGCGTCGTAATCGAAAAAGGCCGTTATACCGAAATGCCGTATAAAGAGTGGCCGTGATAGCGAGGCGTAGGTGTATTGTACTTCTTTTAACCATTTGGGAAAAATACTTTGAATCTTTTTTCTTATTAAATGATTTTAAATGAAGAAATAAAAGTTGAATTTAGATTTTTTACTTTTTAAACTTTTACTTAAGTTGTTCTTGCACGCAATCACTGGCACTTACTCTGCAGCGAAATCTGAAAAAATACTGGTGGCAAAAAAAAGTCGTGCAAAAGTAGCAGCTGACAAAATTACGCAGTTTTAAATGTGTATTAAAATTTCCGGAAAGGGTTAAGTATACCCGTCACTCAAGTGAGCCAAACCTTTCATTTGTTACCAAATCATATGCACTTCGTAAACAAGAGGAAACAATTTTATATTTACTTTAAACAGCCGGCGAAAAAAAGTCATTGGAAATAATTTCAGAAGTTATTAAAATTTATATTATATATACAATTGGCGCGTACACCCTTTTTGGGTGTTTGATCGAGTCACTAGTCTTATTTGTGGTGTGCGTCTTGATGGTGCTCCACAAATAGAGGGATCTACAGTTTCAAGTTGACTCTGAACGGCAGATATTTTTTTTCATGGCAGAAATACACTCGGAGGTTTGCCATTGCCTGCCGAGAGGCGATCGCTATTAGTAAAAACTTGTTCTTCATTTTGGTGTTTCACCGAGGTTCGAATCTACGCTCTCTCTCTAAATTCCGAATGGTAGTCACGCCCTAATGCATTCGGCTACGGCGGCCGGTCATGTGTATTTTTGTATCTACAGGGTTTTCCAAACAGAGGTGTTATTTTGATATTCAAAGAAAAATGCTATTTTTTAATATTAATGCTCGGATGTTTATTTCATTATAAAGAGGAAGGTATGCCGTTAATAGTGGAAAATAACATCAGGCAAATGATCACCACGACCACGCTGAGAGGACAACTTACAATTTTCATGAAATTTTCCTTAACCGAATTGCAAAGTGGCTGCCGTATGTCCTCGATAGCCTCACGAATTCCATTTTTGAGGTCTTGAATCCATCCTGAACTGTTGGCGTAGACCTTCTCTTTCACGTGACCCTAAAGAAAAAAAGTCACAAGGTGGCCAACAGGTGATCACCTCTTCGAGAGATAACAGGGTCCGGAAACGTTTCCCGTAAAAGATCAATGGTTTCGTTGCTGGTGTGGCACGTGGCGCCGTCTCGTTGAAAATAAACGTTGCCCAGATCAATACCATCCAATTCCGGCCATAAAAAATCGTTAATCATCTCTCGATAGCGCAATCCATTCACAAATAACACCTATTATTGGAAAACCCTTTACTTGCGCATATTAACTGGTCCCATTATTCCTCCTCAATAAATAAATAACAAAGCTCAAATTTAAATTTCGACTTCACCGCGCATGCGTATGAACTATGCGTTTGCTGTGTTTATTTTGGATTTAATCGTATTTTGTATTTAATTTAAATATTAAGGTTATTATAATTATACATATAGTTTAAACCGATTACAATATTTAAATTTTTATTTTTATTTGTATTTATATATATTTCTTCCTTTCAACTCTGTTCTGTATGGGTGTGTGTGTGTGTGTGTGTATGAGAGGCCATCTATCTTCTTCTATTTCTCCGCTACAGAATTTTTATATTTCTTTATTGAACATTATCCATTATCTTTGCCTTGTAATAGCATTCTTTAATAATTATTTTAATTAGCTTTGTAATTTCTTGTATGTATTTGTGAATGTACCACGGATGCATGGATGTGGATAGTTGCGTATGGGTATGATTTTAAGGGTATATGCTTTTTTGTATCTTAGATGAATGTACTCGTATTCTGGTAAGTAATACATGGATGTTAAGAGAAATTTCCGCAGGAGCGAGGGAAAAGAACATACAAAATTTTAATTCGTCGCTATTTTTTTTTTTTGCTCGTTTCTATGTTGTACTTCTACTACATAAGCATAAATATGCATGTATAAAGAATGATTTGGACCGACAGACAGACGACAATATGAAGATTGAAAGAAGTGTATATATGTGTGTGGTTATGTGCACGCGGTTGCTTCGCAGCTGGAACCGCTTATAGAGCTGATTGGATTATGTGGTCACTAAATCGGTATCGAGTTTCATACATATCCATATATTTTCAAATATATTTATATATGTATATATGTATTTATATATGTGTGTGTGTGTATTTTGCTTGTATCTGCCGCTTCACGCTCAATTCTGTCCTGTCCAATACGAGGCCGAGTAACCTTGTTTAGCAGCCGACTTCGATTGGCTGCTTGTCTGCTGGCGTTGGCCCGTGCTGTTCGAATCCTGTAATGTAAAAATGCCAAAAATAAATTCTTTAATATCTATGTATATGTGAGTAAAAAAGCATGTAATATAGTGCATATAGAGAAATTTTATTACAAAAGAAAATATTTTCATATTTATAGTGGGTATTTTTCAGACGTATAGAGCAGCGCGTCCATTGGAGTAGCAGTCAAATTAGCTGTTGCTGAAGTGAACACAGGACAAATTGCTAAGCAAAGATTTGCCACTCGAACCGTTACTAATAATGGGAATAAATGCTAAATGATTCAGTGTACATTACAAAACACAAGTGCAAACAATGGAATTGGTTTAGTGATTGGGTGAATAAGAAAACCATTTTCAATTTAAACCGACACTAATCAAAATAAGTGACTTAACAACTACCGATGCACCACCACTTAGCCACTTACTTTTCAACTATCAAAACTCAAAACTAAAAATGGAAGCGGTGAGCTCCACAAGTATATGATTTGCGTCCCCACATTAAAGCCAAGCATCTAAGTATTAAATCTAACTTATTTACATTTCTGAGAATTTCAATGATTTTTTGTGTGTTTTTGTCTGTGAAAAAGTTCTAGACCCTACACCCGTCACCCCATCATCCCGTCACATACGTATACGTTTGTGAATGTATGTAAAATGTGCAGTGTATGCGTACTTAATATTAATATTTATTAATATTATATCTTATCAAAGAAGAAGAAGAACTGCGTAACTGAGACCAAATTAAAATCATAAGCCATTAAGGGGGTGGACTGAATTAAAAAAAAATTGGATTTTTTGCATTTCCTTAAAGTATAATATCTTAAAAATGTTGTGTGAAAATTTGAAGTGAATCCAACAAATACTTTTTGAGGCGCTCGGACGCTTCGGAGCGTATGAAAGTGGCAGATAAGCGCGCTAACGCTAACACTCGAGAAGGTAGGCAATAGCAAATCAATATTTTGGAAGCTGCTATGACGGCTGAAGAACTATTTTATGGCCCAGAATAATTAGATAATTCGAATAACTCTACATAACTCGATAACAAAACTTTAAATGCATTTTTCTCAAAACATTTTTTCTTTTTCAACTGGTGATCACTGTAACTTAAAAACCGCTTGGTAGATTTCAATAAAATTTATACTGCTTTTGAAAAACATAAAAAACTCGTGCCTGATCGAAGAATTTTTTTATTCAAAAATTTCGATTTTTTTTTTAACAATTAATTGTCGGTTTTTTTCTCGAAAATCTGAAAAATATTTCCTAAAGCCGCCATATTGTTAATTTTGAAAAAAACAGAAGCTTCGATCTGGCACAAGATTATCTATTAATAAAACTAATTTCTCTTGTCCGATTGATTTAAGATGAATCTCCAAGTTCTTGGCATGATCAACGCAAGGGTCTTCTGGAGAAACGGGCTCCACACAAACAGCGATAACTTTTATAATTATAATTTTTTTTTTTTTTTTTAATTTTGCTAAAGTCAACTCGAAACTTGATGTTATTTTTGAGAATCATTATTTTATCGAGCCTCTGACTGCCCCTAACCTCTTAAAGTAAATATTAATAGCAAAATACGCTTAAAATATGATTATTTGAACAGCTTAATCTAAAGAACTGGAAGGAAGCGGCAACGGATATAGCAGCATGGAGGTGTGACGTTCAGCAGGCCGAAGCGCACAAAAAGCTGTAGCGCCAAACGATGATGATGTTATGATTTATTATATGCAAATATTTATATGCAGACGCACAGCTGTGCTCAGAATAATGGGAGCGCAACTAATAACAAAGTTTTAACTATTTTTTCGTATTTAATTATGACATATAGTACATTGATATAAATGAATAGTGGCATTCTCCAAACTTTATACAAAATTCACAAAGATTAAACAAATGTAAAGAAATTGTTACGAATTAATGAAAAGGTAGATCAAATTGCAAAAGAAGCAGCGGATAATGTCACTGGCATCGAAGTTGAAAACACTGTCAAAGAAGCTTTGAGAATAATTCGCAGTATCATTTAAATGGTACGAAGGATTTCTGTCATCTGCTAGTAATCGACCTAAAGTTTTTGCACAAATTTTCCCAAAGTTACCAGCCAAGACCTGGTTCAAAAATTGTAAGTTCGAATGCAGAATTCAGAATATTAGATGCCCACTCTAACGATGGCAGTTCATGATTCGCATCGACTCAGAGCTATGGGAGTGTGTAGAGGTAAACTTTTATAGACACCAAGTTTTTCATTGGGTCAGACTGAATCCAATAAGGAGTAAATATCAGGTCAGTCCATATGTTCGTGCGTATTTTACCCATAATTTTACTTTTGTACGATTTTTACATACAAAAAATTATTCGCGGAATATAACGGAACTATTTATAGTTTCTTTGATATATTATATATTAAATGGAATCTTCGAACGCGTATAAGAGGCATATTTTGTATTTTTTTTTTATAAAAGTGGTAAAAATGCAACAACTGCTGCTGCAGAAATAAACACTATTCACGGAGAGGATACCGTGTGTGTAAGGACTGCGCAAAAGTGGTTTTCAAAATTCTGAAGTGCTAACTGCGACGTGGAGGATGCCCCGCGCGCTGGTCGGTCGGCCTGAAGTCTTTAACTCCGACGCCTTGCTCGAACTCGTGGAAGCTGAGCCAAATTTGACAGTCGATATGATTGCTCAGAGGTTAAATTCATCGCACGGAACAGTTCACAGGCACCTGGTTCAGTTGAGAAAGGTTTCAAAGCATAGACTTTCCGTCGCCAACCTTCAGCAGAGAGTGAATGTGTGTTCTCAGCTGCTGCAACGGCTTGAAAATGAAAGTTTTTTGAACCGTATCGTTACTGGTGATGAAAAATGGGCCCTTCACAATAATCCTGTTCGCAAACGCCAATGGTTAGATAAAGATGAAACACCAGAGCCAACCCTTAGAGATGGCCTTCATCACAAGAAGATTCTTCCGTCTATTTGGTGGGATATGGCCGGTATTGTTTATTATGAACTTCTGGAACCAAACCAGGCGATAACTGCCGTTCCCACGACAGTCGGTTCTACGTAACCGGAACGACCCGGATTTACATATAATATATCCGGCCAAGGACTCTCACTTTAGCAACATTCCTCGTATATGCATGGGGAATGTTTATGCTGCTACAACAACAACATAACTGCTGATTATTATTCCCATCAGCTATCAAACCTGAATGAGGCACTTAAAAAAAATCGAACGTCTTTAGTGAACAGATGCAAAGTTTTGTTTCACAACGACAACGCAATACCTCATATCGCAAGGCAAACATTAGGCAAGCTGAACGAGCTCAAATGGGAGCTAATGCCGCATCCACCATACTCTCCGGATATTGCACCTTGTAATTATCACCTTTTCCGTGGACTTCAATCCCATATGAGTAACAAGAACTACTCCTCAAAAGAAGCTATAAAAAGGGATATCGAAGCGTATTTTGGCTCCAAGGACAAAGCATTTTTTGAGCAGGGAATTAAAAATTTTCCTAAGCGTTGCGAAGACATTGTAAATAATGAAGGAAAATATATTATGGATTAATAAATGCTTTAAACATATTTTTTATTCATTTTAAAACCACCTTTAAAAAACGCACGAACTTATGGACTGACCTGATACTTTTTTTTGAAAATTTTTCTCATTGAGAGCGAATTCTCGGAAATTAAGTTACTGGATAATTTTTACATAAGCAAACTTAATCTCACAGCTTTCTTAAGGGGGTAGCCTGCTTTAGAGGCTTTAAAAATCGATTTTTTTTTTTTTGCATAAATGTCTTTCCAAACTATCCAAGAATGTGTCCTCAGAATTTCAGAAGCAAATTCAAAGTATTTTCGGAGTTACAGAAGAAATTGTGAGCAAGCGTCGAGCAGGTATACGAGCGACCGGAGCGCTCGATGTGCGATTTCTCAGTTTTTTATTTTTACGATTTTTCCTAATTGGCGGGAACGATAGGGAAAAAGTTAAACGTCCTATCGAAACGAGATTACGTGGATTGTATTCGGAATGAAATTCTCTTCTTGTTGAACCTAAAAAACCATAAGAAAGTTATGATTAACCCACTTTTTAACAATCTAAAGGGAATTTGTTTTTCCAAAAAAATGATTTTTTTTTAAATAGCGAAAAATTGTTGAATTTCTCACTTTTTGTTTAATTTTCTAGAAGCTATACTATACTAAAATAAATTTTTTTTTGGATTTTTGGGTTCAGATGAAAATTGCGACCTGCATCTTTCCCGCCGCAGGACACATGCACACTCGGGGCGCCTCGGCAAAATGCTTGTACCAGGCATAACATGACATATATTTTAATGAAAAAATTTGAGAAGACTGTTGAAATATATAGCAATAAAACCTGAAAGTTTCGTTTCAATCGAATATTTCTTTCCTTCCCAAAAAAAAAACCACGAAAAAATCGATTTTTTGAAGCCTCTAAAGCAGGCTCCCCCCTTAAACAGCAGATCCTTTCAAGCATAAAAAAAATACCTGCCACCGCCAATTTTTCATATATTAGCTATGAAAATGCATTTGTTTTTGTGATACTTTTTTGAGGTTAGTGCGATATGTTTGTGAGGTAGAAACATTTTTGCGGAATCTTACAGTTATTTTTAATTAACTTTGCCAGTTATAAATTAAGTAATTGCGAATACAATAATATTAAAAGATGTGTTGAAGAAAAATGGATCTTAGAAAAAAGGTAACAGCTAAATTTGTAGATAGGCGGGTGGGTTAGGCAAATATATATGTACATATGTATGTAGAAATTTAGTATTTATTTGTTTAAACGCGTTCAAATGCAATTTAACGAATAGCAAAAGCATACCAAAAATGGGAAGAAGAAAATTATTGTGTAATATTATTTTTTAACTGATATTCTAAAAAACTTACCCGGCGGGATGAATTATGAATCCTGCCGTCCATCTAATGTTGTCCCATAAAAAACCAAAAGAAATAATAAAATAATAAAAACGTTTTTCCATGCAATTTTCATTTAATTACTGTACTTAAAAGAGACAGTGAGAGCGTGAATGTATTTTTGGTGTCCTATTTTACTAAAAACTACATACTATTAGCGCTAGACTCTGCGTGTTACTTGTACGGGTATGTATGTATGTATGTTGGCTAAATGTTATGTGCTGCAACAATTTGTTGTTAATTCTTTTAATAATCAGAATGATGAAGGAGCATGAACAAATTAGCACATCAAGAGAGTTTGGAGAAAGTGAATTAATAATACATTTTTGGGGGGAAAAGAGGAAGTTATTAACATGCACATTTATCGCGTTAATATGATTTGGTTTATTAAAGTTTTGTAAGGATGTTGTTTTTGTTTATGCGTTGAGCATACAAAAAAATCGACATGAACGCAGCAAAAACAAGTAAAACAAATGCGATTTTCTTTGCTTTCACGACTTTATAAATTTTGACTATGAAATGGCATAAATCATAAAATTTAATAGAAAAATCAGTAAATGCCGCAATAGCTGTTTGTTTTTAAGGGGTAGTCAGAGTTTAAAAAAAAAATTGTTTTTTTTAGCATTTTCTTAAAGTATAATATCTCAAAAATATTGTGTGAAATTTTAAAGTGAATCCGACAAATACCTTTTGAGTTATTCAACAATTAACAGAGGGCGCTCGGGCGCTCGGGCGCTCTGGAGCATTCGAGAGCAGGCAGCCACCACGTATGAAAGTGACAGATAAGCGCGATAACGATAACACTCGAGAAGGTAGGCAATAGCAAATCGATTTGGAAGCTGCTATGGCGGCTGAAGAACTATTTTATGGCCCAGGAATAGATGATACAATGTAAGAAATTAAATAATTCGTATAATAAAGGGTTTTCCAATAACAGGTGTTATTGGTGAATGGATTGCGCTATCGAGAGATGATTAACGACTTTTTATGGCCGGAATTAAATGGTATTGATCTGGACAACGTTTATTTTCAACAAGACGGCGCTACGTGCCACACAAGCAACGAAACCATTAATCTTTTACGGGAAAAGTTTCCGGACCCTGTTATCTCTCGAAGAAGTCATCACAATTGGCCACCGAGATCTTGTGATTTAACACCTTATGACTTTTTTCTTTGGGGCCACATGAAAGAGAAGGTCTACGCCAACAGCTTAGGGTCGATTCAAGACCTCAAAGATGGAATTCGTGAGGCTATCGAGTACATAGGGCAGCCACTTTGCAATTCGGTTATGGAAAATTTCATGAAAAGGGAGTTGTCCTGTAAGCGTGGTCGTGGTGGTCATTTGACTGATCTTATTTCCACTATTACCGGCATACCTTCCTCTTTATAATGAAATAAATATCCGATCATTTATATTAAAAAATAGCATTTTTCTTTGATATCAAAATAACACCTCTGATTGGAAAACCCTATATAACTCTACATAACTCGATAACAAAACTTTAAATGCGTTTTTCAAAACTATGTTTTTTGAACTGGTGATCACTGCAACTTAAAACCAGATTGGTAGATTTCAATAAAATTTAGACTGCTTTTGAAAAACATAAAAAAAACTCGTATCTGATCGAAGAATTTTTTTTTTTCAAAATTTCGATTTTTTTGAACAATTAATTGTCGATTTTTTTTTCGAAAATCTGAAAAATATTTCCTGAGGCCGCCATATTTATTGGTAATTAACAAAACCCTTCTATTAATAAAACTAATTTCTCTTGTCCGATTGATATTAGATGAATCTCCAAGGACTTATGATGATAAGAGACTTCTGGAGAAACGGGCTCCACACAAACAGCGATAAATTTTACAGTTATTAATTTTTTTTGTAGAAATTTTACTAAAGTGAAGTCGAAACATGATGTATTAATGCTATGTTTTTATTTTTGGAAAATAAAGCAATTGACTAGCAAAAAAAAAAAAATATTGAAAATCATAATTTTTTCGGGCCTCTGACTAACCCTAACTTCTTACCCTTAAGGCACCTTTCTGGTCTAGGATTTCGAAAAAATCGATTTTTTTCATGCTATGATAGTTTATACTTTCAAAAATATACTTGCAAATTTTTATATTGAAATTCGTTGTAGTTTAGACGTTACTGTCCTTTAAAACGACGCCAAGGTATAATCCCGTTAACCGCGTTTTTCTCGAAACTATTTTCCCGAGTTGGTAATTTCTCAAAAAATACTGAACCGATTTGTTTGAATTTTTAATATGTTATTGAGTAGACTTTCGGCTCTCGCGGGTAGCAGAATTATAATTTTATTATCTAGTTTTCTATTTTTTTTTTAAGAGTGAGAACGTGGAAAAAATCCTTCTTTTTTTTTTGTTTTTCCAATACACAGATAAAATATCTAGAAACAAATTTGTTTTTCTGTAAATCTGCTACCCACCACAGCGACATATACATATATCTCTCTCCTGATGAATAATCGACCGATTTTTTTTTTCAGACGTCCCTGAAAAGCCAATCAGTTACGCCAGGGGAAGCAATTTTTTGTATTATTGTCATTGAAAAAAATATGGTTTTTCTTTTTTGTAAATAAAGAATTGATCTAATGAATAAAAACGATTTTCAATTGATACCGATTGTTTTTCTTCAATTTTCACGCCTCTAGACCAGAAAGGTGCCTTAAGATAACAAAATTGAATAGAAAAATCATAAAAATCACTGAATGCCACAGTACCTGTTTGTTTTTAAATGCTGATAATTGCAGAGTGTAATTTATTCTAATCAATAAAGTAGCGTTTTCGTGTTTAATGCGCATGTACTAAATAATTAGCTTAATTATGTACGTTAGGCCATAAAATAAAATTCTTAATTTCTATCAGCCTAAAACTTTATTTTTAATTTTTGTTTTTTAATTTTACACCTTTGTTTCGGCAAAGTTTAATTAAAAATATATGTAATGGCAGAATATGTTTTGTAAATATTGCAATTTACAAATTAAAAGGGAAATTAAAAAAAAAAATCATTAGTTTGAGGAAAGAGAAATCCATTATTTTTGCGAAAAATCTTTGTGAAAATGGTTTAAAAACTGCTTTATGGTCAATATTTAGCTCCTGGGTGATGCTACGACTTCTAATATGCCAGTCAACTTCGATTATTTCTGTGACTTGATCGACATTTTCGAAGACGGGCCGGCCTATGCGAGATGCAGCTTTAACATCAAAAATACTTGAACGGAAACGACGACACCAAAATTGCACGTAATTAAAACTGTTACAGTATCGGCACCATAAACACGTTTCACAATTTCATTTTAGCTTTTATCAAAGAAAAACTGTAAAATGTACAGAACTTTCTCTTTTTTGACTTCCACTGTTAACACCCTGTAACTCACAACTGAATGGAACAAACGAAAAACAGCAAACAAGTTTTGTTAGTGTGAAATATCACCTTGACAACGAGCAAAAACTTTAAATTGTTTGATCGATACTTTACGAGATATCGATCACTACAACCATCTACTGAGAAAGTAATGGATCTCCTTTAACACAAACTAATATTTACATAAGGAAACATTGCAATAATACGAAGTGCAGTTTCAATGAAATGGATTACATATCCAAACAAAAGAGCCTAGGTAATAAATAAAATAAGAACTGGAAAAGCGAATTAGCTCCACATGTGAGGAAAATTCAAATTCACTGGTCCGCTCATTATAGCTGGCGAAAGCCTCTATGTGTAAGAAAGTGGAATTCGTGAGTGCTAAGCGCTCTGAGTTCGTGTCCAGAAATCGCCCAAGAAGGTATTTTTCTGACGCAAAAGGAATTTTGTTTGTGGGTTACTTGCAAACTGGTAAAACAACAAATTCTGAATAATATTGTAACCTTTTAGACCAGCTGAATCGTGAAAAAATATCCAGTTTTTAAAAGAAAAAAAAATACATCTTTCTTTTCTTTTTCATCAGGACAATGCACCGTCTATTCACAAGAGCATTTTGACATTGGTTAAAATGCATGAATTGAATTTCGAATTGGTGGAGCATTCGCCGTATTTACCAGATTTGGCCCCTAGCGACTTCCAACTGTTTCCACACCTAAAAAAGTTCATGCGTGGAACGCATTTTTCATCAAATGATGATAGGTGTGGAAGCATATTTTGCAGACCTTACAGATTCTCATTTCAGAGATGGAATTCAGTAATTGGAATCTCGTTGGCACAAATGTATTTATGTTCAGGAAGACTATGCGGAATAATAAAGTGTATTTCAAACTAAAAAATTGTGTTTTCTTATCGAACCGCAAAACTTATTGAACAACCTAGTAAGTGGCAATTTCAATTCTGAACATGTTATGCATTTCTAATCACATAATTCGATTCGGTTAGGCTATTGCAAATAACCGCTATGAGACGTGACTTTTTTCTTTAGGGCCACGTGAAAGAGAAGATCTACGCCAACAGCTCAGGGTCGATTCAAGACCATAAAGATGGAATTCGTGAGGCTATCCAGGACATATGTAAGGCAGCCACTTTGCAATTCGGTTATGGAAAATTTCATGAAAAGGATATTGTCCTGTAAGCGTGGCCGTGGTGGTAATTTTCCTGATGTTATTTTCCACTATTAACGGCATACCTTCCTCTTTATAATGAAATAAACATCCGATCATTTATATTAAAAAATAGCATTTTTCTTTGAATATCAAAATAACACATCTATTTCGAAAACCCTTTACAACGCAGTGAGGCGGGAACACCAGAAAACATCAAAAAAATGTACAAAATCCTTTTGAATGATCGAAAAGTGAAGTTGGATGAGTTAGCTGACATCGTAAAGATATCAAAAGAACGTGTTGGCTTTATATTGATGAGCATTTGACTATGAGAAAGCTCTGTGCAAAGTGGGTGCCGCTTCTGCACCGTGTTGATGATTCTGAGCAGCTTTTGACCATGTTTAAAAGTAATAAACAGGAATTTTTTTTATGATGAAGTGCAACAGTGGATGAAATATCCAACACTTCATTAAGTAATCTAAACGATCGTCATCTGAGTCGACAGCAACTGGAGAACCTCGTCCAAAATGACCGAAAACACAGCAATCGGCTGAAGAGGTTATGGCTCGGTATTTTGGGATGTGTCTGGTGTAATACTCATTGACTATTTTGAGAAGGAAAATACCATCAGCAGCGAATATTATATAGCGTTATTGGAGCGTTTGAAGGTCGAAATTGCAAAGAAACGTCCGCAATGAAAAAAATTTTGTTTCATCAACACAACGCACCGTGTCACTGTATTCGCCAGTTTTGGCTCCCATGCTCGCTAGTAAGAAATTTCGCTCGAATGAAGAGATTATCGCTGAAATTGAGTCCATTTTGAGGCAAAATATAAATCGTTCTACAAAAGAGGTATTGAAATGTTAGAGCGGCGCTGGAATGATTGTGTTGTTCTTAATGGAAATTACGTTGATGAATAACGCTAATTTTGAACAACAAAAAACATGTGTTTTCTTTGTTAGGTCCGCGAATTTTCAGCCCATGTGTTATATTTAAAAATTTGCAACACCTTTTAGGCACAATTATTTCCGTTTTTGCACAACAACCATTGAGCAAGCACTACCGGTCAACTACTTAATTCTCAAAGTTTAATGCTATATGAAAACTATTAGTCGTTCAAAGTTGCAGCTTTAAAATCTATTAAAAAAAATCACTTAAAATATAAAAATTTTAATGAAAGCTAAGGATTTATTGATCTAAAAGCAAAACCTGCCAAGGTCAGCTAAGCTGTCTACTTTTTCTCATTCTAAGCATGAATTGGTCCGTTCGTTGTGTATGAGTTATTAAAACCGTGTATTTACAGATCACCGATCGAGGTTAATAGTATAAGATAAACACAAATGCGGGGATATGGGGTCTGGTAAAAGTTACACATGTATGTACAAATAGTTTATTTGCTTATTAGCACAGCTGATGAATGTTGTGTGCGCAAGAAAATAGTAACTAGCTGGTTCATGAGATTTGTTCGTTATTGTGGTTACATTACCTGATGGATTGGTTGGTGAATCATGTTGTGATGACCTGCTGTCGGCATTGGTAAATACATGCCGTAGGGCTGAGCCGAGGTGCCACCAGCTGTCTGCGTATTCGGCATATTAAATGGTGGCGGTGTGCCCGAATGGAAATTCTGTTTCTCATACGACTGCAATATAAAAATAATTCAATTCTATAAATACTCGTTCTTATAACTTGCAAGCAGGCAGCACATCTACTTACATTGACTTTATTCAGCGCTACATGTCCTTTGCCGTACATGGACGATGTTATGTCTGAACTCGTTCCAGTTTGAGGCGGATTTGCGACATTTTGCGACTTTGTCTGCTGATTCACGCTCGACGGGTAAGCGCCCTTTGTGTAGTCCTGCGAAGCTTGCGACAACGTATCGTAGCTGGTCGAACCGTAACCAGTGCTGTATGAAGGCTTCGGGAATTGGCCACCAGACGCTGTGTTAGCAGCTGGAATTTGCTGCTGCAATAAAAAAAAAATTACAAAACATGCAATGTAGTTGTTTATGAAACAAAAAAATGGTTAACAAAGAAGGTTATGGTTCTACATACCGGGTAAATAGCCGGTGTGCCATACTGAAAACTGCCAGGCATTACATTTCCGCTATAGAAGTAGTAAGGAACATTTAGCATTGGGCCACTCGAGCCTGCTTGCTGTGACATTGTACTTGACACCTGCGTGGAGTTAAAAAAAAATATCATTTAGGAAATTATGTAAAAAAGGCGCACTCGAGGATGTACTTACATTGCTAACAGGGCTAGAATTATTGTCAGTTCTTGTGAAACGAGCATCAGTCATGGTGGAATATGCTACAGAGCCCAAATTATCGCGACCAGTTCCCAAACTAGTCGGAGTGTAGTTGAGATCGTAATATCCTTGCTATAAATCAAATACAACAACAACAAAAACACATTTGAATACATTTAAACACTAAAATAAATAAGACAAAAATTAGCGATGTATGGAAAACATAAACATTAAAATGAAACGAAGCACCAAATTACGAGTATTTCATTTTAGAATAGAAAAATCTTTTGCTAAAAGCTAATTTAAGTTTATTTTGTTTGCAAAGTACAAATTATATTATATATCCACTACCAAACAAAAAACGTGCGCTAAGCTATTGGGTCTCTACGCTACCGGAATAACCCGAATTTATACCCGAAATTTATTTCCTGTGTCCAGTAAAAAAAGCTGCATCGAGCAGTTCGTTCGTCCACTCATGATAACTTTGTCTACATGCGAATTTGTTATATTATATTTGGCACAATACCTATTCACAGCAGATGACGCAACAACTGACAGCGCTTTGCGGACCGGAGGCCTTACTTCTGCAAAAACAAAGAAAATCAAGCGGTAAGCATTTGGAAGAGCTTTAGTAACAACTGGACGATGCCACACGCCACACTGCCCATGAAACCAATTGCGAAACATATGCCGTGACATGATAATCCTTAGAAATGGTGTACTAAAATGGCCTAAAAAAGATGAGACAGGATCCTATTGAAGTCATTGGTCTACGGGAATAAGCCAATATTTCTTGTAAGATACTAATACAGGGCGCACCATTTATGGTAAGCCAACTCAAATGCTTAAAAAAGTTGTCAAAAATTAGTGCTCTACGACAACGTACCGCTGATGCTCGCACCAAATCATTTTCCAACGTTGTCATGGAATTATCTATCGACTACAAATTACAAATTTCCTTTACACTACAGTTTCTTTTTTACTGTAATCAGAGTTGGCCATAGTGCAGCAAATAATTAATGCAATAAGCGGATAGTTATTAGGTGCGCAACTAAGTTCTCGCTGTTTTTTGGGTGAAAATACAACTTTATTCTGAAAAAATGGTTATAAGTGAATCATTGAAAGTATTGCCCATCGCTGGCTACTACTTTTCCCATCTTTCTGGTAGATCTCGTATACCGTCGAGGTAAAACTGTTCATCTTTTGAGTACATTTTTTGATGTCTTCATATGAATGGAACTGCTGGTCAGCTAGACCATGTGCCATCGATCGGAACAGGTGATAATCAGACAGCGCAATATCTGGAGAATATGGTGGGTGGGAGAATATGGGGATTTCCCATTTCAGTGTTTCCAGGTAGGTTTTAACGGGTTTGGCAACGTGAGGCCGAGCGTTGTCATGCTGTAGAATTACTTTTTCATGCCTCTCCGGGTATTGCGCGGCCGCTTCTCGCGCAGTGCTCGGCTCAATCGCATCAATTGAAGTCGATACCGATCGCTTGGTTGGTGATTTCGCTTGGTTTTACCAGTTCATAATAAATAACACCAACTTGGTCCCACCAAATATATAGCATAACCTTCGCAGCGTGAATATTCGGCCGAGGCGACGACGTAGAAGCATGACCGGGCAGTCCCCATGACTTTCTTTTCTTTGGATAGCTGTAATGAATCCATTTTGCATCACCCTTCACGCTGGGATGAAGAAAACCCTTCCTTTTTGCCGATGGAGCAGTTGATCACAGGCGAAAAAACGACGTTCAACATCCCTTGATTTTAACTCATAAGGAACCCAAGTCCCCTGTTTCTGAATCATTATCAAAGCATGCAATCGCTTGGAAATGGATTGGCGGTTAACTCCCAATTCAGCGTCTGCGAAGGTTTTTGGCCTTCCTTCACGCGGACGGTCATCAACATTAAAATCACCGTCTTTGAAGCGACGGAATCAATCTCGGCACGTTGTTTCACCTAAAGCAGCAACTCCATAAACTTTTTGTAGCTCTCGATACGCTTCAGCCGCCGTTTTTTTTCGAATGAAAAGAGGAAAATCAACACTTCCCGCAAATGACGATTATTCGGCACAAAATCAGACATTTTCACAAAACCAAAAGTATCTGATGTCAAAACAAAATCACTAATGTGTCGAGCAGTTTGTTTACCAAATGTCTAAGCTTGGTTTATGACGTTTAGGTTATGTTTGAATCGACTAGCACACATTGCTGGCGGCATCTATTGACTTAGTTGCGCACCTAATAAAAATCTGAAAAACTGAAGACTTAGTGATAATGAAACCCTTATTTTAACTACCACCAAAAATTAGTGGTAGTGCAAAATGCCCAACCCTATTTATATTAACTGCCTCTTAGAAAGCACTTTTTATCTCTCTTTATTTGCACTCCCGAAACCCCAAGCAGCTACGGCGGTCCATTTACGTCCCTTATTGGGTGTTTGGTCTAGCTCCTCCTCCTATTAGTAGCGTGCATCTATCTACAACGGGGATCTACACTTTCAAGCCGTTTCGAGCGGCAAATGGTTTTTTATGAGGAGCTTTTTCATGACAAAAATACACCCAGAGGTTTGTCATTGCCTGCCGTGGGGTGTCCGCTATTAGAAAAACCTTTTTTTACAATTTTGGTGTTTCGTCTTTACAGCGATTTTCAAGCCAGTCACTTCCAAATGCTAGTCAAGCACAAACCAATTCAGCTACGGCAGTCCATTTACTCTTACTTAAATTAAATTTTTACTTTGCCAAGTTTATACTTAAATTTTTAGCTTTGCGTTTATATTTGCATTTACATTTATTTGCCCTTGTACCGGTTGTGCGCTTCGTTCCATTCCAAGAATTTTATTATTTACAAAAGAAAGTGCGATGCAATAAAGACAAAATATTACAAATAAGCATGGGGATATGGATATGGTATAAGATTCACCAAATCATATGGGAGAAGGAAAACTGAAAAATTGAGCAGCAAATATGTAAATGGTTAGCTTTCACCCAAATAATGTGAGGTTAAGTACATATTAAAAATGCTTACAATAAATGTTTAAAATAAATTATATGCGAGCACTGAGACAATGTGTGTAAACCCATTCAAACTATAATCTGAATGCAATGCTGAAGAGGTTTCACACATTCCCCACTTTAGTGATTCGTTTAAATTTCGGTTACGACACAATTTACAGCCAATTGTAATTTGATTAAATAAAGGATCAGATGAGTATAAGTACATCATTTTTTTTTTCGTTTCACAGTTCGAATTTTTTTTTTTTTTTTTTTTTGCAATGACCAATGTACCGTTTGAAATATGACCAAATGCTTTGCAGTTTTTGAAATGATGCTTACATACAATTTAAGAGGAAATCTAAAGAAACGAATAGAGAATTTTTAAAATGAATAAGTTTGTTAGGATGTGCAAATGGAAATGAATTTGATATGCGATTAGACCACAAAGAACAGTTTATGTAAAAAGACTATGAATAGAAAGAGCTATTTAAATATATGTATGTATGTATGCAATTAATTAACAAAAAAGTATTAATGATTAAACACCTAGTTGGAATTGTTTTTTTTTTTTTTTTTGTTTTTAATTTTTTATGGATGCTTGTGAAATTTTCATTGGATTGGTTTTTCTTAGTTTTGCATTTTCTCCATATGTGAACTCACCACGTGTGGCACTCTCTGTTGCATCATTTGTATATCCTCGTAAGAATAAACTGGTTGCTGATAGTATGGCAATCCAGTCTGAATATATTGACTAACCATTTGGATGTTGGGCACCATTCCACTAGCGCTTGTTTTGTTTGAAGATGATGAAACGGCCGCGGCCGCGGCTGCTGCGGCCACTGCAGATGCGGGGTTGCTGCTACTGCTGCTCCCGCCGCCGCCGCCACTACCACTACCACTGCCGCCAGCACCGCTGCCACCGCCGCTCACAGTGCTACTGCTATTTGTATTCACATTACTGTTGCTAGCGCTGCTCACACTATTATTTGCCACCACGCTCGAGCTATTACTGTTCACATTCGAGTTGTTCGCTGTACAAGTGAAAATAAGTAGAATAAATACGTAAATATGTTATATTCGTTATGTTAAGTTTATTTTTTGTTTCACAATGCCTACAGTTGCCAGTTGCAGACGAATTCGTCACCGAATTGACTGACACTGCTGAGTTTCCTGCTGCTCCACTACTGCTCACCACGTTGCTCGACGAGACACTGCAACGATTAAATAACAGAAATGGAAATTTTTTATGTACATGTTTTAATATTTAATAATCTTCGGTTGAATTGCACAAATATTAATAATTAATTATCCCATACAATTTTAAGTACCTAAATTTACATATGAGGCTTATGGGGGGTATTAGATTAGTTGATATGAATTTAATTCATCGTTCAATCAAGCAATCAGATGAGTCAATCAAAACAAGTATTTATTAGAGCAGTCATCTTGGCTGGCCACTTACCTCTCATAATGCGAAGCACTGGACGCTGTTGCCGCATCCTTCAATTTAGCACTAGAACTAAAGTTACTGTATTGAGAGGACGAAGTGTTTGTGCTACCCGCGAACCTATACAATAACAAAACAGTAACAAAACAGTAACAATATGGGTTAGTTTTCAATATTCTACCAAATCTACCTTAACATTTACAAAATATATGGTAAATACACGTACGTTTAATAAAAGCCGCATGAAAGTGTGACATTTAAATAATTTATGTTTTGATTATGAAATGATTGCAAAAAGAAGGAGTGTCTAAAATTAATAATCCGCTCCCATTTGGCAGCCCGAAACGGTTTGAAAAACAAAACGACACAGTTCGGCCTTTATTTTGGGTTGATTTTTTTAATGTCGGTAATATCGAATCGTTTGTACATCTTTTCATTGGGGCGCGATTTTTAAGTGGTGGGTCCCAAACGCAGCGCACAACCAGCTATCCTGGGATACTTCACTTACTCACGTTGGCTCACTCCCGAATGGGTGTTCGGAAGCTGCCCAAAGGATACTTAGGCTAATCCCGGAAGTTGTGAGCTGCTTGAACCGGTTATTGTGCCAATTAAGAAGAAGAATATCGAATCGTTTATTTTCGTTGCAAAACTAAGAGATTTGATCGCAATCAGAATAACGAACATTATTCAATTCTATTTCACTTGGGATGCAGAACAACAGATTCGTGCTAATTGCATTAACGGTAATAAAGCGATAAAGAGGGGGACCTCTGTCTTATAAGGGCGCGTACACCCTTTTTGGGGGTTTGGCCGAGCTCCTCCTCCTATTTGTGGTGTGCGTCTTGATGTTGGAGGAGCCTACAGTTTCAATCCGATTCCGAACGGCAGATATTTTTATAAGGAGCTTTTTCATGTCAGAAATACACTCGGAGGTTTGCCATTGCCTGCCGAGGGGCGACCGCTATTAGAAAATTTTTTTTTATTAATTTTGGTTTCACCGAGATTCGAACCAACGTTCTCTCTGTGAGTTCCGAATGGTAATCACGCACCAACCCATTCGGCTATGGCGGTCACCAGTACCTTCGAAGGTTATAAAAAAAGAAAACCGGAAAAGAAAGGAAAACGAGAAAGTTTGGGCCTGTAGTTTTAGGAATCGACCCCGTCATTCTTGTATGTCTGAACAAAAACTCCAATTAAGCTCCACCACTACTAGTAAAACTGACTAAAGTTTATTACACAAATTTTTATTTAAAAAATATTAAGAACTTTAAAAAAATTGCTCGGTACTACCACAAATTCAAAGTAAAATGGGTTAATCTTTTAAATTAATTAAAACCGGAATCAGCCTAAAACTCTAGGTCCCTCCATTTATGGAACAACATCAAGCCGCACACTGGAAATAGAAAAAGCAGTGCGGCCTGGATAGGTAAGAGTTTAGTCTAGTTTAGGAGAGTAGGAAGGTGGTTCGGTTCCCCTGACAGCCGGTTCTACGTTACCGGAATGACTCGGGTTTTTCCCGACCAAATAAACTAGCCCTGTCTAGTGCACCGCACCTAACCCCACATCTATCGGATAAGCGCTTCAACTTTGGATATTTCTTGATCATTTCTTTGATGGTATGTTTGACATTACAAAGGGCTCGGTTCCTATCGGTTCTGTTTCCGCAAATAGAGAGGTTGGAGAAAAAAATGTGTTTTTTTACCGTAAACTGTTGCAATTAAAAAAAAAACACCCCTAATGCCAAGATAAAAATATCGACGGAGAAGTAGAAGACCAGAAGAAAAAAAATATACTCGTATTATATTATATGATATTTTGTGGGAAAACAAAGAGATTTATTTCGATCGAAAAGGATCCTATGCAGTAATATTGTAAAAGGAGTAGCCGCAGCTGGTCCGATGAGGGTTACTTTTTTTGAAAGCGCCCAGTAAAGTTACCAAGCGAGAAAGAATTTGGGCGCAAAAATACCGTGGAAGGCGTTAGGTTGAGTGACTACTCAGTTATTGTTTTGGAAGGTCTTTTATTTGACATTTTCAAGTTTGGACATCTTTTGTACAGCAGTTTATTTTTGACTATTCTTAAGTTCGATATTCTTTTCATAATTTTCATCTCCGAAATGTTTTGTTTCGCCTTTGCAAATAGGGGGTTTGACCTACCGTAGTATCAGATCCGATTCGAAATTAATACAAGGTGGCTCAAAATTAATCATCCAATTTTGGTTTTCAACAACTTTTTTAGTAAATAAAAAAAAGAAAAGAAAAAATGATACGCGCTCCATTGCTTGTCTGCAACTGTCTACTTCACAAGTGTCAAATATGATTGACGTACAACGCCCTTTGCACAAATTATAATTCTTCCAATAGGATGATTAATTTTGTGCCACCTTTTATAGCAATAAAAATAATCCATGTATTTGCTTCTGTCTACTCTTTCCTATATTTTACTTTTGCTCTTTTGCATCACCGCTCGAAATGCGCGATGTACCCAAAATACCTTGCGTCTGAAAGACTTTTACTATTTCTTCTAATGAAAAAGAATATTACAAGATTGCTAAAATTATTTATTTTCTCAAACTTTAACAAAAAAAATAGTTTATTGCGGATTATTGCGTACGATAAGGGAGGGTTTTTGTTCCGATCTGGGTGAGGAGAGAGTTCTAGTTCGCGGATTATTCCGTCGAATGATGCAAAAAGATTAAAACGTGGCAATCGAACATTTTTGAACATATCGATTTTTAAAATTCTTAATTCTCAGAGAATTCTCGAAATATTTTCCGTTTCTTTTACGATTAATAAAAGTTCTTTTGGAGCATTGCTAAAATCTAAAAAAAAAATCGCCGAAGTAGAAATTGTAAAAGCTTTACCCCGCACTATCAATCACACGTTTTTTGGAATGAAAAAATTATATCACTTCAACGCATTAATCAAAATCAGATTTTTTAATTAACACTTTTTTGAAACGAATATATTATATATTTATTTTTGTTCAAGAACTTATATTATATATAAAAAATTAAAATTTTGATAAATTAATAGAAACAAATTATTGCCTCTTCTTGATCCTTTCAACTTCAATACCTTTCAAAATGGCGCGAAAAAAAACTAGGCGGGGTTTTATTTCTTATATAATCATGCAAAACAGGTCAAAGAACTTGAAATTTTTATAATTAAAATCATAGCGCTTTTTTTAAATTGCATTAATAAATGTAAAACCCTTGAAAGTGAATGGTTAAATTTTAAATAAATAGCACATGCATGCATCTATTTTACCATATTGACGTTAACTTAACCTAGAAGACATAAATATAGTTCACACTTTAACAAAATAGGTTGTTGTTGTTGTTGTTGTAGCAGCAAAAACATTCCCCATATATGCACGGTTAATGTTGCTGGAGTGACAGTCCTTGGCCGGAGATAAATCCGGGTCGTTCCGGTTGCGAAGAACCGACTGTCGTGGGAACGAAAATAGGTCCTAATGTTTTGTGGAAACATAGCGCACCATTGCGCCAATCCTAGCACGATTACACAAACTATTAACTAACAATTACATTAAAGTTTAAAAAATACCACTTCGGGTTAGGGAGTTAGAATTTATCCGCGATAATGGATTCCTGCCGTAAGAGAGGCCTAAAATCCACAGCTCAGCCTGTTTTATGGCCATAACTCGGCGCTAATAGGCTAAACAAAAAAGGTACAGAAAGTGACGATAAAAACATTGCCGTCATTGTACCAAAATTTATTCGAGGAAGTTGAGCTCAGAGGCCTACTTTGAATCCATGAAGGGGGCACCAAAACTTTTTCAGGTCACAGTACTGAATCTCCTCATAATAACAATAATAACTACCATTTTAGTGCATGAAAGCACCTAGTAATACCGATTGGACTCTTATTTCACGGTTCCAGGAAAAAAAACCAAGATTACAAAAATTTGATTTGAATTGAGTATCGTCGGAAGTAGTTCACTCAATGCATCTAATTCGGCGCAACTACGTTCTGGTTACTGTAGCAGGTTAAACTCCATCCTATCCAGAATCGACCTCATACTAAACATAGGTATGTCCGGCATATGAAGTCACCCCGCACGACACTAACCACCTATTCACATGCCCCATCAAACCCACTCATCCAACACCCGTCTCCCTCTGGACCCCAAAACAGAGAGCTAGAGGACGACGACAGGGCAAAATTACTGCTACAACAACAACCACCGATTGGATTCTTATTTCAAGGCGTATCGTTAGATGCTAGACGAAGGCGACCGGTGATTTACACTACACTGACCGGGCAAAGTTACTACTACAACAACAACAATGCATATTCAATTCTCTGAAATGGAAGCAAACAAATTTTGCTTTCAACTTTCATCGACTTAGCATTTAACCCCCATTGCAGAAGCTGTGGGGACCTTTCAGAGAAGCAGACTGTTGAGCACTTCCTCTGGCAGTTAGACAATTAAGGTCACTGGGTGCTTCTATCTTCGACAGTCTAGGGCAGGCAGTGCACGAACCCAAACCCTATCAAACCCTATGTCAAAACGGTGCTTTAGTGCTACTTGGGGAGTGCCAGAGTGGTACTTCAACCATTTCAGGAGTTCAATTTATGTTGAAATGTGTAATAACATAAACTATTGAGAAATGCTGGTGAAGTGACATTCATTGACCAAATCAAATCCGATTCACCTAGGTTATGAAAACCCGAATGTGGTGGTGTGGAGCTTGACTTAGTATGCATCAGAGACCTGCATGGCTCACTGTTTTCTTGAGTTGTTCATACGCTAAATTTCTTGCTCACATTCAGTCAATTGAACCAAAATATTTGGTCAAGTGCAGTCACCTCATGCAGGCGAACGCGTAGTTCAGCTCAGTCAACAAACACGTATGATCTAATGTCTTCGGCTCAAATCTAATCATTGAACAAAAAGCAGCATTGAATGAAATTAGCATCGGCCTTTGCGTTCAAACGATCAAACTTGTTCAAAGAAGTAATTGTCATTATTGTAAATAGCACATGTTCGAGCACTCGAGCGTTGGCGTACAATGTACGCTGTAAATTGCGTTTCGTATTTGAAAGGATTAGTTGGTTTCAGCAATGTTTCCTTATTTAC
Organism: Anastrepha fraterculus; assembly: GCA_037575425.1. NCBI lineage: Eukaryota > Metazoa > Arthropoda > Insecta > Diptera > Tephritidae > Anastrepha > Anastrepha fraterculus. The sequence goes on along the minus strand of JAYXIM010000311.1, from coordinate 972,030 downwards.
ATTATTTTCTTTCGTGTTTTATTATAAGTTTTAAGAAAAAAACAAATATGAAAATATAGTGTTTTTGCTTTAAAATTTTGCTTTTACTTTGCTATCGTTAGTTACAAGCAAAAACTCATGCGGGATCATACGTGTTCAAACCGGCTCATTCGGCTCTATAGCCCTTTTATTCTTGCTCAAAAACATGAATGTATAGCCGAACGAGCAAATACCCGAAACGGCTGCTATGAAGACGATTGGTGATAGCATCGGAGAGCTAAAACGCAGCACATGATTTGATTGAGCTGAAATAAACAATGACAATAACTCATTTGAACAAGTTCGATCGTTTGAACGCAAAGGCCTGTTTTTTGGTTCAAGCGAAGCGTATGAATGTTTTACACTGAGCCGGTGCAGTTCTCTGGTATGCATATATATTAATATTGTGTAATATATTGCTACGAAATGAAGAAAGAAAGATCTCTTGAATAGAAAGAGCAGAACCTACCTAGGCTCACTTTCTATGAAAATAAAAGAGCTATTTTGACATAAAGGAACGCTCGTACCAGCCTAATTTTTTGTGACAAAAAAATGTGTTCGACTCAATGGATTTGTAGCGTATGGCAAATGATTTTGTTTGTTGTAATTTGAAACTAAAATGCTTTGAAACGTTATGATTCAAAATACTTACCCTGTGCTATTTGAGAGACCAGTTCCACCGTATACACTTTGGCTCGACTGGTATGCACTTTGCTGTGTTGGGTATCCGGAGGACAAATATCCAGTGTTTGTATTGCTACTGCGTTAGATTATTGGTTGTCAACATTAATGGTAAGCATTAAAGCCAAAGGCAGTGGATTGGCGGGCGGGAAAAAAGTGAGAATTTGGTTTGGGATAATTGTTATAGGTAATTCGATAAAACAAAACTAAATAAGCAATCACAAGTTATTGTATAACAAAATAACAGATTAACAAAATTAACAAAAATTAACAAAAATAACAAAGCATAAACTACCAGTAGTCAACGAATATAAGCAAAACTTAATTGATAACAAAATAAGAAAGCAGTGAGTCAAAGTTTAATAAAGTTGCGTTGGCACTTACTTTGCATTGCTATTGCCACCGCTGCCACCAACTACGGGAATGTTTTGTGTAGCGTTGCCACTACTGCCACCACCAACATTTACAGCGCCGCCCGAATTAGATGCTGTCTGAGCACTCACTGCTGACTGTTGCACCTGTTGCTGATATGAATTCATGGAATTCTGTTGATACGAACCGTACGACTGCGGCTGGTATGTGTTTGCAACTGACGACTGTGTGTCAATTTAGGAAATTAGGAAATTGAAAAATTTAAATTAATAAAATAAAAAAAATAAAGAACATAGTTTCAAACATTTGTGTTCTAATCACCTGCACATTTGCATAACTACTGCTATTGTACACTTGTCCGGCGGCTGACGGTTGGTAGGCATTTGCAGTCTTGCTGGCAACAGACGCACTGGTTTGGTAAGCACTTGCTTGATAGCCACCGGTCGAGTTCGTTGCGCTCTGTGACTGGCCATACGGATCGCTCTTGGATAGATCTAATGTGTGATTTGAAGTGCCACCAACCGACGAGACACCAACACCAACACCCACGCCCACACCACCAACACCACTTCCACCGCTGACAACTTGTTGTTGTTGTTGCTGTGGCACTGCTGCTGTAGCCCGTTGTGCGTAACTACTTGACAATGTGTCGCCCTGAATTACAGCTGTTAGTGAAATACTAGAAATACACCAAAATAAGTAATTCACTTACCAGTTGTGCACTTTGTAGGCCCGACGACAATGTGCTTTGTTGTTGCTGCACATTTGACTTGCTTTGATAATCAGTTGTTACATCCTGTTGTGATTGTACCAGTTGTTGCGACTGTGTCTGTTGCTGCTGCTGTTGACCATCGATTGTCACTGCTGCACCAAACTTCTCTGGCAAAGCGTCGAACGACTCTTCAGTGCCAAAGTCTAGGCCACCAAATTGCACATCCAGGTAACCAATGTTATTCAAGGTGTCGCCCGGCATTTCCACAGCAGTCGATGGTATCTACAAAGTTATTTACATTAAAAACTTGCTGTAAATATTTTCTCGCTAAATTACCTTCGATGGTGGTGGCAATTTGGCACGTGCCCTTCGCACTTGTGGCTGTTGCACACCACCCGAGATTTGCGACTGATCAGCGCCCACTACGCCAAGGCCAGGAGCTGCCGCTGTGGTGGCTGCTGCTGCTGAGCCAAATACGTTTGCGTATGACGTCGGATATTGCACGGCAGCAGCATTTTGTGCATACGTCGCTGCCAGCTGCTGTTGTTGCTGTTGCAATGGTTGTTGCACTGCTGCGGTATTCTGCGATGTCAAAGAATTGAAATACTGAGATTGCTCTGCGGAAAGGGTGGCCGAAGCTTTAATTTGTGTTTGTGTCTGTTGTTGCTGCTGAACTTGCTGCACCAAATTAGCAGCCGCTGTGGCAGCATTCGAAAATGTATCTGCGCCGCTGCCAAACGGTGTAGTACTAAGAGTGGTTGCCACAACCGGCGGTTGTTGCTGCTGCTGCTGAGGAGTCAGCGGCTGTGATTGCGACAGTTGTGAGTTAGTCACAGCTGCACTATATTGCATCATAGGAGTTGTAGACACTGAGGCAGGCTGCACAGCTGTGGGGCTGCCAGTTGAGTTGTCCTCGTTTAGACCAATGTTGCTGCCTCCCCCAACTCCAGACGCGCTGCCACCGGCAACCCCAATTGAGCTGCCAACAAGCGTATTCAAATGAGATCCTTGCTGCTGCTGCTGCGGGGACGTGCCCAAGTGATGTTCTAGCCCAGGAGGCGCTAACAATTCACTTGTACCGCTACTTACTACACCACTCACATTACTAACACCACCGCTAACCACACTTGCTGCAGTCTGATTTGGCAGATTGCTCGTCGTAAATACTTTACTATCCTTAAGTGAACCTACATACTCTTCATTATCCCAATCGCCCCAGGCGTCATCTTGTAATTGCTGCTGTTGCTTTTCAGCATTCTGAGCAATAGTATTGTCCCATAGCTCTACCTCTTGATGATCCTCATTGGCGCTAGAACGGGAATTGTATCCACGTTCACCGCGGCCACCAGTGCCACGACCACCAGCACCAAAGCGACCACCACCCCGACCACCACGACCCGCATAACCTCCGCCCCGGCCACCGCCACTGCGACCTCCACCACCAACTCCACCTTCTCTACGCCGATAGTTATCATTGCGATCATCACCGCCACGTGAATCACGTAAATTACGCTCGTTCTCGCGAGCCTCTCTGCCGCGCCCTGTGTTAAATATTTTTAATAATAAATATGAATTTGATAACATAAACATATCATTCTTACAGCCACGACTATCCGTGCCACCACGTCCACCGCGATTGCTGCTTCGATTGCGTGATTTTTCGCGTCTGTCCGTGTTAGCATTGGTATCAGTCCATTCTCCATCACCACCAGCGTTCTCCTGCCCGACACTTGCAGCTTTGTTCTTTTTCTTCTTTGATGATGTTTCAAATGCCCCCTAAATGGTAAGCCGCCATATTTACAGTCCTATTAATATATTTCATCTCACAAACTTACGACTGGAAGGGTCTCAAAGAGATAAACAACAGCACGCTCCATATCGTTATCGCACTCATATAACGCACAACAAACTTCCTCTTCGGAGCGTTGCGTCATCTCAATAAGTGTGGCGACTTTTTCGCGCATTTGTGGATCCTCAGATGTGTTACTATTGGTGATCTGGGCTATGCGTAATTGTTCAGCGGTTGGCTAGAAGATATAACAACATTTATTATAAAGGGAAATGTTTCTTATCGTTTCACACCTCCTTTTACATGGAGACTATGGATGGGACTTACTTTGGGATGAGACTTTTCTTTTTCTGTCTTTGAGACATCTGTTTTCTTATTTGATGCCTGTGTAGCAGAATCCCCACCTCCGCCTCCACCGCTGCCAGAATTTAATTTTTTTTGGTTGCGACCGCCGCCGCTGTTTCGATTTGGTGTGCTCATATTTATATGTACACTGTATTTACAAGTAAGCTTTAGGGATAATGCAAATTAAAAAATTAAATTAAATATTGAGCTAATATAAATTTAAGAACTGTTTAAGCGAAAATTAAACTATACATTTCCGCTTAACAGTAAAACACTCATTTCAAAGTAAAGCTAAATAACGCCTAAATGAAAAAAATGGCACTAAATCACAAATATACATAACACCTATGGTAATTGTTTAGAAGAGCGGCCCTTCAGAAAATCAATATTTTTGTAAAATTTTTTCAATGATATCAATAAAATGTATTGTAAAAGAGTGTTTAAGATCGGGGGAACTATACTTTTATGTAGGATTTACTGTTAATATGAATATCAAATCCGGCGGGCGACACAACAAGAATTACCGCTTGAACATTATATAAGTGTTTTGAAATGTTGTCCAACTCCGGCTACGCAATCCACAGTATTTTTGCGTAGAACTCCTTTTCGCGTGGGCGGCCTTCGGCCGCGCTTCAAAAAAATAACCCTCATCAGTCCAACTCCGGCTACGCAATCCACAGTATTTTTGCGTAGAACTGCTTTTCGCGTGGGCGGCCTTCGGCCGCGCTTCAAAAAAATAACCCTCATCAGTCCAACTCCGGCTACGCAATCCACAGTATTTTTGCGTAGAACTCCTTTTCGCGTGGGCGGCCTTCGGCCGCGCTTCAAAAAATAACCCTCATCAGTCCAACTCCGGCTACGCAATCCACAGTATTTTTGCGTAGAACTCCTTTTCGCGTGGGCGGCCTTCGGCCGCGCTTCAAAAAAATAACCCTCATCAGTCCAACTCCGGCTACGCAATCCACAATATTTTTGCGTAGAACTCCTTAAACACTCTTTTACAATACATTTTATTGATATCATTGAAAAAATTTTACAAAAATATTGATTTTCTGAAGGGCCGCCGGATTTGATATTCATATTAACAGTAAATCCTACATAAAAGTATAGTTCCCCCGATCTTAAACACTCTTTTACAATACATTTTATTGATATCATTGAAAAAATTTTACAAAAATATTGATTTTCTGAAGGGCCGCTCTTCTAAACAATTACCACACCTATTTTTTGCTGTATTAGACCTTCCTTCATATTTTTCTCCAGAGGAAATTTCGAAAAACCCTTATCGTTATACAAATAGAAATAGAGACACAAATAGATTTGGAGTAAGAACTCCAATCGCGACATGTATTTTTAAATTTCATTATTTTGAAAAATTTCACAAACAAATTTTATTCTATACTTTATAATTATCACGTTGATAAGTAAAAGTAATTAAATGTTTTCCCCTACACAAAATTATACAATATATTTATCCGAAAAATTCAAATTAAAGCATGTGAAAAAATATCCATTATTATCCACAATCACACACCTAATTTTACTAATATGAGAGAATATTAAATCAAGGTAAGCGTGAAGATGACCAACCACAACAGTGCGTGTGGTTCAACGTCTTGTTCTATATGTCGCTGACTCCGCCGGCGGTATTCCACCAGCCCTAACCCCCCACCTTCGACACCGGTGCAAAATTAACCACTCTAAACCAACTGAACACATTGCAAACAATTCCTATATTCCCAGTCAAATAACCCGCCTCTTCGTTAACCCACATGTTCAAGCTGCTCGTCATTCGGCCTTTTGCCATCCTTCCTCGCAAACCATTTCGATTTTTGTGAAATTTACCGCATGAACATTTAATAGCATACACCTTTTCGTTTTCCACTTTTATACATTTAATTTCAGTGGAAAATATAAGCTAATGTGATGTTCCATCATTCATTCTAAAACGTTTATATAAACTCATCATTTGGCAGGAAATTTACCTTATTTTAAGCGTGAAACACAAATTGCATACACAAGAAATTGATTTATAAAATTTTTGCTTGACACACTGTTGCCAGCCTACTCACTAATAAAAACAAAAAGAGAAGAATCAAATCTTTATGCGATTTATAATTAGTGTAATATGCGTTTTTCTTTAAAGAGAATTGTAAAATAAAGGAAAAAATACTTTTGATATTTAAATGACAAAATTATCATTCAAAACCAACCAGTGGATTCATATAATTTAACTAAATGTCACATTTTGTGACAAAGTGTATTTATCAGAATTTTTGACCAGTATTGGTAACCATGGGTACTTCGGCTTTTCTTTCCTAATTACTTTTTGTTCGGCATTTGCAGACGACTGAGAGAACATGTCGCCATCACGTTTATTCTGCTCAAAATTTTTGTCTTTTTCCAGTCAAACGCATTCTCGCACTCGATATCAAAATGAAACGGTATTTTTCTGCCGAAACAGAGTTGCAATTTTTCATTAACAGATTATAATTAACAATCATTCATTACAAATAAGTAAAATGTTGTCAATAGTACTCATCGGCATTAGTTTTAATTTGATTCAAAGTTATAAAGCAAAAACAAATTCCGTAGCTAGTATTAAACCGGCAACCCTTTTGCATTTCTTTTCTACACTCGCCTTCTATAAAATCTGTGAGTGAAACACTAAACTATTTTCACAATCGTGGGAGGAAAAGAGAACAAAGCATCAAATACTTTAGCGACGCTCTTTGTCCAGAAAGCAGACTGCAAAAGGCAAATAACCCAGAGTGAGATAATTTTTGTAAAAAAATGTACAAAATGGAGTAGTTATGGGAATATGTGCCAATATATATTAGTTTTCACCGATTTGATGATAAAACGGGCAAATCATTACACTTGTCGATTCAGCTTCGCTTATATAGCGTGGGCTCTTCAAATCGCAGTATAACTTTTATTTCTTAAACAAATTTGGAAAAATCCCGGTCCATGTGGATGAAGACTCATGCGACAGGACGCCATTTCAATTGTGTTGCACAAGCACGCACTTCTCTTTCACACTTATAATCGGTACAATAGCGTGATGAATAAGCACTTCACTTGTACGCATCTTTTCCCAAAAATAATTCACCCATCTACCAGCATTAGTCAGATACAATAAAAATAACTGAATTTTGCACTGAAACATATATTAACTTCTAAAGTTGTATTTAAATATAGAAACTGATAACTTAACACACATTTTTTCACTAATTTAAACAATTTAAACACCAGTTTTCTACCAATAAATTACTTAAAACACACGGAGCAAAAACACCGTACCTGCAGTTATGCCGTCTTCTTCTACATAAAAACTACGCGTTGCCACTATTGCGATAAAGTTAGGAAATTAGTGAAACAGGGTGTACCGTCGTATTGAAAAGGCAATTGACAGTACAAAACAAAATTAATAGAAAATTTACAATTAATAAAAAATATGTCGGAACATATATGGCACACCAAATGTTATATATGGCCCTATGTTGCACACTGGAACTCTAGAAATTTATGATGATGTTGAAATGTTATTATAAAAAAATCTTAGGTACTAATCGATGGTACCCCAGCAGTAATAAACTTAAGGAGCAAGATAATTTCAAAAGTTATTAAAGCAAACACTTTTATATTGTTGCTCATTTCAATCACTAAATGCGCGAAAGATGGTACACTTAGGGGTCAAACTTCACTTTCGCTTCACACAAGGTAATATATTTAAACAAGGTAAAGGGTTTTTGAGCACTTAATTCAATTTTCTACGCGAAATTTTATGCAACTTCTTTGATCAATTTTTTCGATAGCAAAAAATCTTCGAACACGCAAAACATTTGTCTTATTTATGGCTCTCATGCTATATTACTAAAACCATGAACATATCTTCGAGACGAGTGTACCAACATAAAAACAAATAATATTCGAAAGTCGAATGTACGTAGCCCCATGGTGAAAAGATTTTTAGAGGTGTACTACCCAGCGCACCGTTATTCGGCTCTGAGCGAATTTGACAGATGTGCCGACGTCATTCGTTTTGTATTTTACTAAGCTAAAGTTAAATTTTGTGATCCACAAAACGAATGACGTAAATTCCAAAGTCTCCGTCAAAAAAAATTTTTTTTACCATACCTAACGAGCAAACCTATCATCCTTGACGTAGCTCGCAAAATTTTAAAATTCACCATATTTTGAACCCACCTCGTATTGCCCACAAAAACTTGGTAAATATTAACATTAACTTAAATATATTGTTAATAAAAATGTATACAAAGTTAATGTGACGAACGAAAAATGAACTGACGAATGAGAAATGAAAATAAGCTTGGTATTGCCCCATTAATTTTGTTCCTTCAGATTTTTAATACTGGGGTCAAAACGCATCGATTCGTACCGCCTTTGACCTTTTCTGATCAATATTTCCATGTACTCCATGAAGTATATAATTGCCAAATCTAAAAGTATATCTTGATACACTGATGAAAGAATTATTCCTGGGCTCGACGAAGCTTTTTTTGCTCCGCGTAACTGTATCAGAATATTTGTCGAAAGTGATACACAAAAATAAGTAAAAGTAAACTTTTCAGACTATTCGTTCGCTGTAGCTTACAGCTGAATGAGAATTCATGGAATATAGCTTCGTTAGAGCAACGTGTATTTCATGTTAAAAATTCAATGAAAATGAAAATAAACAAATAACCAAACGACCAGGAAAGACTCCTTTTTTGGCGTTCCTAGTGAGGAGCCGAAACCAGCTGAGAATCACATCCTGCAAAGAGTGTTAATTATACAACTAGCAAAGAGTGTGTGTTATGAATGTGCCTTGGCTAAACGGTTGACTTAGACTTATACTCGTACCAATATAGTCAAAAGAAATAATGATCATTTGCACTTAAACGCGTTTTTCTCAAAATGTTGTTTTCAAAGTCGGTGACCAACATTACTCGAAAACGGCTAAACTGATTAGTCTCAAATTTTAACACGAGCTTCTTAAATATATTTTTTAGTAATTAATCGAAGATTTCTTCGCACCGATAAATAAACAATTTAAGGACAAATTTTGGTCACAAATCGTTTTATCGTTTTTTTTTCTTTTATTGAGAAACCGCCATTTTCTCAAAAAAATGTATTTTGCTCATTCCTTCAATTAATTACTAGATTTAACATTACTTTAACGAAATCTGTTAGGTTTTTTAAATTTCAGAGCATCCAGTTCAGAGATATAGTGGGCACCGCAAAACGTCTCTTTTGAGTGGAGCTCCCAGAGATCAGCTGTAACCCCTTTCCAAATAATTTATTTTTACTAATACTAAGGCGGCTGACGAAGCCGAATAGGTTGGTGCGTGACTACCATTCGGAATTCAGAGAGAACGTAGGTTCGAATCTCGGTGAAAGACCAAAACGAAGAAAACGTTTTTGCTAATAGCGGTCGCACCTCGACAGGCGCACCTCCGAGTGTATATCTGCCAAAAAAAGCTCCTTATAAAAAATATCTGCCATTCGGAGTCGGCTTGAAACTGTAGGTCCCACCATTTGTGGAACAACATCGCACAACACAAAGAAGAGGACGAGATCGGCCAAAAACCCATAAAGCGTGTCAAAGATAACATAATATGTGTAAAAATTTTTAGATCAATAAATTTAAAAGTTGTCTCAGAAATAATTCTGTATGGGCCTATAGTTAAATGCCGAGAGACGACCGCTATTAGAGAGAAACTTTTTCTCTCATTTGTAAACTGCAAATTACAACAAAAAAAAAAAACAATGACGATAATCCGATTTGGAAAATAGTGATGATTTTAATTTGTTTTTTTCACAATCTTCTGCAATCTATTCTAATGATATACAATACACAAATTAATAAATAATATGGCATCACTTCCAGACTCAGCTGATCAATTGTCAAATCTATCAGCATTCACAGTTGCATCAATAGCTCGTGTTTTCGTAATATATATAATAGGGGGGTTTGCAAGCTGAAATATAAGCTTACTTTCAATTAAATCCAAACTCAACACAAGATGTCAATCCCTCCAGCAAGTGGCATTGGACGCTACTACAAGCATTCGGCGAAAATAATCCGCTTCGTCCGTCTGGGTTGTACAAATCGTCCTTTTTACCATATTGTCGTTATGGAGGTATGTACTAAGGTAGTACACACTAATTTATACTAAAACTTAAAATCCTTCCAGCGTCGAAAAAATCAGCATCAACCAGTCATAGAACAAGTCGGCACTTATGATCCAATGCCGAATAAGCAAAATGAACGTTTAGTTTCTTTTAATTTTGAACGTATACGCTATTGGTTGGGTTGTGGAGCCCATCTGTCAACACCAGCGGCAGAGTTACTGGGTATTGCTGGTTTTTTACCTATACATCCGCGCACTTATATGACCGCCTGGCGTAATAGGCAACGAAGCGCAAGTGAAGAAAATCAAGAAAAGGATGCCGTTGTTACATAGCACCATATAAACAAATAATAAATTAATTTAATGTTTGTAATTAAATATATAAATATAACCAAAAAAAAAAAAAACGCAAAAAGAGCTATAGATTTGTTAAATGTATGCCCGCTGTAAAAATTAGTACATACAAATACAAAGGCGTCAAGATAAATCATTCCACTTTTTCAATATTATTAAGTCTGTATATTTTCGCATGCAGCTAGAAGCTCCATATGCACACAATTCAATTTCGCATTTGTGTATATGTATATGTATATATCTCTTCTTGTGTTATATATGCCATTGTTGTTGTTGTTGCAGCATGAACATTCACCATAAATGTACTGGAGTGGCAAGTCTTTGGCTGAAAATATGTCCGGGTCATTCCGGTAACGTAGAACCGACTTTTGTGGGAATGTTATGTACAGTGTTTACCTGCTTGACAGGTGTTCGTTCCAGGTTTTTCTTCCGATTTGTGGTGTGCTCTTAGCACTTTTTATGTTGCCTACTCCAAATGAAAGATGGGTTTTATAAGGTTTAAGACAGAAAATGTACTCAGAGGAGCATGTTAAGAGATGAGCGCTATTAGTATAAAAAAAATATACAGATTGGCAATTCCAAAAAGCAATAATGAAGAGCATTAACTCTTTTTATTTCTCAAAGCATCTTAGATGAAATACCCAATTTGCGTGACATAGTTAGAAATTAGCATCCCGCCGTGGTTGCGCATATGGGATATTACAATGATTTTGTTTAAGAAATAAAAAAGATATGGCTTTAATTGAATACGTTTTGAAAATCATCCACATTTAATAAATCGATTTTATTCGCTTTCGTTTTATCCAAGGCGCATTCGTTAAAGGTGGCGGCACTAGACCAACAACAATGTTCTGTACGTTTGATTGTCAAAGCAAAATATTAAGAAATTAAAAAACAAATAATGAATTCGCCCTGTTTCTTTCTGAGCCGACAGCCGCATGGACACGGTGAAAAAAAAAACTCAGCTGATTTACCAACACCAACGCCTTGGTTTTATCATTTTCTATATAGATTAACAAAGCTCAACAATCAAGTGCAGAGTTTTCAAATTTAGATTTGTAGGTATGTTTTTATTTTTTCAAGCATTAAAGCCAACAAGTTTTTACTTCCACTAATTTTTTTCGTTACAATAAAAATTTAAGCTGATAATACAATACAATTTTAAAAGCAACAACTAAACTTCTTAGATTTCCCCGCTTAAGTGCAAATAACCCATCCAACACCTTTATGACCATCCATATTTTTTCATTACTTTCCACACAGTAGGATTTTTACTTTAATTAGAAAAATGTGATCTACGTTTTTTTTTTCTTTATCGGACGCATTTACAAAAGAAGGCCAAGTGCGAGAATAAATATTTAATTTAAAATTCTAATTTCTTTTTAGTGAGTTTAAAAAATTTTGCCCTAGAAATACGACGATACCGCATATGATTAATGATTTCAAGTGTAAAACATTCTTTGCCTCTCTTCTGTTATTCGTGTCTTTTTGTTTACTTGATGATTTTGTTCGTTCCACAGATTGTTGTTGTTGTTTTCTGCTCCTTTCTGCTTTTAAGACAAGCAATTATTTCAAAATAAGGCGTAATTTAAAACACATATTATCGTAATTTATTCTTGTTTGGTGATGCTGGTGATGGACTCCTTGGCTTTAGAAGCCATCTTATCAATAAATTCATCAGCAGCTGAAAAAGAAAAGAATTTTATGTATTTATAGTTGATAGTTCAGTGGTTATTACAAAACTCTTGATTTAAAAAAATAAGATATGAAATTGCTTTTGTATTAAAGTATTAAACGTTTAAAAAGGCTGCAGTAAAGCAAGGAAAAGTCGCATTCTAAGTTCCTTACAAAGAGACGAACTATAAATGAGGAACACTGACTCAATCACCTTCAGGATATTATCCAGAATTGATACCAACATATACACCATCTCTTCACTAGCCGCTTCATCAAACCAACTCGATCTACTTCAGACCTTTTCTTTTGATCTGGGCATGCCGAAGTAAAGAGTTGTTCAAGGGTCAACTTAGACCCCATACATTTTTGTGCAATGTGCGGACCGTTCCGAAAATATAGAATCGATACTAGTAGGGATGTTATTCAAGGCCTGGCGATATTCCATCGGACTTATAGGTTGTCATATGTAAATGATGTTCAGGGGACACCGGAATCATCACTACGAACTGCATAGTTTGGGACCGAATTAATTTAGTACACTTCTTTGATGATATGACTTCGCGTTAAAGAGGGGAGAAAATATATAGTCTTTAAACCTAAAATATTGGTGACTGTAAGATTTAATCAAAACTTATGAAACCGAAGTAAGGGTAAGGTTAGGTTAGGTAAGTCTGGCTGGTCTGAATAGATATCACATAGACCACAAGGAACCGTTGTGTTACCAGAGTTGACGGAGTGGTGTTAAACATAGTTCGTGATGCATGTCTTGGCGGGTTTTAATAAACAGTTTAAACTTTTGTCAGCAATATCCTTCCGAGATAAAAAGTATACCGATCCCAGGCAGTTGTAACGAGTTCTGCTTAGAGCAGGACAGTGGCAAAGGAAGTGTTCTAATGTACCCCTTTCTTCTTCGCATAAGTTACACGCGTCGTTCTGGAGCAATCCCATTTTAGCTGCGTGATATGAAGTGAGACAATGTCCCGTCAGTACTCTACTCTAAGAAAGAAAGTCCTTTGGACTCCTCGCCATTCAATTTCCAAACTCGTAGCTGTGTTTACCGGTAACTGGACGATCGGCATATACGCGGAAAAGGTAGGGTTACCATTTAACACCCATTGCAGAAGCTGTGGGATCCTTTTAGAGAAGGAGACTGTAAATGTCCGGGTTTGGCAGTTAGATGATCAATGTCACTGGGTGCTCCTTTCTTCGACAGCCTGGGGCAATACGCCAACCTAAATTCCATTAATCTTCTCCATTATATTAACAGCCCTGGTTGGCAGTAGATATCTGCCTGGTGGAGGTCTCATAATGGTATCAAAACGGCGCTTCAATGCTACTTGAGGAGTGCCTACCTACTCCAACCAATATTATACATTCCTTTGTTTGGGAGTGATAAAATAAAGTTGATCGTTTTCGTGTTGCAAGTTCGTAGCATTATTTTGGCAATAATGTGGGCGGTCGATGCCTCCCATATAGACTGTGCTTCCAGAGTTAGTTCCCCATCTAGTTCCGCCTTCAAAACTGAGAGTGGGCGATATATGTTCGACGTACTCATCCTAGGCAAGCAGGTGTATGCCTTAGCAAGCTCGCAAACTCTCTTATTCCACCTATTCCCTTATACCCTGGTACCCAGTAACCCATGGGACATATCTATTCTCATCCATTTTGGATCTACAGTGTTGCATGCATTCCAAACTAGTCACTACTGCCCTTATTGCTTTAATACCTGCTTGACTATCGATGAAGATGCGAGTGTCTAGGGGAGTAAATTCTCACGCTAATTCAGCTGCTTTGGTTACATCACAGATCTCAGCTTGAAATATGCTACAGTGATTAGGTAGAATACATAAAATCCTTATTTTTTAACTAAAGACTAATATTTAATTGTCTTTGACACATAATTTTTCATTAAAAGAAATAAAAAAGTTGTAAGAAGGACTATTTAGCCAAGTTTAGCAGAAATATTAATGCTCAAAGAAAATTTTTATCATAATATATCAGTGATGTACTGTAGATATTTCAAAAAAATCGTTTTTTAACCCTCCATTGGGCATATTTTTTTAAACCTACGGTTGGGCACTCAAATCTGGTATTTTTTCGTACTGTTCGAGAATACTTTTTAACAGATTATATCCATAAATTCATAGAAAATTAGATTTTAGGAAGCTACTCGGCAGCTCGAGTCGTTAGCTATAATAGAAAAATGTTGAATTCACGACCAAAGACGAAAAAGTCTGGGTAAAATTGGAAGAATGTCTAAATACATCTATTTCGAATTTGTACGCAAAACCGTCAGCTCGATGCGAGTGCACCAAAAACGTTAAACGCGTTTTTTTCGAAATTACATTTTTACAAAACGGCTGGACTGATAAATCGAATAAATTTCGACCGACCTCTTCAGCCTCTTATTTCAAGGTTTTTACCAAACTATGCAATTTTCCGCCGCTAAGGCCAACTTTGTGTATATTAATAGAGAAAATATAGAAATATTTTACCTCGGTGATGCTTCAGAAAATATGGGCGTACGACGCTTTGATAGATGACGTAGGAACCGTTCTTTTCAATTGGCAGCATGCACCAGATGAGAAATGCGCACTGAAAGTTAAAAGAAAATTCATTGTAGTTTTTAACAGGCGAAGAACCATACTTATATATGTAGTTTATCATAAATATCATAAAATCATGTAGAAAAAACATTGCGAAAATTTTGTAGATTTTCGAAATTTTGAAAATATGCTCTATATAAAAATCTACAATATTTTTTGTGGTTTAAGGGAAGACGATGGTATAATCTTTTACTACCGCAAAATACAGCCACGGTCATATAATAGCACATTTAGACTTTGAAATCAAAGAGTTGAATATGTTTTTAAATAATTATTTTTTATTTGAAAAAAAAAACACGATAAAAAATAAAAAAAAAACTTATTTACGAGTACTTCCACTTTAAATAAAAAAAATTGTCAAAAAGAATTTCAGATCTGATTTAATTTACGAGAATGTTGATAACTCACGAAACCTCCTGGACACATAAATAGCACATCTTAAAAAATTCCAAATAAAAGCAAAAATAGTAAACAAATGAGATAGTTAAGTAATAATATTGTTTTACCAGTTTAGTATTTTGTACTATATCCACCGTTTTTGATTACTTATTCAAGCCGCCGCTCCATGCTTTCTATATACAAGCTTGTGGCATCTTTCCTTTGGAATCGTGTACCAAGCCTCCTCAACTGCACCCCACAAATCATCAAAATTTTTAAAATTTTTGTTAGCGATTTTGACCTTAACATCATTCCACAAATTTTCTATTGGATTGAGATCAGGGCTCTGCGCCGGCCAATCCAATACATTCATTTTTTCTCTTCTGAGGCATTGCTTCACTGTCTTTGCAGTATGCTTTGGATCTTTGTCCTGCATAAATGCCCAATTTAATGGCATAAAATCAAACACAAATGGCTCCATTTTATTCTGGAGTATATCCAGATACTTGAACTCTATCCATTTTACCAACCACGGAATAATCGGTCCAACACCATGCCAGGAAACAGCTCCCCAAAACGATTATGTGACCACCACCGTGTTTAATCGACTTTTTTGTGAACCTAGGATTTAGCACTTGATTTTTTGGACGACGTACAATAGTTTCCCCATCTGGTACCATCCTATTTATTTTGGTTTCGTCGGTCCAAAGTACGTTTTTCCAAAACGGAATAGATTTGTCTTTGTGGGCTTTTGCAAAGGCAAGTCGGTGTTTGACATGTCTTTTTGAGAGGAGTGGTTTTTCTCTGCTTATGCGGCCAAACTGCTGGGCTTCGTTAAGTCGCCTTCCTACAAGCTTTCTGGACACCTATAGACCAGATTCTTGATTTATTTCAGCATTATTTGCCGTGCCGATTTAAAAGGATCTGTTTTGCTCTTGCGTATTATGGCTTTATCCACATTAACATCAGTTTTTCGCGGTTTTGGATTTCTTACCGTTTTTTTGCTTAGATAGGATCAATCTTCTTAACTAAATTAAGAGCATTAGAAACCATTTTTCGAAAGCATATCAACATTTCAGCTATTTCTGCATAGGTTTCTCCATTTTGACTCATACGGTATATAAGAGCTCTTTTCTCCGGCGTGCAATGTTTTCCACGTCCCATATTTAAGAAACAAAAAATTATACTAAAAATCGCTGAAACAATATTAAAGTTTTACTCTCCGCTGCACAAGTTAAAATGTGCTATTTTTTTGTCTACTCGCATAAATGTAAACAAACAAATTTATTTGAGCAACGCAGAGTTCGTACTAAAAACTTAACTTAACATGTAAGGTTCACATTTGTGCTATTTATCTGTCCATGGCTGTAACTGTTAGGAGCCGTATTTTGAATAATATAAATACATAATAATAAATAAAATAGTGAAACCTGAAGTAATAAATTTAAATTTGTACATGTTTTATTTTAAAACAACATCTAGGCGCGCCTTTTGCTAGACCCTTTATTATTGTTTATATTCGCAACAAATATGCAACTTACCTTAAGTAGCCAGTAAAAAGGTATGACAGAGGTCAGAAAACCGGAAAAGTATTCAATCAGTGATAACATGGCGTATGTCACCCAGTAAATTAACCATCTGGTATCGTCCAATTTTGTACTCGACTCAATGGCATGTATTGAAATGTAGGCAGGATAGGCAACGCCAATTGTATTGCACAGCAGCTGAGCACCATAGCCGAAAATCAAATACAAAGCACAGAATGCAGACGCACCTGAAAATGAAAAAAAAAAAAAAAATTAGAAAATCATCTAAAATATGCGCCTGAAATATGAACATTTTATAAACTATTTCATCAACTCATCTATTCAATATTCTGTTTAGACGAGTATTGACCAACCAATTGCCACATTTGTTTGCTCCCGATATATTTGCAATAGCTTCTCTTGTAGTGGCTCAAACATTGCACTTAGATAATGTCTGAGAAGGGCCTATAATATGTAAGTACCACAAAAATATTTTCACTAGCACAAAACCCAACACACTGACGCAAATAATTTCTACACTATTACAGCTGTTAAAATACGTCGAACAACTGAACTTAATGGGTTGTTTTGAATAAAAAAAGTTCAGCTGTATTTAGCCGCTAATGGAAATATTGTGTCTTCTTTGCCACGTGAAATAAAAATGGCTCAACACAGCAGCTTGCTAGTGCTACAGCGATATTGAGAGATAGTTGAGCTGAAATAAGATCACAGCAAAACAGGGAGAGAACAAAGGTAACCAACCAACGAGCCGCCTATAATTACCGTATATTACATACATACACCAACTAATTGTTTTTTTTCTGCGTGTTTAGCAAAACGCGAATATTGGGTAGTATGAAAAGTTCAGTTACAAATCGTCTATATACGACATATGTACTTGCATATACATATGTATATTTATAATTAATAATATTATTTTTTATTTTAATAATTATTGTTTTTTTTTAATTATTATTTTTTTTAATTATTATTTTTTTTTATAATTATTATTAGTATTAATGGTTAGGTGCGTAACTACCATTCGGAAGTGCGTAGGTTCGAATCTCCGTGTATGAAACACAAAAAAAAAAATGGAAAAAAAATTAAAAAAATAATAATGATAATAATTAAAAAATAATAATAATATATTTTTAATTATACTTTTTTTTAATTATTATTATTTTTTAAATATTCGTACTATTTTTTTTTTTATTATAATTATTATTTTTTATTATTATAATTATTTTTAATTATTATTATTATTATTTTTTAATTTCATATTATTAGTATTAGTGTTTAGGTGCGTAACTACCATTCGGAAGTGCGTAGGTTCGAATGTGTATGAAACACAAAAAAAAATTTTTTTAAATTAAAAAAATAATAATGATAATAATTAAAAAATAATAACAGTATATTTTTAATTTTATTATTTTATTTTATTTATTTATTATTTATTTTTTATTTTATTATTATTATTTTTAACTATTATTATTTTTTAATTATTCGTACTATTTTTTTTTTTATTATTATTATTTTTTTAATAATCATTATTTCTTTAATTATTATTATTATTTTTTTAATTATTATTATTATTTTTTAATTATTATTATTATTATTTTTAATTATTATTATTATTATTTTTTAATTATTATTAGTATTAGTGGTTTGGTGCATAACTACCATTCGGAAGTGCGTAGGTTCGAATCTCCGTGTATAAAACACCAATTATAGAAAAAGTTTTTTCTAATTGCGGCCACCCCTCGGCAGCCAATATCAAATCTTCGCCGAGTGTATTTCTGCATTAAAAAAGCTCCCCATAAGCTCCATTTGCCCGTTTGAAGTCGGCTTAAAACTGGAGGTCCCTCCATTGGTGGAACAACATCAAGATGCATACCACAAATAGGAGGAGGGACAAACACTCGGTCAAACACCCAAAAAGGTTCCGATTTATATCCGGCCAAGGATATAACAGTATTCTCCAAATATTTATATTACAACAAAAACAACATCGGTATAGAGCTGATCTGCAGCACTGAACCATTGCTCCCTAGCCGCAATCGATGGAGGAGCTGAAAGCAATTTTGTTCAACAGCGAATGTGGGCTTTGATAAAAGTATTAAAAAAATTTTACAAAAGTAAAAGTTATTAAATTTTACAAAAACTGAAAGTTATTGCAATTTTTGAACAAAAGAACTAAAAAAAAAAAAATAAAATAAAAATGTTGGCTGTTTTTTGCTGAAATTGATCCGAAACTGAACTGAACTTTTGTGGCCGAACATAACAGAAGACAAAATTGAACCTTTCTTGACTTTGCGCACATTTTTGAATATTTTTCGTTGAGAGAATGCAGGCAAACTTGGATAGGCGAGAGTTTAAAGCGTCAGACCTCTTTTTTTATTTTGCTTTTGGGGGATTTCCAACTTAACCAAGTTTCTGACTTATATTGTCGTGTACTTCTTAATACTGTTCGTTCTACAAATGGAGGGAAGTAAAGTTGAAATTTTTTATATGAGTAAACTATTTAATACAATTAACAATGCAGACAAGAATGTTTCGATCAAGCAATTCATCATATTTTTTCCACGCATTGAGACTGTGTTTAATTATAGAGAAAATACTGTGTTTAATGATAGTAGAAAATAAAGATAAATGCGTTAAAACCACTTTACATGTACATATGTATATAGAGTGTTTACTGTACGAATATTTCCGTGTGCTACTGTATACATATGAAATTAAGGTATTATAATTGGATATCACAACTCATAAACAAACAGGCTTGCAAAATGAAATGTCATGTACTATACTATATAATAATTTTGCAAGTGTATACGTTTACATCCATACGAGCATAAATATACGAGTGCCCTTGCACTTTACTCAGAGACTATCTGACTGAATTATATTATAAAAATGTAGGTTGGGAAAGAGTAAGAGCACATCTACATTGTGGCAAACATAACATAGATAAATGCGTACGATATGCATATAAATGTTCGTATTTTATGCATTATCTTCTTACGTGTGTGTTTTTATATTTGAAGCAGTGCGCTGCTGATACTCAATTCAAAAATAAATTCAGCTTTCATCAAACTGTTGCGTTTTGTATATGTGTGTTTTATGTAATATTTACGGATATATAGTACATACATATGTGTGTGTGTACTAAACACAAAAAACATAATACATGACATAAAATCGATTTAAGTTCAATGTCTCTTCATATAAAACTTTTTTTTTAATTTTGTAGAAAGTTAAGATCAAATTAAGCAAATAAATGTGTATAAGTATGCTGGATTTTTTTAATAACAAGTATCACAACACAAATTTAACCTGTTATCTTTAGAATATTCATATTTTACAAGTTAGATTTAGAGTTAATATTAAAAAACTTGTTATGGCACAAAAGTGGTCAATGTTCTTTGGCTGTAGTGCTTTTATGAATGAAAAACTGGCCACAGAAATTATGTCCGTATACGACTTCTACAACAACAACAAGACCATCCGTATACGACAGAAATATTCTGAACTCAGAACTCTATCAAAGGACTAAACACAACCACTAAAAAATTATCAACAAAAACTAACAAGCTAAGTAAACTAGATAATTTTCTGAGCCAACAACAACTATTCCCAATGATAATCGGTTCTACGTATTTGATATAGCCGAGTTTTTATGATATACTGTTAAATTTTTTATAAATTACATGTAATAATTGATAATTGGTCATTCCCGCCCTTTTTCCCCCGTGCCCCTGAATACTGCATAACCACTTAACGAAGCTGGGCGCATGCGTTTTTATCTCAGGTAAGTAAAAGATCTAAATGGCCTCTATTGGAGCCTGCAATTTTGTCTAATTTATGAGATCATTTATTGGGAATTTATGTTTTTCCCAGGTTTATTACTTATGGCATATTAAAAAAGTCCATTGGAGTTTCTATTCTAAATAATATTTTTGTGGATTTCATATTCCAAATATCCTAGTTTGTATGCCTAAAATAAGACAATTATTAGAGATAAAACAAAAAAAGCGTGATTTTCTTTTTCATCTTTTTTTTTTTTGTAATAAATAGTTTAATGTGTTTTTAAACAGGCTTACAATAAAAAAACAATCATTTCTTTACAAATGTATCCCTATGTGAATTATTTTAAATTGTGGACCTGCACGGGTTTTTATGTGACAATAGTAGGTGGTTCAAGGGTAGTAAAGGGTTATTCAAAGACATCCGTGGGATATTGCGTTCTGATATGCTGTTCACTAGACAAGGCTAGTTTACTGGGGCGGCAGCCCTTGGTCGGGAAAACCCCGAGTTATTCCGGTAACGTAGAACCGGCTGCCATGGGAATGAATGCGTTCAGAGCTGAGTGGTTCGAAGCTATTTGTTTTGTTTTTTTGAGAATAATTTTGTTGGAATAATTTCTAGAAACTAACAAAAATTAAGTAGTTATAAAGCACTGAAGGCCCTAGTAGCCTGTGTGTTATATTGTATATATCCCCTTTAAATAATAATAATAATTAGTTATAAACCAAATATAAAAAACAAATCAAAACAAAATTAATAAACACACCCGTTCCAAATTGAACAATTGGCTCACTGAGCGCCTTTAAACGTTTTTCACGTCTTCGCCATTTAATAAAGTATTCCCAAATCCACATGTTTGTTGATCAGGGTTTCACAACAGAAAACAACGAGTCACCGCTCCGTACTTGGAAGGGTGATGTAGGTTATAAGCATCTGCTTTTGTATTATATTATATATGAATATGTTTGTATGTGTAACTAAAAAGCGAGGTGTGTCAATTTGTACGAAACCCTCCAGAAACTATTGGAAGACACGAAAAGCTACAAGGGTAGCACACAAACTTTTCCTTCACTCTAAAAACATTAGTTTGATAAGGTTATATGTGCCACGTATGAATTTATTATTAGCACAAAGGTTAAAACGATTTACACCTGCTATCACTATGACGTCAGTTGATTATTGCGCTTTATGTTAAGAACACTAATTTTTCGCTTATAAAAAATGGGATAATTAAATGAAAGCAACAAGCAACTAACATAAATGTGATTTTCTGAACCGAACCGATAAAAACCTTTGTAGTAAGCAAGAGAAAAAAAATGAAAGAAGCAACACGCAATCATGAGTAATTCTACTGCCCGAAAGAGAAATGCGAATAAGACAAAAAACTAGTACAAGAAAAATTGGTAAAATATTAGGTGTAACAAATATTGGCCGTACTTTAAAATGTTCGGTTTATATGCAAGTGTTTAAAAGTAAATTTATATTAGTAGCGTATGCTACATGAAAAGGTTATATTGCGCATATATGCATTAATGCACACGTTGACATCATAACATAGTCAATGTCGGCATCAGCAAACTACTATGCCGTACTTACCCAAAAATAAATATAATCTGGGAACGTTTGTTTTTGCTTCGACAAACTCAAATGCCTGTGTCCAGGGCTTACTGCGGTCACGGAGTGCTTTTTCCACAGGTTCCCGGTACTTTTCTGCTAATTCACAAGCCCTCTGTGCCATCGTTGATCACTGTTAAAAATTTAGTTGGCTCTCGAATTTATGAAATAACTATTGCTGCCACTGCTTCACCGCAAATTATTTGCCAGAGTACGATTCTTCAAATTTTCCAAAATCAAACTTTTTCTCTTCTTTTTTGACGTTTTGGTTGCGCGTGGATACCATTGACGTTAGCAAATGAAACGCCAATAGTGATGTTGCAATTAATAAAATTGGTCTGATAAAAATTGTATAAAATAGATACGTATAAATACCATAGATGTTAAATAATGATTAGATAATGCTAATGATTGCTAATTAGCCTTCTTTTGTGAAATTCTCTAATTCATTAAACAATTAGAATTAGTTCAACTAATTCCCATTAGATAATTGAAATTTTTATTCCAATGGTAAAACTAATTGCAATTAGTTGCCATTAGCAAAAAAATTGGTTGTCCTTTACAATTAGAAATCTAATTGACTTCAGCTAATGCAATTAGATATTCAATTAGTTAATTCTAATTCGAGCTAATTAAATATCTAATTGCATTAGCAGAAGTCAATTAGATTTCTAATTGTAAAGGTAAACCAATTTTTTTGCTAATGGCAACTAATTGCAATTAGTTTTACGATTGGAATAAAAATTTCAATTATCTAATGGGAATTAGTTGAACTCATTCTAATTGTTTGATGAATTAGAAAATATAAACCAATTGCATCAATTGCTAATTCTAATTGGAACTTAACATGTATGATAAATACATATGGAATCACTTAATTAAGTATAAATTAATAGTTTTATAAGTTATTACTTTTATATTTTAATTAATAATCATTGAAAACTTATACCTATATGCTTCAAATTTTAAATCGCAACCATTTACAAAACAAAATGGTAATCACTCTTAAAGTACGTTCACATATGCAGTGATTAGCCATATGACAGATTGGCTGCAAAATTGACATTCAGCTGCTAGCACTGTTTTGAAAGGTTTTTCTTCATTGAGATTAGTTTGTGGGAATGCTGTTTTTGTTTAATTATTATTAACGATATTTTATTATTAATAATATTTTTGGTTGGTTTAATTATTATTAACGATATGAAAAAAGACAAAGAGAAGCACTAGTTAATTTAATTGCGCCATTTGCTGCTAGTAATAGACGTTTGTCTTATCATAAGCAATAAGAAGCTAAAGCGTCTATGGACACACGCTATTTTCTGTAATATGAATTCCTAATTTATAATATCTAAAAAAAATATTCATTAGAATTATGTCTACAAACATCTTTTCTTTGGCGGTGTCCATTTTATTTAGTTTTTACATTGACATTTCTCCTTACATTCGTAATAATAATAATCGATAACACAGAAAACAGAGTTTTACTAAAAAAAAGTATCTTTAGAATCTAATAATACGTTCACTTATAAGTAAATGATCTACTTTTCGTGTGTCCTCTTATTACTTATTATAAAATGTAATATCGTATTTCGAATGCGTATTGCTGTCATAATTTTTTTAAACGTCGTTAACGGATTTAGTCCAACTGTTTATTATTAGCAGCCAATTGCGCAATTAAATTAGCTATTCCTTCTCCCTGTCTTTTCTTCATATCGTTAATAATAATTAAACAAACCAAAAACACCGAAATATTCCACCAAAATAATTTCTATGAAGAAAAACCTTTCACAACAGTATTGACAGCTAATTGTCAATTTTGCAGTTAATCTGCCATATGTAAATGGGTAGATTAATTTTGTAGATTTATTCGTAATTAATATGCACATGTGAAAGTACTTCAAGGTAATTTTATAATCTCGGATTACGGATTAAAATTGTAAGGCAAAAAATCAAAAAACAAATCTAATAAATTTTGTAAGATATTTATGTGAAAAAATGATATAGTGAGAAGTAAATTGTAGGTAGTATGTCGTGTCTGACAGCAGTCTAATACAACACCGGATTACGAGTAGGGATGGCCGGAGTCGATTCTTTTAAGTATTATAAGATACTTCGTACCGAAATATTTGTGTTGCTAGCAAGACCGCAAAATAGTCACAAATATAGAATAAATCAAAATTTAGCGAACCTCACCAATCAAAAACAAGAGTGCAGGGGCTGAAAGCTGGGGGCATGTTGATTAATATGATATGAAAATTTTGTATACAGGATCTGCGACAGAGAAAAGTTAATGATATACATTTTTTGTGACATTAAAAATTTTGTTCACAAGTTTTATAATAAGGAAGATTCAATTTTGTGTTCAAAAAACTAATTAATTTTTTTTTTTCTAAATGCGCATATTAACTGAATGTGATCATTTTTCTTTATTATATTACCGACATTGTTAAAAACTAATGGCAAAAAATTTAAAAAGAGCATTTTTTAAATTGCAAAAATGGTATTTTAAAATGTAAGTGTTTGTAATACTCGTATTTATTTGCCGAAAGTAATAGTTATGCCACTGAGTCCAGCACGACAATTTTAAATTTTTTATAAAGCTTTCCTTAAACGCACTTCTAGTTGCTCTAAAAATGTACTGAATCTGAATTTGAGAAAGATCGTTTTCTTGCTCCAAATTGTGTGGTTTTGGCGATTCTATTGCGTCAACAACCAGATCAACATAAAAGCTGAAGTTTTTAATCGGTATCGAGTACCGAATAGGAAACAGTTTTTAGGTATTGGGTACCGAAAAACCAGCATAACTACGGATAAAACGGGAATGAAGAAAATACAGGATTAATGACAAAAAGAAAAATGATGAGAAATGTTGAGCGAAATAGGATAAAAATATAGTTTTCAAAATACACTATGGCTTAACTCTGGAAATGATGTGTTTTAAAATGTTAAGTAAGTTATTAAAGTAAATCATAGCTAAATTATAGGAAAAAACTGACCTCATGCGTTGAAATGTCATGTCCGTCCGTATGTTTACGAATGCTGGAGCTCGGGCGGTAATTGAGATAAATTGACACACATTCACATTCAATGACCGTATTATGGTCCAGCAGGCATTTAAGCAATGTATGGCCGTAACAAAAAAGTCCAAAATCTACAACGGAATTAAGAGTTTGTGCAAATGTATTTATTAAATTAATTTATGCGAAGACATACCGTAATGTGCAACTTTTCTTTTTAACGTTCTCTGAATCTTATCAGAAAGGTGGCGAAAGACAAAAGTATGGGGAAACAGTCAAACCTCGATATAACGAACTTCTGAATAACAAAATCGTCCCTATTGTGAATGAACCTTAAGGATGCTGCTTTTTCGTTCTGTTTTTGGTGCATTTTATCCTCCTTATAATGAACTGTTCCATGAATTGTTCCATTTGTGGAGCAACATCAAGGCGCACACCACAGATACGAGGAGGAGCTCGGCCAAACACCCAAAAAGGGTGTACGCGCCAATTATATATATATATATAATGAACTGCCTTTTAGGGAATTTTTCTTTTTCTCGAACAATTTATGTGATAAATGTAATATGTAATAAATTTGACTCAAACCATTTTTCTTTATGTGTCCACATGCAGTTCTTTCTTTTACAAAGAGAAGTATGCTCTGTTTAGAACGACAAGTTTTGAGCATGACAATTGATTGCTAAGCCAAGTTATAACTTTGACAGACGGTGGTGTTAATCCGGATCACCGGGCTGTTGATCTGATTATAATTGTAGTGTAACAGACAGTTATGATGTGGATTAATGAACAACTGATTTATTTATTGGATAGTTTTGTCAGTAAAAGATGGACCGCAGACAACAAATACGGGTATTAGCTGCCTTGATACTAAAAAAATAATTATTTATTTAAAAAATATCTAAAGTTTCAATTTCTCAAACTGCTCCGAAATATCAAAAAAATTGCTGTTATTTCGAACGAGTTAGTGCAAACTATCAGGGCCCCATTGCACAAAAATAACAATAAACACACTCTTCTTCTTCCTATTTTTTGACAGGCAACCTTGGCATGAGTTTAACGGCAGTCAAGCACTCACACCATTTGCTTGGTCTTTTTGCTTGAGCGTATTGGCCAAATTTGAATTTTCATAACATTAAAAATAGTAGAAAAATATGCAAAATAATACCTTTGACTTGAAGAATTTACAATAACAAATATTTTAAAAATATTCTTTAGCTATAATAATGCTTTTTTATTGAGAAATATCTTCAATTTTACGTCATTTTTTAGACTTTTTGATACGACTTTCTATGAAATTTAATAATTTTTATGCAACCACGTTACATAAAAAAGCGTTTTGGAATCAGGTGATCTCAGCTGTGGGCATTTTTTGACAACCAGCTGGAAGTGTTTTTACTTATGGATCTTTACAATGCATAGCACCTAGTCTTTCTTGTTCTTCTGTTTAAAAGTTTAATTATTCTCCATTCACAATTGATATTAACTGTTGTTTTTCGCAGTGTTGCCATCGAAAATTCCTCTAATCCGCTTAAATTGTAGTAGTTAATCCGGATTAGTTGCACTTAATTCCTAAGCAAATTCCGAATTAAGTCGTTAATCCCGATCTGTATATGCGATTACTTAATTTTGAGCGATTTTGACAAGACTGACCTCAGGAAACAAACGAACAAAACAGACAAAAGCAGGAGAAATTACATGTTTGTGAAAATTCAGTGAATGGTTTGGTAATATTGTGATTTGTGAGATTTAAACTAGGCCAACTAATGAAATCGAAGTACCGCGTGTTAAATTGTGAAAGCACAAATGAATATAAAGTTTCCAAATGCAGTTTGTTTGCGTTTTTATGACGAAGACGTCGTGGCAAGAAAGTGTGTATGTGTGCGTATAATTTCTTGTGTGTATGCGTATACTCTTCCTTTACACAAACAAGCAATTCTCCTTTCCTTTTATTTGTTTATTCATGGAGCCTGACGATACAGCGAATTCGGAAGGCGTTACCTTGTATTCTATCATCCATGAGGCAAATCTATAAAAGGGGCTATCAGTAGGACAAATGATTTGTTTTTTATCGTTAACGGGAAATAAGTTTAATAAATAGCACTGCACATAAATCATTATTCCCAAGAATACAGGTAATACTTTTTTAGAAAGAAGAAAATGACTCGATGTTTATTAAATTTAATAAAAAAATGTATACGACTTGTAATGAGATATGTGTGTACTTTTTACCACTGAAGAAAGAACAATAACAAAAACAAAGCTTGCTGAAAAAATATAGAAACAAACAGTTTTCTCATCAAAATATGCTCACAGCTTAAAGGATGCAGTGTATTTTATATTTTTTCTAATAATGTAATAACGGTGAAATGTATTTTTTTCTGTTTAGCTTAGCGTCTTAAGTCAATCCAAAAAAAATGTTGTAAGGAAAAGTTGAAAAAATGTAAAATTTTTAAAATGGTAAAACGGACCTCCCTGAAAAAAGGGAAGACGTTATTCGTCATTATAAAGAGGGCAAAAGCCAACGAAAAATTGCAGAAATTGTTGCTATTAGTTCCTCAACTGGCCAGCACATTATAGAAAGGTTTCGCCACGAAAATAGGATAGGAGATAAGGGCAGATCTGCGCCAAATAAAATATTTAATGATGCAGATAAGGGATGAATTGTTGGCAAAGTTAAAGAAAAACCCAATTTGAGCGCTCCAAAATTAACGAACGAAGTCGAAAAATACATATGCAAGATCTGTAACCCTGAAACTGTTCGTAGAGTTCTGCGCGAAGAAAATTTTCATGAAAGGACTGCCCGAAATATGCCGTTGATTAATGCTCGTTATAGAAAATAAAGAATAGAGTTTTGCAGACAACATTTGAACAAAGACATTTCGTTCTGAAAGTGCGTTATTTTTGCGTATGAAAGCAAATTTAACCTTTTCAGGTCTGATGGTAAGTCCTGCGTTTGGAGAAAACCAAACAATGCGCTTCTACCATGTAATTTGCGCTATACAGTTAAACACGGCGGGGCAGTGTGATGGTATGGGGTTGAATGGCCTATTCAGGCGTCGGAAATTTAACATCTATCTAAGGAAACATGAATAAAGAGATGGATCTGGATCTGCTTAAAGACAATTTAGTACAAAGTGCGGATAAAATGGGCATTAGGGATTATTTCAGGTTCTACCAAGACAACGATCGCAAGCAAACGTCTGGTATTGTAAAAACTTGGCTTATCTGGACGTGCCCACATGTAGTACAGACACCTGCACAGAGACCAGATGTCAACAGTACTGAAAATTTGTGGTCAGTGCTGGAAAATAAAATAAGAAATCACAATATTTCTAATGCTTCTGATGTGAAACGGAGCCTACAGGAAGAATGGATAAAATTAGTTCCGATTATACAGCAAAACTTGTATAATCTATGAATTCCCGGTTAAAAGCTATTCTGAATCAAAAGAGATACCCCACTAAGTATTAGCCGTATCATGAAATCGAAATATTAATGTGTTTATGTTTTTTGAATGACTTTTAATTTAGTGCATCATTATTTTAATTTGCCATATCTTTCTTATGAAGAACCATTTTTTGTTATTAAATAAAACATATTATTTGACAGTAAAAAAATATAAGATTTTTTTCTGTAATGGAAATACCATAAAATATATTTTATATTTTAATAATTGTTTTTGACTGCCCGAAATAAGCTGTGAGTCACTGTATATTTGCACGCAAACTTTTATTTATTTTCTATATTGACGACACTCAAATGTCGAATTCGCCAAAAATAAAGTAGTGGTATTCGGTAGGCGCCGCCTTCTGTGAATCATTCCTCATTTTTCCGCCTGCATAATGGATCCCCGTCTTTAAATGTAAAGACGAGTTTACATAGATGGATATGATCACAAATTACGGCTACTAAGCGCTAATTTTTCGTTCTCGATTTCGGTCGTCTGATGTAACTTAATAAATAAATAAATATAAGGTTGGTTATAAAATGTCTCTATCCACATGAATATTAAATATATTTTGCATTTCGTATATATGTACATACGAGTATATATGTGCAATGCGTGCACTTTATTTTTACGTTATACATTTTTACCTATGTACAATACGGATATAATTTAGTTTAAGCTATAAATGTCTTTTTTTCTTTCTTGCCTCTCACGTTTGTAATATGGTAGTGAATATTTAATTATTTCTGCGACTGGATACTCCACAAACAATGCAAAAACAAAAGCAACCAGTTGCGTAAGAAAAAATGCTATTATAATCTGGCCGATCTGTAATTGAAGGTTACTATTAAATTTGAAATATGAATATGAAGACTAAAATTACCAAATAAAAGCGATTTATATAAATTGGTTGCCTATAGTAACCGCCCATTAAACGCAAGACGACCAAGTGCCAGAGATAGGCTTGATATGAAATTTTTGAAAATACCCGAAGAAAGGGTAGGCAGCAAAATTCATAAGCGATCCCTATTAAAAAAAAATACATATATTTATATATATTATATAAAAATATGATGTATGTATATAGTATGTGCATATATATGTGTATTGTAGCATTGCAATAATAAATGGCTTGAGTTTTGATTCTATCGGGACAGCTGATTTGGTGTTTTTTTTTTTTTTGTAAGAACAGATTCGCTGCCATATGGTATATCTAAGGATTCAATTAATATTTAATGATAATATTCATTTTTGGTGTGTAAATATAAGTACAAGGTCCGGTACTCGAAGTGTAACCAATTAAAAAGGCCATAAATTTAGTTTGGAAAATTAGGTTAATTCAATTCAATGTAAAATAAAATTAAGAATCAATTTACTTTTGCTCGATATGACCACCTTTTGTCTTGACTATGGCCGTGAGATGGTCCAGAAACGAATCACAAGCTGCCCGAATGTGACTTGCAGGTATTTTGGCCAACTCATGGACAATGGCGTTTTTCAGCGCCTCGAGACTGGTAAATCTTTTAGTTCGGACTCTTGCTCTCCAAAATGGCCCTAAGAGAATAATCCATCGGATTCGCGTTTGGTGAATTTGAGAGCCATTGTGTGGATGTTATGAAGTTCGGAGTTCTTGGTTCACTCTAGCTTTATGTGACGGCGCCGAGTCCTGTTGAAACATCCATGCTCTGCCACCGAAATGTTTGTCTTTAAAGCAACCTCCAGAATACTTTCCCGATAATATTTCGCATTTACATTGACGCCAGACTCGATGGAAACGATTGGAGAGCGCCTATCTGCGGTTACAGCAGCCCAAACCATTACCTGTGGTGGGTGCTGCCTCCTGGTGGCGAATCGATGGCTCAAATTCGCGTACGAACAGTCGGCCAAATAAATCCTATGGTTTTCGGAGTTTGTGAAGTGCTCAATTTGAAAAAGTTTCTCATCAGAAAACACAATGTTCGGAAATTGACCGCTTTCGGTCAATCGAAGCAACTCCTTCGCTCTTTCAAATCTAACTTGTTACTGCTTTGGTGTGAGATCATGCGCTTTTTGGATCTTGTATGATTGACTTTGAGATCATTTTTCAGTATGCGGCGGATGCTACGGTCGGATATTTTCAGTTCTTTCGCCATTTGATTGGCACTTCGTCGGGGATTTCGCTCAAGTCGCTTCTTCACTTTTTAAACCATTCCACGTGACGTTGTAGTCTTTTGATGACCATCTTCATGTTGTTTCGTGATGCTACCAGTATTATTGTAACGAGTAATGATGCGATAAACCAAAACTTTATTTTCTTTAAGGTGCTCGAGCTCACAAACAACCACTGGTTGTGATTTTCCAGCTAAATAAATGCAATCGCACTCATACGTTTGAAATCCATTACTGATTTTCTTTTTTCGCGTTTACTCTCGGCAAAATGCTTCCGCGCCCTTGTAAACAATACTCTGGACTGTCATTTAGCCAACTAACAGACATCTGATGCGTGCGTTAGTTGCGCGAGCGGTCTGAAGTGGGTTACACTTCGAAAGCTGGGCCCTGTAGATGAATAAGTAGAAAATAATCAGAGTTGTAGATTCATTCAATTCTCAAAAACAAACAAAAAATCAATAAAAACGTCCTTCCCACGAATTTAAAAGGGACCGCAATAATTTTTGTGGCCTCGCAAAAACTGGGCTTTTGAGTACATTTGTAAATAGCCGCAGCAGAATTATCGACATTTCGACGACAGGCCTGGCTGTGCAAGGTGCATCTTTAACATAAAAAATGCCTGAACGGAATCGTCGAAACCAAAATTGCACGTAATTAACTGTTACAGTATCGGCACAATAAACACCACTCATAATTTCATTTTTCGCTGCTATCAAAGAAAAACTGTAAAATGTACCAAATTTTCTCTTTGTTGACTTCTTCCATTTTTAACACCCTGTAACTCACAACTGAATAGAATAAACAAAAAACAGCAAACATTTTTTTAGTGTGAAATGTCACCTTGACAACGAGCAAAAACTGTAAATTGTTTCATCGCTACTTTACGATATATCGATCACTACAACCATCTACCGAGAAAATAATGGATTTCTTTTTCCCCAAACTAATATAAAAATGCAACTTACATCCCAACTTTAGGCACATCCCAAAAACTACTGCACAACATATTAAAACCCATATATTCCGATACAAGCTGGCGAAAAGAGCTACCCAAATTGATGGGTTTTCAAATTCGAACGACATAAAAAAGGCTCCGCCAAAAAGTAAACCAAAAGCCACTGGGAATAATAGCCACCAAGTGAGTTCGTATCGCATTAACCCACGATATTGTTTGGAATGCTTTCGTAACTTCATATACAACTCAGCAGTTATGAAGCCGAAAAAGTAGCCACCAATATTTGTGTAAAACGGCGTGTATGCCTGGTAAAAGGTTTCAGCGTTGCGGAAAAACATATAACGGTAGTTTCTAAAATAGTAAGACAAATGTTTAATAAGGACATCAGTTGAAATTAATTTGACGCAGCTTACTCAGGATTCGTATGGTATATAGGTTTAAGTTTCAAAAAGTATGTAATAAATCCTGTCACCGTAAAGGTCAATACCAAGAGGATGGCGTATATAACTCTACGAAGTTTGGGAAATCTGAAATACGAGCACGAGTAATGAAAGAATATATAAATTAATGAATGGTTGAATTGATTTTACTTACTTGCTTACGATGATTAATACTATAAGAAATAATTCGAAAAGTTGCATGTCAGCAGCAAGATACCAGGTATGGTGCGAGCACTAGGTATGTACATAAAGATAAAAAAGTAAATACATATAACTCAATTAGTAAAATAATAAAAACGAGTATAAAAATTTAAAATAAATATTTAAATAGTCAAAATAGAATAGTGATTTTCTGTAAAATATTTTGCATAATAAATATTGAATACTGGAAAAAAATGTGCATTTAAAATTGTAAAAAATTAGTCGGCTGATAATATCAGCTGAGGAAGTTATTGAATCCGTCTAATTCCTCGAAATCGACTCCGACATATGTACATATTCTAAACTTTCTTCACAATTTTTATGCATGCATTCGAAAAGGCCGAAATTATCTTACGACGCGGCTGCAAAAGTGTTTAAAAAATCAAAAAAGTGTGTTGTGATGTGGAATCAACGGTATAAGGTGTACAAAAATGTACCCTTCTTTGTGACTACGCCAAGTACGATCAGTTCTTGCTAAAAAGGTAATAGAAGTGAGTATCAACACCATCGAACGTCGACTAAAGGAGGCAAACATATCCTTCCGTCCCACATCATCAAAACCACTGCTCTCAGAAAAACACATTGAGGAACAACAAAACAAGAAAATGGCGTCACAGCATTGGACTGGCCTTCCCACTCCCCCGACACCAGCTCCATTGAAAATGTGTGGGGAATTATGAAAACGCATCTTGCCGGACGACCAGTCCATGATTTAAAGCAACTCGTGCGTAAAGTTCGCAAAATCTAGTCCTGTTTGTCGACGAGCTACGCAGAAAAGCTGGTTCAAAGCATGAAGAAGATGCCAGGCTATAACCGACAACGATGAAGACTACACGGCTTATGGAGTAATTGCCACTCGTATTGTTCATGAATAATCGCGGTGCCTTTTTTCTGACTTCTGACTGTATGGCTAAGTTGTGTCATAACAAAACAGATTCCAACTTTCGAAAATTCAAAATGGCGAGTACAATATGGCTTCAAAGGCTTTAGAAAAAATTGCTGAATTTGCATGAAATGAGTTATTTGGGGGCCCTTGAGTTTGCTCAGTCCAAAAATTAAATTTAGTTTTGAAAATTCAAAAT
The DNA here is from genome assembly GCA_037575425.1 of Anastrepha fraterculus. NCBI lineage: Eukaryota > Metazoa > Arthropoda > Insecta > Diptera > Tephritidae > Anastrepha > Anastrepha fraterculus. The sequence continues at coordinate 938,723 of JAYXIM010000311.1, read as the reverse complement.
CCTATATGATGGGGATTGGGGCATTTTAAGGGGTTACATACGTCCAGAATTTTCAAAAAATCGATTTTTTTTTTACAGATTATTATTCTTTATAGTTTTAGGCGTATTTCAGGGGAAGACGATTCGAAAAATAGCCCATAGATACAAATTTATGGTAGAAAATGTAACTGTCCGACGAGAGTTTGATGCGCACCCGTAGCTGTCCTTCATTTCCACTTGAAAGTTTAAACTTATTTTTCTCGAAACTACTTTTTCCGGCACGGTCTGCATGATAACTTATACAGTTTTTAATATCTTTATATCAAAGACCGCATTTTTTTAATATTCGTGTGTTTTGTTTATAATCTGTCGAGCTGGATTTTTCATATTTTTATTAAAACAATTTATAAATATAATTAAAGTTATGACGTAAAACGCATACTTTGTTTTTAAATACCATTTATTGCAAAATTTTTGGAAATTTAAAAATTTTACAAAGATTTTTTTTACTTTTTACTGATCCATCAATATTTCAAGGAGAAATGATGCTGACTGTGGAGCAACTTTTTTTTATTGTATTTTGAGTCACGTGATTTTTCGTATACTTAATAAATAAATTTTGTTAGAAGGTTTAAATACTAATCAACAATGTATAAAATTTGTTTATATTTATTTATATTGTTACCCCTTCCAAAAATAGGTTTTCTTTCAACGCAATTTTGGCGCTGCTGGACGTATGTAACCCTTAAAGAAATTGTTAAATTTTTCTGAAATTTCGTAGTTAGGCTTTTTTGCTACTTTGAATACGAATCCAAAATTTTCAATGCAATAATTTACCCATTTTTAAATCCAAGAGCCTTAAAACCAATTGGATGTAATTTGGATGCAAAAATTTCGTTATTTCTAGAGAAATTTGTAAGTGATTTAACAACTGTCAGCTGCCGAACTTTAAATTTGACATAAAATCCATGATAAGTATGACTAAGCACCTAATGAGCGGCATTTCCAAAATTATTGCTTAATTTTTAGAGAAATTGATAGATAGACATAAAATTCGTGCTCAGTGTGTCCTAAAACCTAAAAAATAACATTTTGAAAGGATTTAATATCCAAGAATCCTTTAATAGCTGTCAACACACATACTTCTTCCTCATAAAAACGCAAAAATCAGCATCTGGAGCTTTATATTAATTTGTGCTTTCACAATTTAACACACGGCACTTCGTTTTCATTAGTTTGATTAGTTTAAAACTCACAAATCACAAAACTACCAATTTTCACTTAATTTTCACAAACTAACTTTCTTACTTATGTTTGTTTTGTTCATTTGTTTTATATTGCGAACTGAGCTGACGTCAGACTTGTCAAAATCGCGAAAAATAAAGTAACTGTTTTTTAATGGCGTCATCGTAGATACTCAATTAGGAAATAAGTCGTTCAAAGTTTTCAATTTTTTTTGCAACCTTACAGTGACATTTACCAGCTAAAAGGAACGTTAATTTTGAAAGCTAATATATAATATGATTCACACCTCTAGCCAAAATGCCGAGTTAATTCAAATACAAATAAAGTAAAATAAAGAAAGTAAAGTCATAAGCACTTCAATTTGAAAATCGTCAGACACAAATCAGATTGACACAAACAACGCTTGAAGGTTAGAAAGTGTATTTAGTGGCCGTTTCAAAATAGTCGTGTGCGATAACACAAAAATTTTCATATTATTTTCTTATCAATATTTTCCTAATTTTTGCACGTAGGCGCTCGTTAACGCCAAAAAATTATCCATCACTAAGAAAATTAGAGAGCGAAGTGACAGTTCGATGCAAGGGATACGCTTATTTTGAGCTGGATAATATTTTTCCAACAAAAATTGTCCATCATGAAAACATATGGGTTGAACTTTTTGTAAGTAAAGAAATTTCTTTTTGTGAAATTTGGTATTTTGTGCACTTTTGCCTTTGCTCTGACTTGAAATTTACAGTTTATAGTGAGATCGTTTCTAAAATGGAAAATTCATCAACAAAAAACCTGAGGTACATATATTTTTGAAGTAATTTTTTTTTTGGTAACACAAAAACACACTCAGTCTATACAGTCACTCACACCTTATTTGATACTGATTTTTGTAAAGTGTTCTATATTCCATCAGCCATCGGCCTTAACAACCGCGCTGTTAGTTCTGCCTTCTCCAAACTGCATAAAGTTCACCACCACAGGCCACCAGACCCATTCGCTTTGCCTCTTTATGCAGTTTGGAGAAGGCCTACTGTCATCAAACAAACAGTCGGCGCACTCGCGTATCGACACCTACGTCTCTGTTGACAGTTACGATTTCGTGGTTTTAAAATACTTCGTTTATGTAGGAACCAGCATTAACACCGATAACAATGTCAGCCTCGAAATCCAACATAGAATCTTTCTTGTCAACAAATTTTACTTTGGACTAAGTAGTCAACTGAGTAGTGAAGTCCTCTCTCGACGAACAAAACTAACACTCTAAAGGTTCTCATCATGGCCGTCCTAACGTATGGCGCTGGACCTTTGCACGTTGGCAACGGTGAATATCGCAGGCGATAGAACGATGAGCTGTATGAAATTTACGATGACATAGACATAAAAACAAATAATAAATAAATAATTGGCGCGTACACTTCTGTTAGGTGTTTGGCCGAGCTAGTCCTCCTATTTGTGGTGTGCGTCTTGATGTTGTTCCACAAATGGAGGGACCTACAGTTTCAAGCCGACTCCGAACGGCAGATATTTTTATGAGGAGCTTTTTCATGGCAGAAATACACTCGGAGGTTTGCCATTGCCTGCCGAGGGGCGACCGCTATTAGAAAAATGTTTTTATTAATTTTGCTTTCACCGAGATTCGAACCAACGACCTCTCTGTGAATTCCGAATGGTAATCACGCACCAACCCATTCGGCTACGGCGGCCGCCGATGACATAGACGTAGCGCAGCGAATAAAGATCCAGCAGCTTCGTTGGCTGGATCATGCGTCCGAATGGATACAAACGCTCCAGCTCTGAAAGTATTCGATGCGGTACCAGCTGGTGGTAGCAGGGGAAGAGGAAGGCCTCCTCAGCGTTGGAAAGATCAGGTGGAGAAGGACTTGGCTTCACTTGGTGTTTCCAACTGGCGCCGGTTAGCTCGAGAAAGTCACGACTGGCGCGCTTTGTTAAACTCGGCCAAAATCGCGTAAGCGGTTATTACGCCAATTAAGAAGAAGAAGTTCTATATTTCATTTTCAATATTTTACGAAAATGCATTTCTCAATATAAAATACAATAATGTAATGCAAAAAAAAAAAAATTAAGAAAAAAAAAGCATACAGAGAATTCACGCCGCTGCTTGAAAATGATACAACTTAAAAGAGAGCAACTAATTATCTCAAATTTTTTAAATTTTAATGTATTCAGTACTTTGATGGGTACCCTTTATTATCAATTACAGCTTGAAGTCTACGTGTCGTGGCCAATTTTTTTGTGTTTTCGGGACTAATTTGACTCCACTCTTCAAGTATCGCCTTTTTAACATCAGATTTGTTATGGATGCCATTTTTCTCATATTTGTCTTCAAAACCGACCAGAAATTTTACCAAGACGTTCAAATGAAATGAGTGAACACTTTTTTGAATTTCATGGCGAAATGAAATAAAGCAAAATAAATAAGATTTCTGCATACTCTGTTTTTCGCTTTCAGCAAAATATTGTGAAATATAGAACACTTCACAAAAAATCGTAACTGTATCAAATAAGGTGCGAGTGACTGTAGATGATCTTCAACCTTTTTTCGCCAGTGATGGCAAATTGTACTTTTTCTTCTCTTTGCGGAGAATTTGCGTTTATTTGGATTGACTGCTGGTGATGATTAATTTTGTTATCGAATATAGCTAATGATTTTCTTATTTTTCAAACAGTTGATTTGACATCTGTCAACTATCAAACTGTAAATCTTATGGCCTACTAGGAACAGTCCAAGGCGAATCTATTAAAAGTGGGGTCGGTAAATCAGCTGATTTGTTTTTTTTCTTTCGTCGTGTCTATGTGGCTGCCAGCCCAGAACGCTTTGTTTTCTACTTTGACAATAATTTGCTTTGACAATCAAACGCACAAAACATTTTGGTCCACTGCCACCACCTTAAATGAATGCGCCTTGGAACAGTCCTTCTAATTTCTCGCGTAAAACATGGCCTACTACTATAGGGCCCGACTACAGTGCGAAGCCCATCACTTACACTCTCCTGCAGCAGGTAATTGTTAACGAAGAAAACATTCTGCCACCAATATTCGCGACAAAAGACGCGCTCTGCTTCCACATAATGCCTCCAAAATGGTCCATTTTGTAGACGCACAAGTATAGATGAATTGAAGAGAATTAGCATTGCTAGTGATGGTAAAAGCCTTAAACATGAGAATTGCATTATGAGTAAATTGAATTGAGATAATAAACATTCAGATGCATTTACCTCAAATATCTGTGAAAGAAAATTTTGAAGTAAACAATAATACAATTGCTTATGCTTGTGTCGGTGGTAACGAAATTTCTTTCGATAAAATTCACATATAATAGAAATCCGCTCATAACAAAAAATATTTGAATTATAGCTGCGCCATTTTCAATTATGGCTGTTTCCGGACGATAGAAAAACTTCTCGAAGAATTCAGGGTTTTCAACTTGTATGGCCATGAAAAGTATTAAAGAGTGCGCAAATAATACCAGAAATACTCCTAATACTCGCAAGCCATCGAAAAATTGGAGGTCCGTTGCGGTTTGGCTGCGAGTTTTCGACGATGCGGTTAACCGATAAAAATTGCGACAAATCGAAAATGAGCTGAATAGTTGTTGTGCTGAAAAGGGAAAGTATATATCACTGCTAATAAAATTAGAAAGCTTAAAAAATATTTAAAATGAACTAACAATTTTATTTAGAAAACGAGAAATGAAATAGTTATACAAGGTGAAGTCCAAAATAAATAAGACTGGCGTCATAAAAATGTTTTTGATGGCGCCATCTTTTTAGTGAGTTAGTGCGTTGGGAGTTGCATTCCTAGCTGACTTCCAGTGAAAACTTAGTGACATTCGGTTCAGTGGAAGCGAAGTTATTACAAAAATGAGTTTCGAACAAACAGCTAATATCAAATTTTGTTTTAAAATCGGTAAAACGTTTGCAGAAACATTTCAATTGGTCAAAAAAGTTTACCAGAGTTTATGAGTGGTTTACACGTTTCAGAGATGGTAGTGAGGACATCAATGACAATGAACATACGGGCCGGGCCGCCCAAAATCAGTAATCACCGAAAACTCCATCAAAATTGTTCGTAAATGTATCAAAAATGAACGGAAATCGTCGTTGAAATTATGGAATCGTATTTGAATATCTCTAAAACATCGGTCATACAATGGGTCTGTGCACGTTTCATTCCGCACAAGTTAATTGAGGACCAAAAATTGCTCAGAATTCAACATTCGAAAGACCTCATTAAAGAGGCGAGAAAAGACGAGAACCTCCTTTAAGACATTGTAACTGGTCACGAAACGAGGTGCTTCCAACATGAGCCTGAAACTAAGCATCAAAGTGCCGAATGGAAACCGCGTTTGGAGAAGTCAAAAATTAAGTCGATGCTCATTTGTTTTTACGATTCCAAGGGAATTATCCGCGGCCGCCGTAGCCGAATGGGTTGGTGCGTGACTACCATTCGGAATTTACAGAGAGAACGCAGGTTCGAATCTCGGTGAAACATCAAAATTAAGAAAAACATTTTTCTAATGGCAATCCTCCGAGTGTATGTCTGCCATGAAAAAGATCCTCATAAAAATATTTGCCGTTCGGAATCGGCTTGAAACTGTAGGGCTGTCCATTTGTGTGGAACAACATCAAGACGTACACCACAAATAGGAGGAGGAGCTCGGCCAAACACCCAAAAAGGGTGTACGCGCCAATTATATATATATATATATATATAAGGGAATTATCCATAAGGAGTTCGTGCCAATGGGCCAAACCGTCAATGCAATTTTCTAGTTAGGCGTTTTGATGCGTTTGTTGCATCGTATTCGTCGAATTCGCCCTGAATACCACGAAGGAGGAAGCTGGCGCTTATTGCATGATGATGCACCTCTCATCGATCCACTCTTGTGACTGATTTTTTGACTAGAAATCGCATTTTAACCATCAATCACCCACCGTATTCGCCTGGTATGGCTCCTAGTGACTTCTACCTATTCGGAAAATTGCATTTGGCCATGAAAGAAAAACGTTTTGCGTCTGTAGAGGCCATCCAAAAGGCTTGCACCTGGTCAATAACCTGAAACACTCTTTCGAAAGGATTTTAGATCATGAAAGACAGACTTTGAATAAATAAGCTCGAAGGTATGAAAACAAAGTTCCTGTCTTTTCTATTTTAGCTCAGTCTGGTTTATTTTGGACTTCACCTTGTAAGATTTAATTTTGCGCGAGCTCATTACGAAAATATTATATTTACCTGGACTTTCAAGTGATTTTTTATAAAACTCTTCATTTCGATTATTTACAGACTGCCTGGTTTTCAAGCGATAATCGTATAGGGTTGAAGAGATTGAGGCCAAAGTGATGATGCCGAAAATGGCATAAGCAACAATGTCTAACGCATCTAAAAGGAAAGTTCCTTAAAGTATGATTATATTTCCAATAATAACAATCAAAACATTTTACCATGCTTCAATGTTGTATTCGCTTGCTCGCAGTATTCAATGCTTGCACGCAATTGCAGCCCATAATTATGTTGGAACTCGTAATTAAGACAACTTCTGAAGATTTTCCCATACTGAATGCGGTTGTCAGTTTCCCGTTTGTGCACGTTAATGTAGTAGTTAAGAAGCTGGAATGTTTGCTTTGAATGTATGAGCTTTGACCTACATTGGTTTAGATATGATTAATGATTTCACAACGTACCTCAATGTCGCGAATTTCACCACTTCCCGACAACTCATTCAGACGAAATTTGGCGAATGGCTGCAACAGTTTCTTACAGCGTTCTAGGCACATTCCGAAAAACAAGTGATCGTGTCTGAAGTGATGTTTATCGTCTGCAGAGAACCTGGCAATTTCATTCCAAAGACTTGAAGATTCATTTACAACAACTTCCGCGTATACGACACAATACGTCGGGTTCGTGTGGGAGTGGTTGTTTTCAACTTGAAGACATTGATCGTAGTCATCGAACTGATAAAGTGGCGGCATTTTCTTGTAAGTAGTCACTGAAGATTTATAATTTAATAAAAAAAAAATGTAAATACAGTAAATTTGAATTTCCTACAGTTACTTACTATCAAATTGTCCTACAACAGGGATAACATTTCCCCAAAAGAAAATGTTGTTAAGGAGGAATAAATTAAAATAAAACATTCTACTTCAGCTGCTTGAATTGTTGTAAGCATCTGATTGGAAATTAAATAAGAATTGTATTTGCAATTCACTCTCTTTGAAAATTGTTGCATGCGATGTGTCACGCTTCAACAGTTCTAGTCAAGCAATAACGTGCAACCACTAATTTTAGTTTGATTCGATTTGAAGATTCACTTTCAATCAAAAGCGCAATAGTTGTACTTGCTGCCACATTTCCAAAGATATAATTTATAAAAAGGAAGGAAATGTCTAAAATCGAGCGGAACTAAACTTTATATACGAGTACAGGGTTCTTCATCTATGGTTTGTAATTTGCACTCTCGATTTTTTGACCTTAACAGCTATCGTCGAGAGTCTGTAGGAGCTCGTCAATGATCAATAGCTATAGAAGCGGTAATAAAACGTCTCATTAGGGGCATCCTTTGGTTGACTTGACACATAATCTTTTTGGCCCAGTTTCAAAGATTGTCGTTCTATTCCTCAGCATATTTAGAACCCATGTTATGACTAGTATATATATTTCCTTCCTAACCACACTTTCCCGAATAGAACTGAAAGAAGCATTGTCGAATGCCCCCGTAATATCAACCGATGTACAGAGGCCTTACCAGACAACACCTTTTCGATCTTGGTCGTAAGGCTATGTACGGCAGTTTCTGTCGACTTGCCTGACTGGTAAACGTATTGTTCAACATGCAGAGGAGAACCCCTAAGATAAGCATCTCTCATATATTGACCAATATTTTTGTTTTGAGTTTTGAGCAGGAAAGAAGTTAGGTGCTAATACATTCATATTAACATTACTTTAACGAAATCTGTTGGATTTTTTAATGCCAGAGGATCCAGTTCAGAGATAATAGTGGTAACCGCAAAGCGTCTTTTCTGAGAGGAGCTCCCGGAGATCAGCTGTAGCTCCATTCCAAATAAATATTTTTACTGATACCAAGTCTTAAAATACAGTGAAAAGATAAGATAATATGTGTAAAAATTTTTAGATCAATTAATGTAAATTTTGGAAAACTTTTTTTTCGGCCTTCTAACTGTATATAACCCCTTAAGTTTTTACCTTTTCACACATTGTTATGATAAATCAGTATTAGAAACTGTTTTATATACCCACGAACATGTTTTGTTCAGTAGTTCCATGGGAAAAACAATGGGACATATTTTTGTAAAACACTTTAACACTCCCTTAGACCGCGTTCATATAAGGCACTTTTTGTTTCTTCAACTCAAAAGGAGGAAACGAAGGAAGAAGACGGAAACTCATGGAGAAAAGAATTGGGAAAGTGTGCTCCATAACAGACCGTTACTCGGTTTTGAGCGAATTTGACAGAATCAGGTGATGGGCTGATATCACTTGTGATGTGACTGGGATGTTAATCGCCCAATTTGGGGTTTCAGCATAAATGAAGAGCAAACCTTGTAAATCTATTGTCCTTGATGGACACCGAGTTGCTTGTATGGTGAAAAAATTTAGAAGGTGTGGTCAAGTTGATGGATGGATGACAAAGATGATAGATATACCAGGTTTATTCTTTAACTATAGTGAGAAAGAAAATTGTGAGGGGAAATTGGGCTGCTTCGGCAGCCGAATGCTGCACGATCATTTGACATGTATTCACAACTCATCCAATAAGTAGTTGTTCAGACGGCTGTTATACTGTGTTGATTGTTTTCGTATATCAATCTCAGTTTTTTCATTTTTTCTTTAGCCAATCAAATCGCTGAGAGCTGATTAACGGCCACTCCTTCTGAAATTTTTTCACCTTGACTAAAAACTAAATAAAACAATTGCAAGCAACGGAGTTACCGTTTATAAATAGAGAATTTGAAAGTTGAAACAACAAAAGATTGCCTGTATGAACGCGCTCTTAATTCGCGGTGAGCGAGATTTTGCTTACTTCCAACTGTGTTTTTTTGTAATTTAACAGCTATTTTCTCATTATTTTATGGCACCCTTTATTGTGGCTACATCGTGTATTGCAGCATCACCTTGCACATCAAGAGCGCATAGCCCACGTACTTTCTTGCTAGACAAAATGTTACAAATTAAAAAGTAAACTCTCAACACAGTCAACAAAACTCTATCTTCCTTGCGATAAAATACAGTAGAACGCAGGCAAGATTTTCAACCAGGTGAAGACGGCTAGTCAAGATAACTATTATGATAACCATACTAGAAAACCAGCCGATGAAATTATTCTAATGAAATTCGGTTGCATGCTTAATGGCAAAGTTTATTTAATATAAAAAAAAAAATCATTCAAAAATATTATTAATATTAAGTCTATTATTAACAAAATGGTGCGGAAGCGCTAGTTGGATTCTGGAAGAATCACCTCAAAAACCAAAGTCTATTATTAAGTCGCAATCGCCCGATGACTTCAAGGTCAACATAACCCAGTCCACGGTTTAAATTACGCCTGATCTATGCGACAGTCACTGAAAATTAAAACTCTCAGATTCGTGCCACTGTGCGAAGCCACGCCGGCCATTTGAACAATGTCATATTCCATATATGCAAAATGGCTTGCATAAGCTTTCCTAATACAAAAATTACTCACACCATCTTTCATTCCATTTCGACCCGCCAGCTTAGCGGCCATATGTACAGTTTTCTAACTGATTTTCTTACCAAGCTTGTTTACACCGAACGTGTTTGCAACTATTTCGGAATTCAATTCAATTCAAATAAATTTGTCAGACAATTATTTCTTAATATTCTAAATAATATTTGTGCAGCTATTTTAGCATGACAGTGGGTTAAAGATCGCCATTTGCAGAGTTACCCTCACATATTTCCTGTTCACGAGTGCAACCCTGTGCACGAACAAATGTAAAAGAAATTAAGAAACTCAGAAATTAACACGACATCACGACATCATTTAACACTTGGTCGTCTAAGAATCGGTACGTTTCAATATTACTGCGCGGTGTGCAGCCAAAATCTAGGCACTTGTAAAGTTAAAATTTGTAGATAAAGAATAATTGTATAGAGTTCCATAGATTATAATAGATTTGCTGTGGGAAGTGTATTACACATTGGCCGAATTTTAGGCAAAGTGAACAAATGTGGTTGGAAAAATATGAAAGGAAAAGAAATTGAGGCCGCCTTTGCTGCAGCGGCGGTTGTCTCATTGTGATGTGCCACCAAGTCAAGCGCACTGGTGCGGCGACGTCGGCAGCGAGTTGACGTTTGCGTCGATGTTAGCAGAGTGTGGGCTAACACAAATACAAGCATGGAAATTTATGCGACTATTTAGAATACATGTGGAGTGGATGAACGGAGTGGGCAATTTAATAACTTCGATATTGTCTACGATAAGAAACTTTGTTGAAACTAACATTAATTCTTGTTTCCTATTGATATTGCCATAAAGATTACTAATATTGTAGGCGGAAAGAAGTAGTGAATGATTTGTGAAACGGAATGACATTTTTTAAATGAACTGGCAACACTGATGTTTGGTACGTGGAGGTTTTGTCGGCTTTGGATGTATGGCGACAAGCGTCGCAGCGTTTTCGACTCTGTCACAGTTCGCGTCTACGTTGGCGCATAATGCCAACGATGCTGCGGAAAACACGTTTTTCTTTTCATTCTTGCTTTTCAAGTTGCAAATGCCAATGAAAGAAAAATAAAACTGCATTTTTTTAGGTTCGATTCAGAGTTAATTTTCTTTAAAGTCGTGAGTGTCGAACAGCTTTCAACACATTGCAGCCAAGAGATAGCTAAGTTTTGCCACGCGACATATAAATTAGTTGGAATAAAATCCAGTGATAAACGGAACAGTGCAGCACTTTCGCTTTAAAATACACATCTATGTGCATAAATACAGCAGACCAAATCATTAATATTGCCTATATTTGCTGGGTATTAAAGTATGTAGGATCGGGATGCATAACTAATATGGAAACACATTTGTTATGCTCTTTATTTGAATACATTTTTTTATCGTGACAGTAAAAGGTTGATAATAGCATTGCCACGCATGTTAATTCTCCGTATCACGTTATCATTATCATTGACTGAAAAGTGCACAATATGGAATGCAATTTATGATAAATAGCACATCAAATAAGAATATATAGGCATTATTCGTATATTTCAGAAGGTCATAAGCGTGCGAAGACATAAATTTCTTAGTGGAAATAACATTTATAAAATAAAACCAATACGTCTACATGAGCTCCTTTGCATCTACTTGTGTTTATCAGAGAATCGGTGATAAGCTTAAGAAATTTTGAATCAGGACTTAAAACTAGTTATCTTTTTTTTTTTTTTCTTTTGAAGTAAATTGCAAAATATACAAATAAACATGCTTTTGTTAAAAAATGCGTATCTACCTTACTGACGGCTTGCTCAATTCAATTTATTTTCAGTAGAGGACAGCCCAAGTTATCAAACTGGATTTCACCGCGGTAGCAGTTAAATAGGCCGGATTTTTTGGAATTTACAGTACAGTAAGTTGATAAATGTCTCTCTTAAATAGTATATCTAAGTAGAGTTAAATCCAATTAATTTATTTAAACAAGTGTACTTAATGCAAATATGCATATGTGAGTACAGAGCTGATCACTTCACGAACATTTTCATTGTAATGAAAAGTTTCGTGGGTTTAGAGAGAATTCGTGTGTGGACATATGATCTTTGTGTTAAGAGTGAGGGCGCGTAAAGGAGTTAAATTTATGGAAAACTGGTAATACTAACACCAACAACACTAGAATAGCAGGTTTGAGCGGTGAAAGTACGTGATAATGTAAGCGACGAGTTTCTGTATATATGTACATACAAATATTTTGCTTCTACAATGTTATTCTGTTCCGGAGTGATCGTTACTATACCGTCTTGTCTTTTACGAATTCGCTTAGTAATGCAAGTGTGCATAAGCACATTTTCAGTTGACTGCGGATCACGTCACGTCTGCACATTTTTGAAGCGAAGAATATGGCGCACAGTGACACTTGGTTTGATTTTAGTTAGTACTTTGTTGTTTCAAACAAATCAAATTTGAAGAATGCCTAGTATTGAACTAATTTCCCAATGCGTACAGTATATGTACATATTTTGTTTGTGTACTGTATTATGCATTAACAAAAACTGCAAGTATTAGCAAGTCGTGGAATTTAGCAGGGCGCCATAATGTCATCTCTTATAAAAACGCTTACTTAATTCACCCCAGAGTTGTAGAAAATCTTCTAACTTTTGATATTTCTTAAACTTCTTTAGAACCCGCAAATTTAAATATAACCTGATTTTTATTCACATGTTTGTTAGTGCTGTAGAAATAAAAGGGTATGCCTGAGTTTTTGAAACTCCAGTTAAAATTGTTTTTCCGAGTTTTATTGGCACCTTTCTTAATCAGCTAATTTTTAATCGCTCAGCCATGTGACAAAAAGCGAAGTACGAGTATTTGCAAGTAGAAGTTGTCATAGCTGTTTTTAACGCACGTGGTTTGAGTAACACATTTTAAAACTCAACTGATTACTGTAAACAATAGTCATAGATAAACATATGATAATTCCGTATGAGCGTTGTTGTAACAGCATGAAACATTCCCCTTTTACTTTGTGTATTAGAGTTCTTGACTGCACAAAAACCGGGTCGCCCGGTAAAGCTAACAAAGCCGGCTGCAAATGAAGCGAATAGCGAAAGGGCTCATCAGGCTTTTCTTGCTCCAGAAAGTAAATCTTTCTTATTTATAGCCTTTTGGAATAGAAGGTGTGTAGCATTGTAATATTGCACTCGGTTCTTAGATTATGGAAATAATCTTTTCAGTTAGATCAGTCATGCTCTTACAACAAATAAAAAACATACTTCATTAGTTATCAGTTTTTTGTAGGAAATTTTATACTGTATTTTCAGTGCTTTTAAATATTTACATAAATGTTTAATTCCTTTCCAATATCCGCCTAGCCATGCAGTGTCTGGCTACGAAATGTACAGAGTCGTCAGTATAATCATTACTAAAGCGTTTGGTGATAAGGTGGAAATATGAAAGTCGTGATATGAACAGTATAAAAAAAAATGTGTATACACAATGAACGAGTGGGTAGAAGAAAAAACACCGCAGCCGCTGTCTCTAGCTGGCGTGCAGTAAGTACGCTTAGCTTCACGCAGTTGCTGACGTGATCGTTACGATCAGAAGTTTCCAAATTTGTGAAATGGTTGAATCGCGCTGACACGTCGACAAAATGTGTTTTCGGCGCTGCCAGCGCTATGTTGCCGATGGCGCTGGTAATTGTGACTGCGATGCTTATAACTTTGGTGCTGTCTTAGAGCGATTGCGTTTTATACACAAACAAACATCGAACAAAATGGACGTTATTGCCTTGTTTTTGTATTTTTAGAAAAAATAAAATTCCAATACCAATTTCTTATGATTTTTAGTAACTAATCCTTTAGCTTAATTTAAAAAGTAAAAATAACACAGTAAAAATATAGGCGAAGAAACAAAATATGTATATGACTAAATTATTTCAAGTCTATAAGCCGCAGAGTCAGTGAGTGAGCTATGCAGTCACACGTTTTACTAGTATGCTTTGAGAAATAGAAAAAAAAAATAATTGAGGAAAAATTGTTGGTTGGTTTTACCTGTTGTCTACTCAAGCAGTCAACTGTTTCGAATACTCCAACAGGCCGTTCGCACGATCTACGTTAACTTGAATAAAACAACAAATAAAAACGCACCAATACACTTGTCCATTGTACCGGCTTTACTATGCCGTGTCGTCTACCGCTACCGCCTCTTCTGTTGCGCTCCGTGTGAACGAAAGCTTGGCCAGTGTCTTGGCGAATATTTGTTTGATACTGGTATTGGTGGTGGCGTTGATGACGGCGGTAGATCCTATCCGGGTTTTCTTTATTTCTCCACCACATTCTTTTGACACATTTTCGTACCACAACTTGAAAGCAATGCAACAACTATTTACCTTATTGCTGTTAGTTAATTGTACGGCGGCGGCGGCGGTGCTATGGTTGTGCCATTCGCATACAAATGCCCGTCTGCATTTGTAGATTTGTAGAAAGAGGAATATGGGCTAGGTATGGTGCTGGTGCTGGTGTTTGGTATTTGGTTTTCTGCAACCAAAAGACAAAAAATGAAAAAAAAATAAAAACTTTAGTAAAATATAAATGCCAAGAAAGCTCACAATGACAATGGTCCAAATTGCCGTTTGCTGCCTTGTTTCTTGATACCAGTACACTACCACTACTTTGCTGTGTTTGGATGGTACTTTTCGATTGTTGCGATCAGTTTCAGCTACACTGTACTATAAGGCAGGGCAATGTTGCTAAATGCATTCTTCTCGGTAATAGGTAGGCGTTTACTGCAATGCTACTAAGATTCAACTCTTGTTGGTTTCGATTAATGACAGAAATCGATCTTGCAAATTGCTCTATAACCAGACATTGCACTGCAGTGTGTATTTGTGTCTAACTGTTTATGTGCTCATCACTCTTGTGTTGTTAAATGAATTTAGTTATTTTTTGTTATGTTTCATCTGTGTATATTATTTATTAAGAATTGATTTAAACTATCTCCGACAACGAAGAAGAATATTATAATTTAAAAGTTGCTAGTAAGTGTCCCCCTTTGGACATATAAAGTGTATGATGACTTGAAATCGTTTTTGTAAAAGGGAAATTAAATATGAGAGCCATGCAATGAGCATTTCCTAGAAACGTAAGAAATTACATACATCTGATTTTCTTCTTACACGATAGATTATTATTTTATTTAGCTGTTTGTGCATTGCATCTACTCAAACAGTTTTAGGCTGTTAATAAATCTTAAAACTTCTGTAGGCTTAATTTCTACCCAGGAGGTTTGGAACTATAGCCCCGTTTCCTATTTTTGCCGCTACTGGGCAATCGCATAGAACATGTTCTGCCATTTCTTCTGCCTCTTTGCAGAGTCTACAAGAATCGCTCTCTATCGAACCTACCTTTTTCATGTGATAATTAAGTTTACAATATCCTGTTGGTAGTTCAGTGTAAAGTTTTATGTCCTTTCTGCATATGTTAAGGATAGCTTCTGCTTTGATCCGTTCTGGCTCTATGAGTCTTTTCAATTGCCGCATGCCCGATTGCGCTCTCCAGTAATCGATTAGGCTTCGTTGTTCTTGCTCACGTAGAAAAACACCTTTGAAGCTGTTATTTCCGCAGAAAGGTTGAGGACCTATGAAGGGAGTATCTGCCCGATAGATACGTTCCCAAAAAATTCGTCAAAAAAACAAAATTCGTGTATAAAGAGAATTAGGTGAAAACAATATTAAAAAAATACTTTTTGAGTTCACTTAAGAATTTATTTCGTGCTTAGACATTTTAAATCATTCAATTACTATAAGAAATAAATTATTAAACAGCGAGAGCAAAATCTGCAGAGTCTCAGATACTTTTACTGATACTAATTTAAACGCTTCGTACATGCGTCGAAAAATCTCACTCAATTTGCTCTATTCCTATACCTTTGCGATCCCGCAGGCAAGCAAAATGCTTAGGGAACGCGGGAGCGAAGGAGATATTAACATTTTCTCCGATAGACAAGCTCTGACGACGCCATGGTGCAGAACGAAACTAGTAAACTCCTGGAAGGAGGAGATCAAATCTCTTAGGTGTGCAGTTAACATTTCTCTAATCTGGGTTCCAGAACATAGGAACATAGAGGGAAATGAAATTGCTGGTGAGCTTGATAGGAAGGGGACTGAATTGGCCTTAGAGACGTTCTACCTGGGCATCGTCATCCCCCTGACAGTTGTTAAAGGGGAACTGCATAAATTTTTTTTCAAGAAAGCGCAGAAAAGATGGACCTATATTTCTTCATGTGCTATTTCGAAGACAATTTGGCCCCAGTACAATATATGAAGGACTCAGAAAGTCCTTTGAACTCCTCGCCATTCAATTTCCAAACTCGTAGCTGTGTTTACCGGCCACTGGACGATCGGCACATACGCGGAAAAGCTAGGCTTACCATTTAACCCCCATTGCAGAAGTTGTGGGGTTCTCTCAGAGAAGGAGCCTGTTGAACACTTTCTCTGTAAATGTCAGAGTTTGGCAGCTAGACGATTAAAATCACTGGGTGCTCCTTTATTCGACAGTCTGGGACAGTGCGCCAACCTAAATCCCATCAATCTTCCCTGGCTGGCTGTAGATATCTGCCTGTTGGAGGTTTCATAATGGCTCCAAATGGCGCTTTAGTGTTACTTGAGGAGTGCCAGACTGGCATTTCAACCATTTCACCTACCTACCTACGTGCTCTATGATATTCAAGAAAATTAAAAAAAATGTTGAAAATCGTGTTAAAACAAAACAATTCGTGTAGGAAAAGAATTTTTTTCTTTTAATTCGTGTAAGGAGGGAATTAGGTGTATATCATTTCCCCGATATTCCAAAAATTTCAAATAAAAAATATTTCGTACAATTATTGTTAAAATTGTAAAGGTGTTTCATTTATTTTCAGTTGAAGTGAAAAACAATAATATAAATTCTTACTTTCTTTTTCACCGAATTGCTTCATATGAACGTCTCATAACGCCCAAATAATAGTCCTGACCTTCTGCCAAAAACTCGTGGTGTGCAATACCGTTGTAATCTATAAAATCCGTAATCATCGCTTCCTTTTTTGACTGAAAACGTTTTTTCTTTTGTCAATCTCGTCTTCCGTTTCGTTGGTTTCACTCGCATAAATATCAGGTATAAAATTACAGTTGTCAATGTTATAATCTGCTTCTGTATCAGAAGGATTCTCCTCACTGTCATTTCTGTCATCCAAATAGTCTTCTATCTGTTGCTGGGATACATTTTTTGTCCGGTTTTCCATTATTGACCCTAAATAAAACGAAATCTGTAACGTAAAGTACGAAGTGGGGTAACTTGGGTCCCCCAAACGAAAAACTTACCTTATAATTATAAATAAATTAATAATAGAATGCCACTAATAAGTTTTTATACAGGATTTAAAATAAAACTCGACTACCTAAAGGGAAAAAGGCAGATAGAAATTATTTACGAAGTTATTAAAGAAAAACTAATCTTGGGGGACCACCTAAAGTCCCCCACTCCGTACTCTAAGGCTTAAATACATAAAAATTTATCTACCCGTTCACATATGGCAGATTAGCCGCGAAATTGACAATCAGCTGCCAAGACTGTTTTGAAATGTTTTTCTTCAAAGAAATTGGTTTGGTAGAATATTTTAGTGTTTTTGGTTTATTTAATTAATATTAACAAATATTTTGTAAATAAACTCAGCTGATATGTCATCTTCTACTAGTTTTGCAAATGATTGGAGAAATTACCGTTTGCTATCTTTTTTGCTTTTTCTTCTCTTTGGGAGAGAATTTTCGTTTACGCTCTATACTTGGAGTGAAGGCTGGTGATGGCTTATTTTGTTATCGAACCATACCATTTCCAGAAACATGTGCCCAGGATTTTACTTAAAATATTACTAAATTTGCTTCATATAATAAAATAAGTTTTACAAGCTGCGGAAAAAATTGTTTGCGATATTAAACAGAAAAAAAGTGGGAGGAGCATTAAAAGTGAAGTGAAGAATGCATATTTAAACGAAATCTTACCTACACAAAAAAAAGAAGATATATTTATGCAATTTAGTCAAATTAGGCATGGTTCACCCTGGGCGACAGCTTCAGCTCACTTGCTTTACCAGTACTTTAGTTATCTTAAGGCCTCATCTAATCGCCATTTCTTGAGCACGATATCTCTCTGCTCGGCTAACGTGACAAAAAATTTACATGTGAAAGCAACAACAAAGTTATCGAGCAAGATTCGCCGTTAGTGAGAGTGATTATACCTCATAAAACTGGTATGACTCATTATTTTACAAAAAATGTATTTTTAGGCAGCTCTATTCCAGCGCTACCCTGTTAAGAAAAGCATTTTTCTAATTTGTTGTGATCAAAGAAAAGCAAACGAGCAATGAACAAATGAACAATGAGCCATTAAATTTGGTAAGCGTAAGCATAATCCCTAAAATATCCCTCCTTATATCTGGAAACGCAGGTCTCAACATGCCGGTTGTGAGCTAACAGGCTAAAAACAAAGTTGCTTGAACATCGCTAAACTGTTGTGGCTTCACATAAAATTCTCTCGCTTGGTGAGCGGAATGATTCTGTAAATAGATGAATGTACAGTAGAGCGCCGATTACAATTGGTGCAGAGGGTGTCGGATAATCGATTTTTCGGATAAACGAACATTTGCGAAATTCCAGTTCTTTGTTGAGGGTAGGGTAATAAAACATGTCATTGGATTAGGAATACATATTATGTATGTAATGCTTTTTAATGATACACTAGAGTACAGTACATATTATGAATAGTCACATTTAAGTAGGGATTGCACACACGGTACATAAATACATGTGTCTAAACATTTTTTAATAGAACAAAACGAATCTAAAAAAAAAGTCGAGCATATTTGTTTGCTTAAGTTTTGAGACTTTTTTTTGCCGCCAAATCTCTTAGCCGTTTTAAAGACTGCACAGAATCGCATGTGTTCATCATGTTCTAAATATTATATAACATGCTATCGATGAAGACACGGAGTCATTTCTATTAAAAGTTTCTATTTCATTTGTACATACTTTTTTATTCTTTATATCCGAAAAAGGCGACATGTTTCCTTTCGGTTAACCGACGTTTCGGATGACCGGCTTTCGGATAATCGACGCTCTACTGTATATGAATATGGCGGCGAAAAAAATTTTATGTGGCTTTTGCCAAAGAGGTTTGTGCTCAGCATTGAAAAGTAGAAGTGGAATCGCGGTAAAATTTCATGTATAGCTGTGTTATTCATCTACCTTAAATTCAATTATAAAATATATTAAGTTTAATAGAACGCCATTAGTTTACTTTTCAATTTGTAAACAAAAAACATAGTTTTGAAAAAACTTCTTCGAAACGACGATCATTGAAACTAGCGTACGTAAGATGTGGAGAAATTAGGACATCAAAAGGTTTTTCTAACAGCGGTTGTTCCTTGGCAGGCAATTTGGAACGCCCGATTGTACTTTAGAGGTCTCGGGCAATCTTTATTATTTTTGTGTAGAACCATTCATTACATTTATTATTTTTATTTTTAATCCCTTTCAAATGTTGGCCGCAACTGTGACGTAATTTGGCCATCCGTAAACACCAATTTTGAATGACCCGCTGGAGGTCTTCGGTCGGTAGTTCGTGAATAACTTTAGGAATGTTGGCTTCCAATGCCTCAATCGCAGCTGGTTTGCTCACAAAGCATTTAGACTTTACATACTCTCAAAAGTAAAAGTGCAAAGGTGTAATATCGCACGATCTTGGTGGCCAATCCACTGGTCCGAGACGAGAGATAAATTACTCACCGAACCGACGACGCAGTAAAAAATCCATTGTTTCATGGGTTGCATTGCAAGTAGCGTCGTCTTATTGGAACCAATGGTGTGAAAATGTCGGGCTTCAATTTCCGGCAACAAAAAGTCATTTATCATGGCGCGATAGTGTTCGCAATTCACTGTTACATTAGCGCCAGCCTCGTCTTTAAATAAATATGAGCCAATGATTCCTCCAGCCCATAGATCGCACTAAACGGTTGTTTTCAATGGATGATATGGCTGTTCTTGAATGGCTTGATTTGTCAAAAAACCATATTGGGAAAAACTACCTCCCAATCTGATCACCATTTATGATGAAAAGGGCTCCCATGAAACCATCTGCTATTTTGCTATTTGGCCTCGGTAGTCTAGCGTAAGTGCACTAGCCTGCCATCGCAGAGGTTGTGGGTTCGAATCCCACGTAAAGTACGGTCCTCGCACTTTCCAATTTTACCTACACTCCCTGTTTCTAACAAAAAAAAAATCCTGCAATTCCATTCTTCAACCCCAAAAACGTATCCTTTCCATCTTTGCTCCCACACAATAGTCAGCGCATTATTTGCATTGTGGCTGCTAGGACAATCAAAAAACAAAGAAAAGCACACAGGTACACATTGCATCCGTGGCGCTAGGAAGAGGAAGCGGGCGACCGCGGTAATAGCGCAGACACACGAAATTTAGCGAACTCCTCAACCAACTATGCGATCCTTCTAGCAGAAAAATGTGAAACACAGATGGCGCTCCAAGCAGCAAGAAGGCGTTGTTCCTAAGCAACAACAGGTGGGCATTCCCACTACTTAGGACTGGTAGCGGCAGGCTAATCACCTACCCTGTCAGAAATCAAAACACATTATCGAAACTAACGCAAAACTGAGTCTTGTCGAGGCCCTATGCTCCAGAGAGGAGTGAAAAAGGGGAAACAAAAGAATTTCTAAGTTTATGTAAGCTAACATCGCATGCCCGATTCGTTAACGGCAGAAAACTTTAAGTCATTGTATTTTACACCACTCGGAAAGCTAACTGATAGTCCTATCCGCCTTGAGACCGATAATCCGGACTTAATTGTTGCAGCGCGCCAAAGCATCTTGGATTGGTAGCCTGAGAAAGTTGTTCGTTACGCTAGACATCTATTGAATAGACGAGTAATAATAATAGAGCCAACTGGGAGCGAAAGTTAACACAAAATAAACGCAAGAATTAGCAATAATCAGGGTAATTGGACAAAATATTGGTCGCTATCTGAATACATAAATATGTACGTGGAATTTTTCTCTTACTTTTATCGAAGCGCACGGTAGTGCATATGTATGTGTGAAACACTCTGCGCCTCCTATATAAACACCTAATTATAAAAAAAAAAATATGAATCTACATATGCCAACACAAGTAAAGTTATTAAATTTGGTCGACTCCTTTGGAAGCCTTATCATAAGCGTTTTTATAGTTTTTTTTTTTTTTGTAATTCATTTAACTTACACTCATTTGTGGGCTGTTTAGCTGAACTAAACGCTTCGATTTTTGTATAATCATATACAGTTATACATGTATGTACATACATTCGTATGTGCTTCGGTGTAATTATCTCAGAGTAGTTGCTTATCAGTCGTGCAGTCGAGACCCTCAATGTAGTTGGCGTTTAAGCGCCAAGTAAAATATGTGGCACATAAAAAGAAAACAGAAATATGAAATTCTTATCAGTATTCAAAATATTATAGAACAAATAATGACTTTTTCTGAGACGTGTACGATTTCACAATTCAGATCTGCACATGAAGTTGTCATTTACTGACAAAAGTAGGTTGATAAGAAGAGAGATATGCTCCCTGGAGTGAAGCCTGATAATACAGCAGAATTTATAATACGAAAATTGAAGTTTATTCCAATTTAAGTCTAATAAAGATAGGAAAGTAAATACCTTTTTGAGGGAAAATAGTGATGGTACTGCTAAGTCTCTGTGCATAACTGGCAACACATAACTACCGGTGCCGATGGGCAACTTATAGAGCATCTTTCAAAGAAAGAAATCTTCAGTTTGTGTGTGTAGACATAAACCTTCTCAATGAGCGATTTGACCTCCCAAGCGATAGTCAAGTTCTGAGTGGTTAGGGGTAGTCAGAGGCCTGAAAAAATTATGATTTTGAATAATTTTTTTTTTTGCTAGTCAATTGCTTTATTTTGCAAAAGTAAAAACATTGCATTAATACATCAATGTAAAAGTTATCGTTGTTTGTGTGAAGCCCGTTTCTCCAGAAGTCCCTTGCGGTGATTATCACAAGTCCCTGGAGAAATCAATCGGACAAGAGAAACTAGTTTTATTAATAGATTATCTTGTGCCTGATCGAAGCTTTTTGTTTTAAATTAACAATATTAGGAAATATTTTTCAGATTTTCGAGAAAAAAATTGTTAAAAAAAATCGAAATTTTTGAAAAACAAAAATCCTTCGATCAGGCACGAGTTTTTTATGTTTTTCAAAAGCTGTATAAATTTTATTGAAATCTACCAAGCGGTTTTTAAGTTACACTGATCACCAGTTCAAAAAACATAGTTTTGAGAAAAACGCATTTAAAGTTTTGCTATCTGCTCCGGAGCGCCCGAGCGCCCTTTGTTAATTGTTGAATAACTCGAAAAGTAATTGTTGGATTCACTTCAAATTTTCACACAGTATTCTTAAGATATTCTAAGAATCTAAGATATTTTAAGAAAATGCAAAAAAAAATCCAATTTTTTGAAAATTCTGACTACCCCTAACCCCTTATAGAGCATTTTTCAAAATATATCTTCAGTTTGTGTGTAGACATAAGTCTTCTCAATGAGTGATTTGCTCTCCTAAGCGATAGTCAAGTTTTGAGTGCCACTTTATTATCGTTTGCCGTAGTGCACTTGACCCGAAGTTCACAGAGAGACAAAACTCTCTAGAGACGCCCAATCGCAACCAACTGCTATTGGTGCCGCCAGACCCTAAAGCAGTGATTAGCCAGAGAAGTGACAGCGGCTACTGAGCTGCAAATTGTGGTGGACGACAAACCATGCAAGAGGAGCTCAGAAGAGCATCCACACTGATTCCACTAGGTCCTTGCCGGGGGTTATAATGTCAAAAAGTTCAAACATACACTTGCACGTGAACGTCAACCCAACTCTCTTTTGTTATATTATTATTTATTGTATTTACTTTTATTTATAATTAAAAATTTACCAAAAATAGCAATTGAAAACTTAAACATTCTTTCTCGCTCCTTTATAGTGGTACTGTAACGACTTGGAACGAAAAAGGACTCTTCTCTTTTTTAAGTAATGCAAGCAGCAGTGATGGAAGAATCAAACGGTTGGTTTTGTATGAATACAATCATTTAGTTCAATCATTAAATTGCATATTTTTCGCAGTAGAGACCGTTGAACAACAAATCAACACCAACACTATCACCAACAACCAACAACAAGAGCAGGCCCAGCTCGAGCAACCATCCTCACCCACTTCTGTCGCTACGCCGACAAGCACCAATAGCGGCACCACCAACAATCCAACGCCAACATTTAGTTATGACGACTTGTTCCCGGCATTGCCAGCGAATACCGCCGCTCCACTGAGCAGTAACGCTGGCCCACCCTGTGTGCGTGTAACGACTACGCAAAAAACCCAGGTCAGTATAAAAAACTGTTAGATTAGATAGATTTGATTTGTATATACATAGATTTGCATGTATTATATTCGTATACTTTTTATATTCACACGTATATGGACGATAGGTGTTGCACGTGTCTGGCGATGAGCGAAAAACTACTGAATCGGACAAGTTCGGTGAGGGTGAATCCAAGCGTATCTGTCAGCAAATTTCAAAGGATACAGGCGCTCAAATTGAAATCGCCACTGGCAAAAATCAATCTCTGACCTTCTTGATTAAGGGCAAGCAAAGCGAAATCTTGGATGCACGTCGTCGCATTCTAATGCATTTCTCAACTCAAGCCAGCAAACAGGTATCGATACCGAAAGAGCACCATCGTGTCATTCTCGGCAAGCGCGGCGAACGTTTGCGTGAGCTGGAGCGTGTAACCGCAACACGCATAAATATCCCTACTCAAACGGAGGAGAGTGAGGTGGTCACCATTTTGGGTACTAAGGAGGGTATTGAAAAGGCCGAGCAAGAGATCCGCCAATTATCGGCTGAACAGTATAAGAAGTGCTCGGATCGCACTTCGGTGCCAAAAGTGTATCATCCGTTTATTGTGGGCCCCAACAATGAGAATCTCGCCAAGTTGATGGAAGAAACCGGGGCGAAGATCAATGTACCGCCACAATCGGTACAAAAGGACGAGATTGTGATTTCGGGCGAGAAGGATGCCGTAGCCAATGCTAAGGCTAAAGTGGAAGCTATCTATAAAGAAATGGAAAAGAAGTGCTCCACTGTTAGTGTTGAAGTAGCGAAGTCGCAGCACCGCTATGTTATCGGTCCGAAAGGTTCAACGTTGGCGGATATTCTTCGCATCACTGGAGTTTCAGTTGAAATGCCACCCACAGATTCGCCATTGGAGACAATAACATTGCGCGGCCCGCAAGTGGCATTGGGTAACGCGTTGACCGTGGTTTACCAGAAGGCCAACTCCGTTAAATCGGTGGAAATCGAAGCGCCTAATTGGACACATAAATATGTGATCGGACGCAAAGGTGCCAATATGCGTCAACTGGAGGAGGAATGCCCCAATGTGAATGTCTTCTGTCTGGATGATAAAATCAAACTAGAAGGCGATCCCGAACGCGTTGATCAGGCAACAAATTATCTCAACGATATTGTACGCAACTACTTGGACCACTACACTTACGTAGTGATGACAGTGAATCCATCCTACTATAAGCATATCATTGGTAAAGCTGGCGCAAATGTGAACCGCTTAAAGGACGAACTGAAAGTGAATATCAATATTGAAGAGCGTGAAGGTCAGAATAACATACGTATTGAAGGGCCGAAGGAGGGCGTTCAACAGGCTCAGCTTGAATTACAAGAAAAAATCGACAAACTGGAAAATGAAAAGTCAAAGGATGTGATCATCGATCGCCGTTTGCATCGTTCGATTATTGGTGCCAAGGGCGAGAAGATACGTGAGATCAAGGATCGCTATCGCCAGGTTACTATCACCATACCAAGTCCTCAAGAAAATACCGACATTGTTAAACTACGCGGCCCCAAAGAGGATGTCGACAAGTGCCACAAAGATTTGCTGAAACTAGTTAAGGAGATACAGGAGTCATCACACATCATCGAGGTACCAATATTTAAGCAGTTCCACAAATTCGTAATTGGAAAGGGCGGAGCCAATATCAAAAAAATACGTGACGAAACTCAAACAAAAATCGATTTGCCAGCGGAGGGGGATACGAACGAAGTGATTGTGATCACAGGAAAGAAGGAAAATGTACTTGACGCCAAGGAACGAATTCAAAAGATTCAAAATGAGTTGTCCGACATCGTCACTGAAGAGGTGCAAATTGAGCCGAAATTCTACAACTCCATCATTGGCACCGGCGGTAAACTAATTTCAGCCATTATGGAAGAATGTGGCGGGGTTTCCATTAAATTTCCCACTAGCGACTCGAAGAGCGATAAGGTAAGCAGTAGTACCAAATGCTTTACATTATTAATCTGCTCATAATTTTTTTTGTTTATTCGATAATTTTTGTATATTATTATAAATCTTATATTACATTTATTCCAGGTGACAATTCGTGGTCCAAAAGACGATGTGGAAAAAGCCAAAGCTCAACTTCTCGAACTTGCCAACGAACGCCAACTGGCCTCATTTACTGCTGAGGTACGTGCCAAGCAACAGCATCATAAATTCCTAATCGGTAAGAATGGAGCTTCCATCCGCAAGATCCGCGACGCCACTGGTGCGCGCATCATTTTCCCTTCCAATGAGGATGAGGATAAGGAGGTTATAATAATTATTGGCAAAGAGGACAGTGTGAAGTCTGCCAAAGAGCAATTGGAGGCCATCATCAAAGACATCGATCAAGTTACCGAGGGAGAAATTTCCGTCGATCCCAAGTACCACAAACATTTCTTTGCATAGCGTGGCGAAATTTTGCATCGAATTTCGGAAGAGAACGGTGGCGTTATGATTTCCTTCCCACGGCCAGGTGTCGATTCTGACAAGGTTACCTTGAAGGGAGCCAAGGATTGCATTGAGGCTGCGAAGCAACGAATCGCCGAAATTGTTGCCGACTTGGAAGCGCAGGTCACCATTGAGGTGGTCATTCCGCAGCGACTGCATCGCACAATAATGGGTGCGCGCGGCTTCAAGGTGCAACAAGTGACCTCTGAGCATGATGTACAAATTAAATTCCCCGATCGCGATGCTACTAATCCCGTTGAGGGTCTAGTAAACGGTACCAATGGTAGTGGTGAAGATTGCGATGAAAATGCCGAACCTGTGCGTGAATGCGATATTATTCGCATTACTGGCCGCACCGAAAAATGTGAAGCGGCAAAACAAGCCTTGATTGGCTTGATACCGATCGTTGAGGAGCTTGAGGTGCCCTACGACTTGCATCGTACAATCATCGGTCCCAAAGGTGCCAATGTACGTCAATTTATGTCAACCTATGATGTGCACATTGAGTTGCCGCCCAGCGAAACAAAGTCTGACCTGATAAAACTCAGCGGTACACCGGCGCACGTGGAGGAAGCTAAGGCTGCTTTAGACAAAATGATCGAAGAGTACGAAGCAGATCGTGCTGATCGCGAGCTGCGTTCGTATGAGCTGAAAATCGATGTGGATACACAGTACCACTCCAAATTGATTGGACGCCGTGGTGCCGTTATCAATAAGTTGCGCGCCGATCATGATGTGCAAATCTCGCTGCCAAAACGTACAGATCCCGATCCAAGAATCATTACCATCACAGGCTATCAAGCCAATACTGAAGCAGCACGTGATGCCATTATGGAAATCGTCGGTGATTTGCAGGATTTGTACCGTGAAGTCATCGAAGTGGACTCCCGCATACATTCGCACATAATCGGACATCGTGGGCGCACCATTCGAAAGATCATCGAGGACTATAAGGTAAGCACAAATTCATACAAATACGACTTGAACACTTTGTGCACATATCAATAATTGTTCGTGACCCACAAATGTATTATGAATTCTACATATGAGTGGGGGAGGTCTACACGTTTTGGAATGGAGGGCAAGAAAAGGGAAGGGGTGATTATTTTACATAGCACTATTTTTCTCTATGTAATTATAAATATTTGCTTAGTTTCAATCAAATCAGTTCTCTAAACTATTGTTGAGTTTCGCCTCGTGTTTAAGTTCAAGTTAAAAAAAAAGAGACGGATCATTATTCGAGTAGATCTAATTACAAGGGCACTGTCGGAAGGAAATTGAATTTGCTGACGTAATAAGGGATGTGGTAGCGATTTATTTACAACAGGTGTAGGGAAAAACTGATAAACAAAAAAATCTATGCAGCTCCCGCCCATGTTACTTCGTTGTCGTCTGAACAACGACTGATTGTATTAAACTTACCTCACGTAAAATTTTTTTTTTTTTTTGTTTCATTCATCTCTTTCTCTCTGACCCCTATGACTTAAAAGCCAAAGTTACTCTTACAATATTGCTTGCGAGGGCCAAACCCTGTAATCTATCATCCTTGGAGGCTTCCGATCTTGTTCGAAAAAGAAATAAATCCAGAATTTTTTGAATCAATATGTACGTCCATTTTGACTATCATCCTGGTCTATCTAATATCAGTGCATGATAGGCCCCGCTAGTGCTCACTGCCCTGCAGAAGCCCCAGAGTGGCGACTGTTAGCGAAATTTTTTGTATCTGTAACGAGAACTGTAATGAATTTATGAATCGAATTGTTACTCGATATAAACCTTGGTTTCACCCTTTTGATTCTGAGTCGGCGCACGAGTTTATACAGTTTCAGAAAAAGGTGTTGCACGGCCTAAGAAGGTCAAGCTGTGTATCAATCGGCTGGAAAAGTTGATGGTTGCAGTTTTTTGATTTTCAGAAGGCATCTTAGTGGTTGCAATACGCCCGTTTACTAGAGTAATGATTCCATAATCCACGTTGAGCTCCGCAGGTTATTTATTTTGAAAATGTGAGAAACTTTTTAAGGTATATACCTATGTATGTACATATCATACTTATATATTATATAATAAATTATATGCAGGTTCTTTATGCTTAAAGGATAGAACTTCGTAAAGCAAAAATAATTTCATATTTTATTTCACATTCATTCCTCTTCATTTCGCGCATTTTTTGATCTTCTGTCATAGCTCAGAAATTCTCCCTTGCCATTGGTCTGAAAATTACATTATCACAATTGATTTGTTCCTCTTCTTTGTTTTGTTGAAGCTAACAGCATTTTGTCCTACATTACAGGTGGACATCAAATTCGCTTCTTCGGACGATGCTCAAACTAATCGCAATGCCGTAACAATTATCGGCAAAGAAGAGAATGTCGAAAATGCCAAGGAAGTTATACTCAATATGGCCGAGGATTATACCAACGAATATTTGGACAATTTGCCACCTTCGCCACAACCTCAAACAGTGGCAGCCTTCCTACCGGGTGGTGGAAACGAAAATGGTTTTGTCATTAAGGATGCACCATGGGAAAGAGCTAACGACAGGCAAGGCAAGAGCTCTGCACCCAACACTCAGTCGCAAGAAGATTTCCCAGATTTCGCAGCTGGCGGTCCCACACCAGTGGCTTCGCCCTTAACATCGGCATGGGGACCGAAAAACTAAACGAAATTAATTCAAACAAAGAAAAAAATACTAATCCGTAAAAAAAGAAGTTTACAAAAAGCAGACAAAAAAAAACAGTAAAAATTGCAAACGCATCAAAATATATAAAAAATATGAAAAGATAGGCAAACGTTGAAAGAAAATTCTTGAAACACAAACACAAGAAAACTGAGAAGGAGGAGCATATTAGGTAGGAGATCAGCAATGCACATACGCACACTCACCAACAAAAGTGAGTGCCAAATCGAAGGTTGTCCATAATAGCGTTTTTGTTCTAAAATCAAATTTGCGTTGCAATGACTTCACTAGAATCACTAAAAACAAATCACTAAACAAACAACAACAACAATCAACATCCCAATTTAAAAGACAGCATCGAAACATTAAAAACAAGTGAGGAATTTTATATGCTTGTAATTTGCAATTTACGCAATCCTTTGCAAGCTAAGTCCCAATTGAAGTGTAATGTGTATAACGGTTTAAAAGTAGATGTTAACATTACGTAGTTATCGACAAATAAGAGCAAAAGTGTTAAGTTATAAGAAATGTTCTTTATTTGCGTAGGTTCACATAACAGTTAGTTTTTCGTATTTATCAGACAGAATAGCTGCCGGATTTTTTGACACTTGATCTTGCGTTGCCTAATTGCGTTATTATTATGTGAGAATGTTTTTTGTTGTCGTTTGTTACGCCTTTGGAAGTTAACCGTGGAACAGGGCATTTCAATATCATACTCACACACTCACACCACGTACACATGTTCATTCTTATTTTGCGTATCGTTGGTGAAAAGCTCAGCAGTTCAGTTATAGAGTTGACCTCTTTTCTATCAAACGCGCTTTTCATTTACATACGTAAACGGTCCAACGAAAAAATGGAAAACTTCAAAACCCAAGTAAACCTTTAATTACTTTTTCAACTACGTGAATATGCTAAAAGAAATGTTATGTGCATACATACATACATACATTAGGCTTGACTTGGTTACACACGCATAGATGCATGCAAGCATACATTAACCTTTGTCTTTTCTAGTGTTCGTAAAGTAAAGTGTTTTTAACAAGTAGATTTTTCAAATATGTTACAAATGTCTGCCCTAAAATGTTTTAATTTATATATATATACATACACACATACATATATAATTTATATAGGGAGCGAAGATTGCAAGTGGAAAATGCAACGAAGATATGAAATTATATTGAAAAGATAATTTTTTTAGTATAGCTGAAGAGAATGCAGATGATTTTAGTATTTGCCAACCTTCTTTGTATTGATCTTTTGGATAATCATGAACCGGAGACGGAGACGCTTCAGCAGAGAGTTAGTTAGCTGATGGCAATATTTTTTTCTTTAAATATAAAATCTTAATTTTGCGGAGTAATGTAAAAATAAAGTGTTTTATATTTGTATTTAATTATATATCAATTCTATATATATTATCTATTATATACATAATATAAAACGATTATATTATACCTATGCTCATTAAAATGCGAAATGTCTCTTTCAAATCCTACGAACCGATTCACATTATTATGCTGCCTATCATTGGTACACACACAGCCACACACACACACAAACCACAATTGAGTGCGATGGGGTCTTGCTTAACATAAAACTCTTTAAACTATTTCGAGAGCATAACTTTATTGCATAGCGAAGACCTTACAATTACAATTTAAATTTTCTCTTGCGTTTTCTTTTGTTGTATTTTTTGTATTAAGTCGAAAGTCGAAACAAACTGCGTTGTCATTTACAAGTATATATGTATATGTGCATATATATTTGAAAGCAACAATACGATACCTCTTTACACAGTTCTCCAATCAAATAAAGCAGAAAAACAAACAAACAAAAAAAAAGAAACAAAAAACAACAAAACAAAAGAAAAACTGTATTCCTGTGCAATTAAAAGTCTTCATTTTTTCGGCTTATAGTTTTACATTTTTGTGCGATTTATTATAATTATTATTTTTTCTAACGCAATTTACACAATTATATAAAAATATGATATTTTTTTTGCAAAACATTTTAAACTTAACTGAGTTAAGGAGTAACAACGATTTTTATAAAATTTATGCATTGAAACCACAAATACAATACACAGAATATACATAAATAGTATAGACGTTGATGAGCTCCTTAACGCAAATAAATACGATTTATATTATTCATTGAATATAAATAAAAATGGAAAACATAGTTAAAATAAAAAACAAAAAAATACGTAAAACCAATTTCAGTTTGTGTTTTATTTTTTCTTTGCTTTTTTCATAGCAATTTACAACGATGTATAATTTTTTTTTTTTTGTGGAATTTCGATTCCCATTATTTTTTTCACATTTTCTTTTGCTTCCTTCACTTGAATACGCAGCTTATTGGTGAAACGAAGTAATGAAGAAACAAGTTTTAACGGTACAACCTGACGTATTTTTTTATAAGCATATACACATAAAGAAAATAATCGATTCCCATAAGTTATATTGCAGATTGCAAAAAAAAAACAAACCAAAACCAAAACACGAAATTTAATTACATTAACATACATATGTATATTAAACATACATACATACATGTGCATATTATACAAATCATTTATAAGTATATGTACATATATATATACATACATATATATATATTTTCCTATATTCCAGACAAAATTAAATAAATAAAAAATAGGTGAAACAAAACTAAAAAAATAAAAAAAATTTAATTATTATAAATAAAATAAAATGAAACACATATACAGCGATTTAACTTAAAACTACAAAAAAAAAAAAGAAAAATGTGAAGTAAATTAGCATTTTGTCTCTTTTTGTTTTATATAAAAACAACTGGTTTGATGAACAAATGTTAAACAAAAAATTGACTGTAGTGTTGGAAACACTGAAATTACTTGAGCCAACAGCAACAACAAAGGCAGCATATTATGTGACCATTAATTATAAGGACATGTGTTCATGAAACATACACACATAAAATTTATATACATACATGGGGGTACTAAATGGGTGTGTCATAATCGGTTGTAGAAAAATATTACAAAACAATTATTACTTTTCTATATTTTATGAAATATTTAATACTTTTGCTATGCAGTCTGCACAATTTTTTCTTTCATGTTTTATTTAAATTTGTTTGTTCCGTAAATTCCTGATGAACTAAATGGTATGCCAACAGGTGGTTTCGTTGTAAAAATGCTTGAAAACACAGTTTAATACATTTTTATGATTGTTGCTTTATTAGACAGCAGCGGCCGTAATCATTAGGTTTTGTCAAAAAAAAAAAAATCAGAATCATTTAGAAATTTTACAATTTGCGCCCTACAGAAGGCGAATCTAATGTTTAATAAATTAATGAATGCGTCTAGCGACCTCTATAAAATTAATAAATTTCTGAGTCATACTGTATTGCTATTTCTGATAAAAAAAAATAATAATAAAAATAAAACTGATAGAATAATGTTTAGTTTTGAAAAAAAAAACATTACAGCTCATAAATTTTAAATAATAATTTGTTCAAAGCGAAAAAATAACACTCGGAAAAGGAATTTTATTTTTGATCAAAAAAATATAGCGCGGAACTTCATTTCAATCATTTTGAAATATTAATATTTTAATTAATTAATTAATATTAATAATATCAATATTCTGAGTTTTATTTTATTGTTATTTCTGGTAAAAGTGATAGATAAAACAAAACATTAAAACTAAAAAAATAATTATTTTACATTATTTAAGATCGAAAAACAACACTCGAAAAACGAATTTTATCTTTGATCAAAAAATTATAGCTCGATGCATTTTAAGTGCTGAGCGGTTATTAGCCCTTAACGGCCTAGAGCTTTTTTTTTGTAATACTCGCTCGAAAGACGCCGGAAAATTGGGTGAAATTCTAAAATGTTTATAAGGATAAAAACTTAAACTCAACATTTAAACTGATTTATTTAGATATGAATTCAATGTATTTACTTGATTTATAATTTTTTATGATCAACAAACCAGGGATGTACAAAGTTGCAATATTTGTTAAAGAAAAGTACAGCGATGATAAATAAATTAAATGAAAACAGAATTCTTTTCATGTCCCCGTATTGGAGCGCATAAGTACTATGGCCCGTAGCGGGGACTTTCGGCCATTAAGGGTTAAAAACCGAAATAAGAATCACCTTAATAAAAAAAGATGTTCCAAGATATCGTTCAAAAACTTTTAAGACGTAAAAGTTTGATAAAGAGCTTCAAAAAATATACATAGATAAAGGGTGATCAATTTAGAGGTATCCAATTTTAAATTGAAATAAAACAACGAAAATTCAAATTGCCTGGGCAATCTTTATTATTTTTGTGTAGAACCATTCATGACATTTATATGTTTCAAAGATAATATCGGCGGACGCCGTAGCCTAGGTTTCGAAATAATAGAAAAAGTCGAAAATAATAGAAAAAGTCGTCTAATAGCGGTCGCCCCTCGACAGGTAATGGCAAATTTTCGAGTGTACTTTTGCCATAAAAAAGTTCCTCATAAAAATCATTTGCCGTTCGTAGTTCGGTTTAAAACTGTAGGCCCCTCCATTTGCGGAACAACATCAAGACGCACAACTAGGAGTAGAAGCTCGGCCAAACACTTAACAGAATTCGAAGCACCAATTATTAATTTTTTTATTTTTAATCCCTTTCAAATGTTGGCCATAATTCGTAATTCGGCCAATTTTGAATGACTCGCCGGAGGACTTCGGTCGGTAGTTCGTGAATAACTTTAGTAATATTGGCTTCCAATGCCTCAATCGAAGTTGGTTTATGCATAAAACATTTAGACATTACATACACCCGCAAATAAAAGTCCAAAGGTGTGCTATCACACGATCTGGGTGTTGAAAAGATGGCGGGTTTCAATTTCCGGCATCAAAAAGTCATTTATAATGGCGCAATAGCGTTCGCCATTCACTGTTACATTGGCGCTTGCCTCGTCTTTGAAGAAATATGGTTGTCGATGA
Organism: Anastrepha fraterculus; assembly: GCA_037575425.1. Lineage (NCBI taxonomy): Eukaryota > Metazoa > Arthropoda > Insecta > Diptera > Tephritidae > Anastrepha > Anastrepha fraterculus. The sequence continues at coordinate 905,223 of JAYXIM010000311.1, read as the reverse complement.
TTCCTTCAGCTTAAAGGCCGCACCAAACGGTTTCTTTCAATGGATGTAATGGCTATTGTTGATAGGCTTCGGGTTACTCTTCAGCGCAAATACGACACGTAGACGTTAAACCAAAAATGGACCTCATGGCTGTACATCATAAGTTGGGCTGAGCGCGCGATGAACACTTTTCACAGAGCGTCGATTTTCGTAATCCAATTGCACGATTTGTAAACGTTGTTGAGGCATAAGTCTTTCCATTATGAGATGTCAATGAATAATGAAAAAAATTATGTATTTAGTTTGACAGTAGTCACGCGTGATTAGTCAAAAAACCCCTATTGGAAAAACTACCTCCAATCTGATTACCCTTTATATACCCCAAATTATTTTGTTATTGGTACATTCGAAACTCTTCTACGAATTTCGGAAGCTTTAAATTTTTTTCATTAAAAATTTGAAAATAATTTGAGGAAAGAGTAAATATTTCGATTCATTGCGAACACAATGACTTCTTTTAAATTGTTGCCAGCAACTCATTTTGTTAATCCAGTTTTCCAAGGCCATGTTGACGGTTTCTGGCTCATCCCACTAATGGCTCGGTCGGTAGTTACCTCTTCACAGTTTGGATAGTTTCTGGACTATTCGCGTAACATAAATCTTTAGCGACAACCCACAAAAAAGACTAAAGCCAGTTCGGAGACAGGCGATCAATTGGCATCATCGAGATGGTTAACGAAACGATTACCGAGCATGGAGCTCTAAAGACGATTGTCTGATGAGCTGTTGGTTATGGTCCTGCATTCTGCTGAAATCAATGCTCATTAAATGATGGCCTCGAAACGGCTTTTCCAGTGGCATTTTCGGAAAGAGGCCTCTGATGTCAGCACTCCAAAGTCTGTGGATGTCGAGTTGAAAACGTGTATCGCCTGAATTTTTATGTTGTGAAAAATACGTAATTTAAAAAGAAACCGCCAACCGATGGCGTATTACCCTGTAGCTTACATACATACGAGTATACTTCACAGTGCGTTTAATAACAATACCACAGGGATTTATTGCCAAGTTTATTTCATTCCACTACAAAACCTATAAAAAATCCACAAATATTTCAAATATTGTGGAATTAAAAAAAATCAACAGTTTCATCAAAATTTTAAAGTTTTTAAGCAGAATTTTTAAATAAAGTGAGAGTCAGCAAGAAAAAGGAAAGTGGATCGTTGATTTTTTAATGCTGTTTTTTGTTTGGCGGTCGAATGCTCGAATTTTTTTTATATGGAAGAAAACTCCTAAACAAGGCGCATGCATTAAAGGTGGTGGCACTAGACCAACAACACTGTTCTGTACGTTTGATTGTCAAAACAAAGTATTGAGAAACTAGAAAAAATAATGAATTCGCCCTGTTTCATTCTGAGCTGACAGCCACATGGACACGGCAAAGAAAAAAAAACAACTCAGCCGATTTACCAACACCATCTTTAATAGATTCGCCTTGAAAACTCCCAATACAGAAATTTTCTATTTCGAAAATCCACGCGATTTTTGAGTTACTTCAAATTTACACTTTATTATACCAAAATTCATTGAGCTTTATTAACTTTGTGTACTCGTATTTTCCCGAAAATTCTGATCAAAAAGTTTAAAATTTTGTTGATTTTTTTTCTTCAATTTGCCTAATGTTAAACCCTGGATTAATGTATGTGATTTTTTTAGGGAAATAAAACTAAATAAAAAATAAATAAATTGTCAACACGTGCCAATAAGTCACTGTGTACACTTAACATTTTTCATGTTTTTTTTTATAAAAGTATTGTTCCATTTGTGGCACAACATCAAGACGCATACCACAAACAGGAGAAGAAGTAACTTGGCTAAACACCTAATAAAAGGGTGTAAGAGCCAATTTATATGAGCCGTTTTTTTTGAAAGTGGTGTAAGTCCATTTTACATTATATGGAGATATTTAAGTGTTTGCATTTAAATGGTTTGAAAAATATTGGAATATGTTAAAGCGCTGATTTTATCTTTATTAAATATTAAATTGATTTAAATTTATAATATAATTATTTTTTAAGTGTGAACAAAAACAAAAAAAAGAAAACAACAGTGATTTGAAAACAACAAAAATTTATACTTTTAATGACTTCAGAGGGACTTACACCACTTTCAAAGTTTGCAAAAAGTAAAAAAGTGAGCCGTTTTCTTTTGACAAAAAAATTAGTTAATGATAAAAGCAATGAAAATTTTAAAAGAATTTTTTGGAAAAAGTTGATAGTAAATTTTATTAATTTTCATCATTAACTAATTTTTTGTCAAAACGGACTTGCACCACTTTCAAAGAAAACGGCTCATGTCTTTGAAGAAAGTGGACATACACCATTTTCAAAGTAATTATATTTGTAAATTCACTCACTACGAAAATTTGTAATAATAAAAAAAATGAAAATTTTAACAGATTTTTTTGGAAAAGAAAACGGCTTATATATAGATTTATATTCTTTTTTTATTTATTTTTTTTTTTATTATTAATATTACTGTTGTTATTATGATTATTATTTGTATTATTTATAGAAAAAATAGCAAACTAATTTTTCTAATTTTTTAGTACTGCCATACATTTCTAAATTTTAAGTATTTTTTTTCCTTATTTTCATTGACGACGATTCATAATTTTAAACTGAGAATAACTCAAATTTAAACTTAAATAAAATTATAACAGCACCCATTACAAAGTATGCTGCAAGGGATCTTAATATTTTTTACTGTAATAATATTTTTTATTATTATTATTTTTTACCAAAATACATAAATATGCCCATACATATTTTCGATCTATATTACAATATTAAATACCTTCATTTATAAAAAGTTAAAACCAATACGAGTATATTTACATACGTACAAATGTAGATTCATATATTTTAAAATGATTTACCAATATTTCGCTCTAATCGATTAGACTCACTGAATTTACAATAAATATGTATTAACTATTAAAAAAAAGGAAGCAAAGGACTTAACAGCATCAAGATGAAATAAAAATAAAAATATAATAAAATAGTTTTAAAAGTTAATTTTACGTTTTAAGAGGAATTAAAAATTCTGAAGATTTTTTTATATAAGCCAACAAAACATTAAAAATATATATATATATATAATAAATTCATAATACAAAAGAGTGGATTGTATAATAAAATTATTTAAAGTCGTTGAGGTTATGTCTATGTAAATTTTTGTATTCGGGATGTGTGTTGCATTTTTCTGGCCAGTTATAAGGGATGGGATGGGCTTCAATTCCTACCGCTTTTAATATATTGAAATTCTTCTTCTTCTTAATTGGCGCGATAACCGCTTACGCGATTTTGGCCGAGTTTAACAAAGTGCGCGTTGGACACACCAAGTGAAGCCAAGTCCTTCTCCACCTGATCTTTCCAACGCAGAGGAGGCCTTCATCTTTCTCTGCTACCATCAGCTGATACTGCATCGAATACATTCAGAGCCCGAGCTTTTGTATCCATTCGGACAACATGACCCAGCCAACGTAGCCGCTGAATCTTTATTCACTGCGTTATGTCTATGTCATCGTAAAGCGCATACAGCTCATTGTTTCATCGCCTGCGATATTCGCCGTTGCCAACGTGCAAATCTTACGCAGAATCTTTCTCTCAAACACTCCAAGCATCGCTTCATCGGATGTTGTCATCGTCCACGCTTCAGCGCCATACGTTAGACGGGCATGATGAGAGCCTTGTAGAGTGTTAGTTTTGTTCGTCGAGAGAGGGCTTTACTACTCAGTTGCCTACTTAGTCCAAAGTAGCACTTGTTGGCAAGAGAGATTCTACGTTGAATTTCAACCTCGAAATCATAGCTGTCAACAGTGACGTAGGTGTCGATACGCGAGTACGCCAACTGTTTGATGACAGGAGGTGCTTCGTTTTGTCCTCGTTCACCATCAGACCCATTCGCTTTGCCTCTTTATCCAGTTTGGAGAAGGCAGAACTAACAGCGCGGTTGTTAAGGCCGATGATGTCAATACCTTCAAGATCACCATCATAAAAAATTGCGCCTGAGCGATTAAGTTCTGCGGCTCGCACGATCGTCTCCAACATCAGGTTAAAGAAGTCACAAAGAAGAACCATCGTTTGGTATCAAACGGCTCGGAGAAGTCCTTTCCAATTCTGACGGCGCTGCTGGTATTGAGCAACGTTATCTTGCATAGCCGTATTAGTTTTGCGGGGATACCAAATTAGGCCTTTCGTACTGTCGAATACAGCTTTGAAGCCGACAAAAAGATGGTGTGTCGATTCTCATTTCATGGATCTTTTCCAAGATTTGGCGTATTGTGAATATTTGGTCAATGGTAGACTTTCCAGGTCTGAAGCCACACTGATAAGGTCCAATCAGTTGGTTGACGATGGGCTTCAGCCTTTCACATAATACGTTCGCTAGGACCTTATAGGCGATATTTAGAAGACTAAACCCGAGCTAATTGGCACAGATTGCAGTATCTCGTTTCTTGTGGATTGGGCAGAGCACACTTAAATTCCAATCGGTAGGCATGCTTTCATCCGACCATATTTTGCATAGAAGCTGATGCATTAGTTGATGCAGGCTTACCAGCTCCTCGGCACCATGTTTGAATAGTTCAGCCGGCAGTCAGTCGGCGCCCGCGGCTTTGTTGTTCTTTAGCCGCGTTATCGCTATTCTCACCTCGTCATGGTCGGGTAGCGGAACGACAATTCCGTCGTCAACGATTAATGTATTGGGATCTTCACATCTGTGACATGCGCAGCTATCACTATTTAACAGGTTCGAGAAGTGTTCTCTCCATAATTGCAGTATGCTCTGGATGTCAGTCACCAGATCTCGCCGTCTTTGTTCTCACAGGAAAACGCCCCGGTCTTAAAACCTTCTGTAAGCCGCCCAAATTTCTGGTAGAATTTTCGGGCGTTGTTCCTATTGGCTAGCATCTCAAGCTTCTCGCATTCACGTTTTTCGGCCTCTCGTTTCTTCTTTAGGATAATACCTGTGTCTCTCTTCCACCACGTGGCTCGTGTTGCGCTCAATCGCAGCGTGGCTCTACACGCAGCATCTTTTCTTTCTGCGGCAGCATGGCATTCCTCGTCGAACCAATTTTTTTTTTTCGGGCTCGCCGGAGTCCGATTTCTTCTTAGGCCGCGGTACGTAGAGAGCGAGAAATGTTGCTCCATTGCTCCTGTATGCCGCATTGTTGAGCAGTACTCTCTGCGAGCAGGAGTGAGAGTCGAGTGGCGAATCTTCTGGCTGTCTGTTGTGATGGAAGGATTTCGATCAGGAGACAGCCAGGTAGATTGGTGTATCTTCTTATGCTGGAATCTGGTGCTGCAGACGACCATGTTTCGGGCCCTGGTGAACTCGATCAGCCTCTATCCGTTACTGGATGTTTCGTTGTGGATGCTGAAATTTCCGTCTGTTGGACCAAAAATTCCCCCCTTGCCCACCCTGGCTTTGAAGTCGACAAGCACGATTTTTATGTAATGGCGGGGGCAACGCTCATAGGGTGCAAATGAGCGAGATGTTAAAAAATCACTTAGTGACGAAGTCTCTCCCCCACAATAAAATCCAACACCGCATTTGCCCTCCTTTACATGACAGCTGTAGTAGACGTCGCAAGGTCCTAAGTTTTTTCTGCCTTGCCCCGTCCATCGCATCTCTTGAATGGCAGTGATGTCAGCCTGTACTCTCACGAGGACGTCAACCACCCGGGCAGAGGCTCCTTCCCCATTAAGGAATTGAACATTCCAGGTGCATGCCCTCAATTCGTTCGTTTGCAGCGCATAACCAGCTATCCTGGGAAGCTTCGCCTTCTCACGTTGGCTTGCTCTCGAACGGATGTTCGGAAGCTACGCAGAGGATACTTGGGCTAATCCCGGAAGTTATGTATTCCCAAAAGAGATAAAAAGGTGATATAAAAACAACGCAAATTTTCATATTCATATTCCTACTCTTAGACTACTCATAAGAATGAAGTTCGTAATGGTGAAAAGAGTTGAGAAGATTTAGCCAATAACAGGACATTATTCGGCTCTCAGCGAATTTGAAAGAACCGCTGATAGGCTGACGCAACTGGGGTTACGAAGCGGTTTGTTTACGAAAAAAACTAAGATTGTGTTAGTGGTATACGCTTCATTACCGCCTGAACAACGACTGAATGGACGAGTGTGTGAATGCATGTGAAATGATCGTGTAGAATTCGGCTGTCGATAAGATTGTGTTAGTAATACACGAAAAAAAATCAATACAGTCTATGCCCCCGTTGCTTAATTACCATCTGAACAACGCCTGATTGTACGAGTGTGTGAATACATGTGAAATGATCGTGCATAATTCGATTGCCGAATCACCCGTGACGTGGCAGCCGAAATTCCCCTCACAATTTACTTTTTCACCATAGTTTTTGGCCGCACCTTGTAATCTATCATCCTTGGAAGTTCGTTAGTAAAATACGCAAGCAATCTAAAAAACCGGACATTTCTTCCTCTTAGTATTTCCCATATTTTGGCGAATGTTTGCATTTAAATTCTAGCATATCACAAACAAAAAAGGCTGTAGAAACGGCAAATTTTTATATCTTTATGTATGTTTGACTATATTTTTACCACCCTGTGACAAAATATAATATATTTATTATGTTTGATTCACACTGTGCCAGCTGCTTGACTCACTCGTTGACAGGAATAATTGAAGCGAATACCAAAACAACGAGTACTCGTTATTTTCTGAAAAGTAAGAGATTTTCGTGAAAGAGTGCAATTACTTATCTGCAAAGAACAACGGAATATAATAATAAATCTTATTAATTGGCTGCATATTGTTTCCATTGAACACATTGTTTCTTCGATATTGAATTTCAAGTGCCCAAAAAAGTGAAGCAGGTTTAGCATAACAAGTGATCAGCAATAGAAGCAACGAAAAATGGAGGATCGTAAGTGAATTTTCCGTTGCGAAATATCCATAGCCAATATGAATAGTGGACGACTTAACATTAGAAAAAGCAAAGTGTAGTTCTAGTATGGGATTTTGTAATTGATAAAAGACATTGAGTGAGTTATGGCTTTCATGTGATTTACCATACGAAAAAGCATGTTTACTGTTAGTGCCTTTGAATGGGTTTGCGCAAATGAGTCACGTCCACTTCGACCGGCCCACTGTATTCGATTTGTAGCCATTGTTTTTACTACTTTGTTATGTTATGTATTACAATGTTATATTAAAAATTATAAAAACAAATTTCCTATACGTAATTTAAACTTATATGTATTGTAAAACAGAACTCAAAACATTGTGATAAAACTATTTGAACTACGTGGCATATCTTTGTCATATTGAACAGCCTTAAAGTAGGAAAGCCCAAATAGCAAACATACAAACAAACAAAGGCGTAAATCAGCTTGGCGACCGGTAGGCGTATATTGCCTGCGCAGGTCTCCACAGCCCGTTCACACTGTTTATGTGTTGGGTTTTGTTTTCAATTATTTATTTATAGTTGTTTATATCTATTTTCTGTTTTATACTCTATATTGCTATTCCTTACGATAATTTACATTTACACTCGCACACCTCTGTATTCAGTTTAGAAAAGACAGAAATGCACATAAGCCGCTTCTTTTAGTGCTGTGGAATGCCTTACGAGTCGTGACAAAAAAGGGATTATATGAGATTATTTTTGTTCCGACCATTCCTGATAATTAAGGGAAGACTAAGATCGCTTGAGAAACGGGGCGCAACTGACGTTTAGGTAGTCAGGCTATAGCTGCAATTAGTGGTGCCGTAGCCATAACGCCATAGCCGTAACCATAACCATAGCCGCGTTTATTACAGTATGTGTCGATTAGTCATGCCATAACCATATAACCATATATATATATAAATATATATATATATTTTCCCATAGTTCCTAGATGAAACATAGGGCCAAAATTGGTTTCTGTAAGCCGTTATTTTAAGATGAGTAGGGGATTGGCCTTCTGCCTCCGATCCTGGATCCGGGGCTGCCGGACTGCCTCCAGGCTGGCATAGCGTAGGAATTTCCCCGTCGCTTGTGGAAAGGTTATCCCGCCTTTACTCAGTCGCCAGTTTTAAACAGGGGATGCCACGTGAATGAGAGGTTGACATTTGGGAGGGACAGGCTATGTATTCGCGGAGAGGCTATGTATTTGCTCATCTTGAATATTTTATGATGAGCTCCCCCCTGCCATAATCATGAACAGATGATATTGAAGTGGAATTAATTACAAAAATTGAATTTTTTCATAAAAACCCGAATAATTTTCCACTAAGTCAATTTATTTTTCGTTGTACATTTCTAATATTTTAATTTGAACAAAGCAAAGGTCAAGTATATATTTCACAATTGCTCACGGTTAGGGGAAAAAATCAAAAATCCATAGAAAGCTTGAGAAACTGCTATAATATTCGTCGAAGGTGAAGATTATGTTTTATAACATCGTTACGATGTTCTGTGATTCCTATCTCGTAGTTAGTATATGACAGCTCAAACATAATCAATGAGATCAGAATCTGCTTGAATCTAACTTGTGAAAAAATTGGGTATCAAATTTTTAGACCTTATATATAATATATATATAATATCACCAAACAGTCAGCCGTTTATATAACTGACGCGTACACCCTTTCTGGGTGTCTGGCTGAGCTCTTTCTCCTATTTGAGGCGTGCGTCTTGTTGTTGTTCCACAAATGAAGGGACCTACAGTTTCAAGCCGACTCCGAAAGGCAGTTTTGTTTTTTGAGTAGCTTAATGCTTTAAAAATAATATATAAAATCTCTATAATAAGTGATGTTCACGCAAAAATGATCAATAGTCAAAAATATATATTCCCATGACAGCCGGTTTTATGTACCTACCCGAATAACTCAGGTTTTTGATGACCAAGGGATGCTGCCCCTAATTCCGATTTGTCTGGGGAATTTCACCCTTCATCTTTTATTTGGTCTACTTGCGAACAGTTAATGGTACGTGTATTAAGTTTTCCTCAAGTATCTGTTGTCATTTACCAGTGTTTATCGTTGTACCTATTAGAGTCAGCTGTCTAAGGCTATTGTAAGAAATATACTCAACGACTATTCTGTTTCAATCTGATTAGCCTTACTTCGAAAACACGTTTCGCTGAATTTCGACCCTAGTAATATACTTTGAGTCAACCAAATTGAGTTAATTTCTGTTGTCTTTTGACCACAGCAGGTGATAAGTCAGCCGAATGGTTCACGATTTACCTTCTTGAAACATTGCCCTAATCTTTTAGATTATCAATTTAATTTTGCGTAAATTCCAAACGTTGCTTTTTTCCAATTCTGCACAGTTCTTTAAGTCGGGCAATTTAAAACAATGAGTATAAATGCATTACGTTTCAGAAACATCAAGCGTTTCTACTGCATTTGAGTTAAAACTCAGATAGTTGATTTTTGTTTTCCTTTGAGAATTTTTGACACAGATGGCTACCAAGATGTCCGTAGTTTTATGTAAAGTCACCCATATTCAAGATTTTAATTAGCACAGTTGTTATTGTACTAAATACTGGGCATAATTCCTTCGTTTATTACATAAAAATAGATTAAAAATTATAGCAAAAAGTAATTTTAAAGAGGTGCCTCTTGACTCGCATGGGAGGTGGTTCAGGCTCTAAGAAATGTGAGAAATGATTCCTACGCTAACGCCTATACAAAAATTGCTTTGCTTTGTTCCTTGACTGGAAGCGTGGAAACCTCATTATGAAGGTATTACAGAGAGACATCAAAAGTGATCCCGTGACTGTCCTGATAGCAGTATTTTGACAGTTCTGGAGATTTGTCCACTGCCAATCACCAGGCGACCAATAGGGCGCAGCGCAATTTAGTACCGACCGGCCAATTGCTTTAATGGCGCCAGCAATTGCGGTTGTATACGCGGAGAAAGAGAGCAAGGTGACACCGAAAATTTTGGTGCAGTTGACAGTCGGTATTTCTGGTGTGATCGACTTTCATCTTTAACTGCAATTTGACCTCCTCCGCCCGGACGTTATTATCGAACAATCGTTAGCATAGGAGGATACCAGTGAAACTCCCTCTGGTGGTTGGCGGAGTTTCAAGATATAGAATTTGAAAAGCAAAGGTGAAAGGACACCACCCTGTGACAAACCTTGCTTTGTCCTCCTCTGTTTTGAGTTGTGGTCTCGAAAGATGACAGACGGTCGGCATAGTGTTTAGTGCGCCAAACCCCACCCATCGTTTATCGTCACTGAAGCAGTTCCATACAGTACTTCTCCCTAGGGTTGGCATTCAGCCTAACCCTAGACACGAAGTCTATTTTTGCTACGTTTGCCAAAAATGGCTTCAACCCAACTCCACATCGGTTAGATGCAATGAGTGCAACGGGTGGTGCCACCTTAAGACCTGTTTAGACCTTAAGATACATAGGGAGTGGTCCAAACGGTTTGTGGCCATATGTTGCTTCTCGCGCCCTTAGCTCTCACGGCTTCTACCTCGCGCAATGCACTGGTACAACCATCTAGCACCACAAATAGAACCTCTACGGTTTCTCGAAGCATACCCGAGCTACAGACCAGAGTTCCTCGGAACTTTACATTGGTCAAATGCAACTCTTGCAATATTTGTTCGGAGATGCTCTGGCATACGCACCATTTGAGATTGGACACGTGACTATGTTACCCCCTTCTGTAGAGCTCTGCACTTAAAATATGCCCCACGCGTGCCTCGCGCAGCGAATTGCATCTCACATCCCGAGGAAAAGATTATCCAGTGATACCGTTCGACCAAAATCCACACCATATAATCAGCCGTTGTGGAGGAAACGGCTTCTAATGTGACACTTCGGTTAACATAGCTGTCGAGGTGAAAATGGGCTTCATCTGAAGATATGATTTTTCGTTTAAAAAGTCTTCAATCGCTGTTTTTAGTATTTCTTAATAATGTTCCAGCGAAAAGAAATGCATTTTATAAATGCATAACTAGATTAGGGGTTGGTTTGGATTGTGTCGGTACTTTTGAAAACTTTTAGTGACCTTTCGAAATTTCGAAATTTTTTTAGTGTTTTTTAAAAAATTTTCAAGACATTTAGGAATGTTACAGGTCAATGATACATATATAGATATATAATAAATATTTATAGAATACCTTTTTTTTTTACTAAAATTTCTTTTTATTATAAAATGTATATGCCTGTTTCGTAGGCACGAGATAATGACACTGCGAATGTTGCTCAAAAAAAAAGCAATCTTAAATAAAAATAGTAACTTATCCGTTCATCAAAATATAATAACTAAATCTCTGAAATAAACTAGAAAAGTAATTCAGAACTACGAGGTGAAGTCCAAAATAAACAAGACTGGCGTCATAAAAATGTTTTTGAGGGCGCCATCTTTTTAATGAGTTCGCGCGTTGGAAGTTACATCCATAGCTGACTTCCAGTGAAAGCTTGGTGACATTTGGTTCAGTGGAAGCGAAGTTATTGCGTCTAAAGTGTCACTATGTTTGTGTCATCGGTACAAAAAAGAGTTTCGAACAAAGAGCCAATATCAAATGTGGTTTTAAAATCGGTAATACATTTACGGTAACATTTGAATTGATGAAAAAAGTTTATGGCGACGATTGTCTATCTCGTGCCAGAGTTCATGAGTAGTTTACACGTTTCAGAGATGGTTGTGAGGACATAAATGACAATGAACATACGGGCCGGGCCGCCCAAAAACAGTAATCACCGAAAACTCCATCGAAATTGTTTGTAAATTTATCAAAAATGAACCGAAATCATCGTTGAAATTCATGGAATCGGAGTTGAATATCTCCAAAATTCGATTTTTCGCATTTTAATTGATCATTTGGGCTTACGAAAGGTCTGTGCACGTTTCATTCCACACAAGCTAACTGAGGACCAAAAATTGCTCAGAATTCAACATTCGAAAGACCTCATTAAAGAGGCGAAAAAAGGCGAGAACTTCCTGGCGAGAACATTATAACTGGTGACGAAACTTGGTGTATCCAACATGAACTTGAAACTAAGCGTCAAGTGTCGAATGGAAGGCCCCAGACGAGCCACCCCAAAAAAATTGCGTTTGCAGAAGTCAAAAATCAAGTCGATGCTCATTTGTTTTTACGATTCTAAGGAAATTTTCCACAAGTAGTTCGGGCCAATGGGCCAAACCGTCAATGCAATTTTCTATCTTGGCGTTTAAATTCTTCGAATTCACCCTGAATACCGCGAAGGAGGAAGCTGGCGCTTATTGCATGGTAATCCACCATCTCATCGATCCACTAGAAATTGCATTTTAACCAACAACCACTTACCATATTTACCTGGTATGGCTGCCTGTGACTTCTACCTACTCGGAAATTTGCATTTGGCCATCAAAGGAAAACGTTTTGCGTCCGTAGAGGCCATCCAAAAGGCTTACACTGACATTCCGATCAATCAAATCACCTGAAACACTCTTTCGAAAAGCTTTTAGATCGAACAAAACAGTGTATCGAAGCCAGAGGGGACTATTTTGAATAAATAAACTCGAAGTTATCACTATTTTGGGTCAGTCTTGTTTATTTTGGATTTTACCTTGTATAGCGTTTTTCAATAGGTGCGCTTCAACTTTTTTCCGATAGGGAGGGCGAACGTCGCAATATTTTTTATTTTTCGCTTGTCATTTGTAAACTTCATTAGTATACAATTCATCATGGAACGCTACACACTTGAGCAACGCTTGCAAATCATTGAATTTTATTATAAAAATGCGTGTTCTGTTAAGAAAGTTTAAAGTCGAAAAATCATCTTCAGTGATGAAGCTCACTTTTGGCTCAATGGCTTTGTCAAAAAGCAAAATATGCGTTACTGGGCAGAAAGCAATCTACACGTGATTGATGAGGCACCGTTGCATCCCGAAAAAATCACTGTTTGGTGCGGTTTACATGCCGGCGGCGTAATTGGCCCATATTTTTTCGTTGACGAGAACGATCGCCACGTTACTGTGAATGGAAATCGATACCGCGACATGATAAACCATTATTTTTGGCCGCAATTGAATGGTATGGACTTAGACGACATGTGGTTTCAACAGGACGGGGCCACAAGCCACACAGCATACGCTACAATTGATTTGTTGAAGAGTAAGTTCGATGAGCGCATTATTTCCAGAAATGGACCGGTCGAATGGCCGCCGCGCTCGTGTGATTTGACGCCTCTAGACTATTTTCTTTGGGGTTATGTGAAGTCATTGGTCTACAGTAACAAGCCGGCGACGATTTGTGAGCTCAGAGCCAATATTGAACGCGAAAATGCTGGAATTTCGGCCGATTTATGCAAAAGAGTGGTCGAAAATTGGGTTCAACGATTGGACTTCGTAAAACGTGCACGCGGTGGTCATGCAAAAGAAATCGAATTTCATACTTAAATGTATATGTTCAAACTCGATAATAAAAAAAAATTAGTTAAAAAGGTCAAACCGTTTGTTTTTTATTCAAAAAAAAAAGGTGAAGCGCTCTTACTGAAAAACGCTTTATAACACAAACTGAATGTCTGGTACATAATGGATGTTATTTTAGCCCTCAAAGTTAAAGAAATCGAGAGTAGAAATTGCAAACGCTGGATGCACCACCCTTTGGCATGTCCAACAAACATATTTTATTAAAATAAATTGCATTTCTAATTAGCAATTTACCAATTTTTCGCATTGTCACACTGCAATATATTTTCGATTCAAATAATCGCTCTTCTGGTTTAACGTATTTTGTTGACTTTAGTCTTGCTAGTTGGTTTGTTGTCTTGGTTGGCTTGGTGAAGTTTTGTTTATACCAGCATACATTTCGTTTTGTGTGTATGCCCGGTCGTAGTAGAGGCTGCCTGTTGCTGTAGCCGTTGTTAAGTTATATGGCTGAGTCATAAGTTTTCTGTTTACGTTGTTGTTGCTATTGTTGGTTGCTGATGTGTTAACCAACTGATTGGTTAGTGGCTTGTTCTGTGTAAACGGCTATTTGGTGAAGTTGCTGTTATGGTTTACATACATACGTACATATATACATATAAATCTCACGTCGTACTCCCCAGCGCTAAGTGCCAGAGTGGCAGTGGGACTGAGTAGCGTTAGTAAATGCGGGCCGACTGAAATGAGCGGTTGGAGTTGCTGACATAAATTGTTATTTCGCTTTGTTGGAGCATTTGCACACGCTTTTCTACTCGTATTTTCGTTATTTTCTATCTTTTAATACTGGCTTTTATTACGATTTGCGGTTACTCAGTCAGATTTTAGCTGCCGTCGGACGAATAACGAACTAATGAAGTTGGTATTGTGCACGTATTGTTGTGTATTGGGCGTGCGGATGGCGATCACTTTGGTTTGACGCAAGATAAATGCAATATATTACCTATAATTATTTCAAAATGGCAAAAATGAAAGTAAAACAGTTCATGTTCGATTTTGTGCTTAACTACGGAATTCGCTTACAGTGACTATAATTTCGAAAAAACAATCGCTACAGATGTTAAAATATTGCCACATAGTATACAAACTGCCCCAAATAAAACAAAAAAAAAGTATTCTTGCTTAAAATGACATGTGATACAATAACTGCGATAGCTGAGAAAAAAGAGAAAGTATTTGTATTCTGACACTACATACATATGTGCGCTTAGTAGATCATGAATGATAAAGAGCGATCGTACACACATACATATGTACAGCTACATATCTACTAAACTATTTACCATATTAATAATAAGAACAACGATTTCACTTTACGCTTTGCTGACCGCATGTGCTTGCCAGTGGCGTTCTTGTCGTTGTCGTCAAAATGACTGACTCTGAGCCAGTGAGTCTGGAATTCATTGAAGATCCATATTTGCCCAAATTGGATAATATAACTCCATCGCTAGATGAGCCTACCGAATTGGATGATCATTATGCCGATTTGGCCAACGATTGGACCAACGAGACTGAACAGTATTTAAGAAATTTAACATTAGATCAAATTTTCTACGATGTAGATTCGGATTATACGAACACGCTTGAGCTTCAGGCTGTGGAAACAGAATTTATAGCAACAAAATTAGCCAAGCAATTGCCTTCATCTTCGATAGCGAAACGTTTTCGATTGCGTTTCTTTACAAAACGCTCAATGCGTGAGGTTAAAGTGACGTTTATTGATTTCTCCAAGCCTTATTTGGCCAAGATATCGAGTAGTGAGAATTACAAGAAGTTCTTAAATATTGGCACTCCATCAGCTACCACAACAACAATGACTAAAACAAACAACACCAAAGGTACGCATCTTTTGATTTTCATGTCGACTTTAAATCACTTAAAATGTTAGTTTGGGGAAAAAGAAATCCATTATTTTCTCGGTAGAGCGCTGTAGCGATCAAAGAATTTAAAAATTATGCTCGTTGTCAAGATGATATTTCACACTAAAAAAATATTTTGCTGGTTTTTGTTTGTTCCATTCAGTTCTGAGTTACACGGTGTTAGCAATGGAAGTCAAGAGAGAGAAAATTCGTTACATTTTATAGTTTTTCTTTGGTTAAGGGGAAAATGCAGGCCAGGCCGCGGAAATTGTGGCTGCTGAATGGTGTTTATGGTGCCGGTACTGTAACAGTTAATTACGTGCAATTTTGGTTTCGCCGATTCCGTTCAGGCATTTTTGATGCTAAAGAAAATGTTGATAATGTCGATAAAATCACAGAAACAATCGAAGCTGACCGACTTGTTATTAGTCGTAGCATCGCCCAGTAACTAAAGATCGACAGTTTTAAATCATTTGCGCAAAAATAATGCATTTCCTTTTCCTCGAACTGATATTCAGAAGCAGCATCTCCCAGCGCGCGAGAAGGTATTTAACACTCAAAACTCATAAAAATGTTCGAACCCTTGAATTACTAGGTGAAGTAGAAGTTCTCAACTTTTTTTTACTTTCTACGACAATGAAATTAACAGAGTTATAATTATCTTTATGCGAATTAGCTTAGATTTGACTTGAAGTTTTGCATTCGACCTCAATGTCTTTTGTGTCATGTACTCATCATAGTACCTCATTCAAACCCAGTTCCCTTATTAAACTTAAGACACAGCTGGGTTGGGGTTGAGCGAATATTCATTTCTTTTGGTTGTAAATGGCCGAGATGTATCAACCTTCTTCTCGCTATTGCGTTGCGTACAAGGAGCAGGTGAGTTGGAGTTTTTGGGGATTGGTCACAGAAACAACAAGAGTCAGGGGACCATACGATATCCCAATCCTATGCAGATGACAATGACCTGAGAGAATATCTGTCAGCTTTCTTAGTTTACCCTTGGGCAGGGCAGTGAATTTCCTAAATCTCTTTTGGTTGTACCCCCCATTGTTGTTTATATTTATCAATCTGTTTTATAGTGTTTTATAGTGCGCGTAACGCTTTTCTAAATATGTTATTGTTTGGTGTATTCTGCGAATTTGTAGTCTGTCTGAAGCTTTGCGTTGCTATCCAAATTTCTATCCAAATCAATTGCGCTTTTCTGAAATATTTTTGGAATATCTGACATACATTTGTGTTTTTCTGAAATTTAATTGCGCTTTTCTGAATTCATTTGTGAGTTTTTGGAATGCATTTGAGAGTTTTTTAAAATCAATTTTTTAGTTTTTGAAATACATTTGCGCCTTTCTGAAATATTTTTGAAATATCTTGTTTGTACATGAAGTCGCTCGTGCACGTAATGGCGATCATTTTCAACTCGAAATCATTAAAATCGGTTCATTTTTGACTAAGTTATGAACATTAAAAAAAAAATTCTTATATAATGAAAAAAATCGATTTTGAGCCGAAAAACAAAATTGCCGATAAATCTTGAAAAAAAAATTTTTCGGGTGAACAAAAAAATACGTGTCTCATTATTTTGACCAGAGAGCAACATATTTGAGTTACATCGAAATCGAAGAGCATGTCCCGAATAGTCCGGTTGAATTGAAATGGAAAGCATCTTGTGTTATTCTAAAATACATTTGTGTTTTGTGAAATTAATGTGTGTATTTTTGAAATTCATTTGTTTATTCTGAAATTCCATTGTGTTTTTCTGAAATTCATTCGTTTTTTCCTGAAATACATTTGGCTTTTTCTGATTTTTCTGATATAGGTTTGAAAAAGGGGTAGTGTTCTGCTCTTCAGTCAATAAGTGATCTCTCACTCGCCATTCTTTAATACTAATCTTCTATACTATAAAGGTGAATGTCTGTACGTTGTCCGCGCATCACTACGAAACGACAATACCCAATGACGTAAAAATTTTTATACATTCATATTTTCACCCAATGAAGGTTATAGGCATGTTTTTTGATGGAACTCCCTTCCCAAAGCCCCCAGGCCGTGCCACCACTCTCATTCGTCACTAATAATCGAATATTTGCTTAAATTTAATCTAAAAAATCTTAGTTTTTCCTATTTCCCTCTATTTATAGCACACTCTAGACTTCATAATCCGCATAAGCTGTTCAACTATGACCCAAATGCAAAGCTCAAAAACGGGTTGAGATAGAAAATTAATAAAAATAATTTTGCTTGATATTTTTCTGATTGGTTGTTTTGATTTTATTCAACGAGGCATAGCAACGGATGCCGGGTATTGTAATATTATGGTTATTAATAAAAAAATATTTTCTATGAAATTATTTTATATATATGTATATCCTAAATCCCTCGAAACTATTCCTACGCGAGCGGGCCGCGGGTTAAAGCTAGTAATAAATATCAGTAAATAATTGAACCGTTTTCTGAAAAAAGACTTTCTGAAATTATTTAATTGAAAGTAAAGAAAAAACTTCCTGGCACCTCAAAATAACAAACCGAATCGGCAAAAGCGTGAAGAAACTATGTGCGCAGTAATTTAATGCTTGGTTTGTTACTATTTCTACTTTTCTTTTATATACGAGTATATTGCCAAATAAAAATAAAGAAACCAAGAAAAATTAACTTTTGAATAACTTTACTGAGGTGTATTCAACTATGCAAAGGCAATGCCGGCGCAAACGCAACTACTCGTAATAATAATAATAATTTAACAAAAAATTCCGACTTGTTTTGGTTTTTTTTATTTTATTTTTATTTTTTTTTCTGGGTTCATTATTACCACCAGCGAGTTCACTCACCAAATTACGGTGTTTTTTGTTTTTGTTTTGATTTATTCGTGACTTTTCGTATTTTTTCTGTACATACATACGTACATACATGAGCGTATAGTCTATATGAACATGTGTGCGTGCTCCTTTGTAAGTTGGCATTTTTGAAAACGGAGTTGATTGGTCCGCTAGTGGTCACCAGACAAATTCTGCCTTACAAAAGCTGTCTTATTATTTGTTGTTGTACTCAAGATAATTTCACTCAGTGAGCGATTCTGCAAATAAAAGAAATTAGCTAAAAAGAAAAAAAAAAAATTTTTAATACATAGAAATGTACAAACCTATTGCAATTTCATATTAACGATATTTCGCATTTATTTCTTTCTTTGGCTGCTTTCGTTTCTCTCCTTGCTGCGTTCCAATTTGAAGTTTGTGAGTATACAAATATTTATTTTTATAAGCCTATAAATTCAAAATGCATCAATAAATAGTTGAGTTATCTGTGTATATTTTTTGCTAAATTAAATTGATCCTCAGCTTATGATAGAGTATTCGAGGAGGTTGTCTTTCAAGGAGGTACTTACATATATAAATGTGAAAATGGGATTTTTAGTAATGCTGCATGATTGTCCGAACCATTTAAACTCAACCAATTTGCTTAATCTACATTATTTTCATTGATTTTACTACATTACATTTTTCATTATTATGCTAGGCAAAATATTTGTATGTTTTCTTCATTATTGATCCACATTAAAATTGAAAAAAAAAAAACAGTTGTGAAAGTATGAAACTAAATTCGAAACTAACCTCTAAACACTTCACAATGCAGATACTACTTCAAAGCTGTCGGAGCCAGCATCTCCAGTTGCATCTGTTGCATCCGCAGATATAGCTGCCGAGTTTGCTGCACTTAGTGCTGAGGAGCAGGAGAGGCAACACGCCGAATGGAGCCAAGTAAGTCACAAAGCTAATATTTACTTTTGTGTGTATGTATGTATATCAATAAATGCAATTCTGTTGGTTTTCTTGTTGCTTTGTAGGAGCTTGCACGCGTTGAAGAGGAAATAAATACATTGCGTACGGTATTGGCATCGAAAACGCGACATGCTTCAGATTTGAAGCGCAAATTGGGCATTACCATGTGGAAGGAGATTACAGACGATATGAATCAAGGCCTGAAGAATGTCAAAGAGAGCTCAGTGTAAGTCTGTTTCGGTTGTAAATTTATAAAATTGGCTGGGATAGTGAAATAAAAATAATGAAAGATGAGGTGTTTTGCTATAGTTCCAGTTCTTGTATGTGCAGTAGAGCATCTAATATCGGGATGCAGTACTTTGTCTCCCGTGGCTTTCATGCGTTTTTGCACAACAAATTTCTATACTTAGGCCGCCGGAATTCTGACATTCGTTTAGAATTTATATTAAAGTAGTCATTTCATTTCTAAATCTTTCTTTTAGTATTTTCGCTTTGACTGCTTTAAAAAAAACTATAGCACAAAGACTTATTGACAAGTTTTGACAATTTAGTTGTTTCTTATGCCAATCAGTGCAACACTGTGTGGTGAGAGAGCAATCAGCTGACAGGGTTTTACGGGAATTTTCAAATATCGTGAAATAAAATCTACGATACTACGATACGGAAGGAAGGAATTTTTCATTTACTTGGGGTTCTCATTAGTTTGATCGTAACAGTTGACAGGGGACTACGTTTACGTCGTTCACTGTTTTCAGCATTAATCGTATAAATTAAACAATGCTTTCAAGCAATCAAGGGCGCGAACAAAACGACATTTTCAAAATGACGATGAAATAAGGTAACAATGCCCACAAATAAAATATTGCCATGGCATTCTATCAAATTTGACAGTTGTTGTAAAATGAATAATTGAGTGCCGAGATGTTGAGCAAGTTATAACCTAAATATACGGCGGCGTTAATCGGTATTATCGGTGCAATTAATTCTGAATAAAATTGTAGTCTGACAGACGGTTGTTACGCGGATTAGCGAACAGCTGATTTGCTTATTGGATAGTTTTGTTAGTAAAAAAAAAAAAACACATAGATCGCAGGCAACAAATAGGGGCATTAGCTGCCCTGATACTAAGGCATAATTATTTAGTATACAAAATTTTAATTGCAATTTCTCAAACTCTCCGAAATATCAACACAATTAATGTCATTTAGAAACTGTTAGAGCAATTAGCATGGGTCCCAGTCTTTCTTGTTCTTCCCTTTAAAAGGTTCATCATTTTTCATTCTTAATAGATATTAACTGCCATTTTTCGGTAATGTTGCCATCGGAATTTGCTTTAATCCGCTTAAATTACGAGAATTAAATTTAGTTGTCAATCCGCATTTTATAAATCGACACAAATATGCGCATGGGCTGACGACATTGTGATTCTTGCGTGAAATAGGAAGGCTGTTCAAAATGTTTTCATGCGACTGGTGTAAGCTACAAGACCAGCGGGTCTCAAGATAAATTAAGAAAAGACGAAATACATGACACGTTCCTCTAATGACCGGTACATTAGAATCGGAAGTTATATGATTGAGCTCATGCAAGAGTTTAAATACTTAGGCGTAGTACTTAGCATAAATAAGGATCCGTTCTTATCAATACTAGACCGTATTCAGGCATCTAACAGATCATACTTTGGCCATATCAAACGTATGAAGTCTTCATTGATATCAAAGGAACAAAAGCTCCAGATGTACAAAACTATAATAATACCGATTCTCACCTACGGCTGTGAAACATGCGATTTGAAAGAAAAATTCTCAGAAAAATATAAAAATAATAGAAAACGGTACATACCGTAGACGGTACAACCACGAGCTCAGTGTCTTATTCGCGGTACGAAATGTGACGCGTTTTTTAAAGTCACTTAAATTACCGTGGTATGGACACGTCCTAAGAATGAGCAGCGAAAGAGCAAACATGTTTTTGAAACAAATCCTGAAGGAGTAAGACGTCGTGGCGACGATGGTTGCAAGTCGTAGAAGTCGATATAATGAAAGATGAGAACCTCACAACATAGAGCGAAAGCGAGCTGTCGAGTGGAATGGAGACGTATTGTAGAGGAGGCAATGGTCCATTCCGGACTGCAATGCCAATATAAATATGCTAATCCGCATTAGATGCATTTAATTTCTGAGATAATTCCGACTTAAGTCGTTAATCTCGATTAACGTCACAGCCTGTCTAGGCTATTACTCTAAGCTGTCAATCTTTGTTCATAGGCCTTGATATTGTAGGGGCCAAAATCAAAAACAAAATACATGGCTTTGGTTATTTTTGCTCTGGTGATGGTGTATATGTCACAACTGTATGAAAATTCACTAATTATCCCATGCTAACTTTATAATACATATAGATAAAGGGTCTTTCAAAAGGCGCGCCTAGATGCTGTTTTAAAATAAAACATGCACAAATTTAGATGCTCTCAGGTTTTACTATTTGTATTGAAAATAGGTACCGTCTAGAAATTATTTACAACTGATATCTAGGCGTCACTTTTGAAAGACCATTAAAATATATATTTTAATTTTTGTATACATTTTTTGTTCATATACTTTTATGAATATTGTTATGCAGCTTTTTAAGTATTTAGCTGAAAAGTTCTTTTTTTTACTTAATTTAATTTAATTGTATTATTTTTATTGATTTTTAAGTTTTCAAAGCGTCGAACAAAGCGTTGGTAATCTGACAAAGGCCGTACATGATGCCCCAATGTAAGTAAATGGGTCGAAAAATCTGTCCGCAAATTGTGTCTTCTCTGAATACTAACTAAACAACTAAACTTTATTACTTCTATTCTGGCTTCCATTTGCACTAACTTACACACTTCCATGTACTTTTCTCAATCTTACTAACGGATATTAAATAATAAAATAATTACATCTTCTTATTCTTCTTAGTGTCACAGTCCTTGGTGAACCATTGCTTCCTTCACAGCTTCTTGCCATCGATCTCGATTTACAGCCACTTCCCTTCAACATTGAACGCGCAGTTTCCTAAGATCAGCTTCCACATCTTCTAGCCACCTTTTTCTCGGGCGTCCCCTTTTTCTTTCTCCAATTGGGCGTAGATCTAGTGCCTTTCTAAACAAAAATAAGTACCTATATATCTACAAAAGTGGTATTAACTCTCTATGTTGCCTCTTCTAAACGCACTTTCTCTCTAGTTTCAAACTATGTCAAGGGGGTAAAAACTCATTATTTTGTTTAATTATTTTCAAGGCTGACAAAGCCGGTGAGCAATGCAGCTCTTTCGTATTTAAACTACCTTCATTATTTTCATTTGTGGCGTGCGTCTTGTTGTTGTGCCACAAATGGTTCCAATTCATTTTACCTCATTTTAAGTCCAATCAGAACTACAAATACCAAAAGCCAAGCCAACTAACTTTTAAGCGTTAGAAGTTACTTTTTTAAGAGATCTAACATTTAGATAAAGAAGCCCTCCGCTTGCACGAAATATCAAATTTATAGCATCAGCAGACAAGGCGTTACTAAAAAAGTTGAAGTTTGAAGATGAGATACCAGGATTGAAATTGAAATTAGAATTGGTCGAGGTAAGGAGCACTTGGTGGCTCCTAAAACATTCAGACCAATTGTATTTAGAGCTCTGGGAGAGACCAGGATACAAATCGTGAGTTTTAGATTTTTTGGCTGAGTTTAAAAATACCGAGAATTCTTTGACATTTAGTTTTTCTGCAAACTGCGGCATATTTGCCCTCAAGAAAGCAGAAGAAAATACAATTAGAGACTCCATATTCAAAGTTTGCGATAAATCTTTCTATTTTTTAACCCAGTACACAGCAAGGCGCACAGTCTTTTTAGAACAGTCTCTATGCGGAGGTCTGCCTTAAATCCAATTGCTTGATGGAAGACAGTCAGTAGTTAATAAATACGTCTGGATATTTAGTATTCATTGACAGTCTCAATATTTTCATCGCCAAACTTCCAACTGTATGAAGCAGGAATTCTGGTGCACTCTCTAAACGCCATACATTTAGGCTTAGACAAATTAACTTTAAGGCCCCCTTGGAAAGCTATAATCTCGCATTGCATCGCCCATATCCTGTAGATCGGTCGGAGACTCGGCTAGAAGCACTAACTCGCAGGCACTTAATGCAACGATTAGACACATTTATTCCACCCGGCAGAAATTCCTTTAAATCATTTAAGTAGAAGGAAAACAAGATCGGGCTTAACAGGCAACCTTGTCTAACTCCTTGATTTAAATACAAAAAGTGAGGTGAAGAGTTCCTCATGGCAGCCAAATCTGGTTTGTTGTATCTGTGTACAAAAGTTTTAGAATTTCGATTATCCGGCTCGAAAGGCCATAAGATGCAAGTTTATAAAAAAGCATACCTAGCAAGATGGTATCGAATCCACATGGAAAGCCAACAAAACATGCAAAAGTGTTCTTCTTAGCCTTAAAGTTTAGATGCACAATTGAAGACAGGTTAAAAAGATTATCTATTGTTGAATATCCACTCCGAAAATCATTGAAAGAGGACCAGTAAAGATTTTGTACAAAGTATCAAGCAGAGAGAGAGAGGCCCCTATGGCATGGATCCCGTTTTTTTTTGAACAGACAAACAATTACGGCTTTTCGGAGCGAGGTTGGAATTTGCTTTTTTTAATATTGTATTGAAAATCGTCATACAAAAAGCTTTCAGGTGCATATTTATAAAATTCGTTACTTATACGATTTAGGCCAGAGGCTTTATTGTTTTTTGCTTCCTTATGCTTATATTGCTTATATTTTAGCTCGTGCCCTTCAAAAGGCGGATCCAGAAACGGATTCGAGAAGGCACCGGTTCAATGTATAGCAAGCCATCCATCTTGGCGGAACAAGCTGTGAAATAAAAAATTAAAACTCAGATAGTGAAGAGGTTTTTTTTTTGTGGAATTAGCGAGACGCCACCTTTCACTACTATTACTGTCTGTTTTTAACTGGTGGATCTGATTACACTGGCACTCAGGCGCCTTCTGACTGCACAATTTGTTGTAAATGGTTCGGCAGTTTAAATATTTTGCTCTGTCTGAGTCTAAGTTTAACTTACGTAAATGGTTAAGGGTGTCCAACAGAAAACAATATATACAGTCTGTGTCGGAATAACCGGAACCGGGTTTTTTCTTGTAACTTCAAGATATATTTCATTCTGCTTTTTCCTGCTAATAGTCCCACTCAAGGGCTATGACACCAGTGCTAACTCAGGTTAGTGTCGTTCGAAACTTTCCCGTAAACGCAACCGAACAAAAATGAGTGAGAAGTACGCGAAGCGTTTTGAGGCGGTATTTTTATGCACGGCTTTGAAAGGACCGAAATTATCTTATGCCGCGGCTGCAAAAGTAATTAAAAAAACCAAAAAAAATTTGTTATGATGCGGAGTCAGCGGTATAAGGTGTACAAAAATGTTGAAGACTTTTCCGAGCGCGGGTTGAAGTGAGGGACGACAAAAAAGCAGGATAAAGTGATCGTCCAACTTTTTAAGCGGGACCCTTCTTTGTGACTACGCCAAATACGATCAGTTCTTGCTAAAAAGGGAGTAGATGTGAGTATCAACACCATCGAACGACGACTGAAGGAGGCGATCATATCCTACCGTCCCACATCATCAAAACCACTGTTCTCAGAAAAACACATTGAGAAACGAAAAAATAAGAAAATGACGTCACAGTATTGGACTGGCCTTCTCAGTCCCCAGACGCCAACCCCATTGAAAATGTGTGGGGAACTATGAAAGGGCATCGTGCCGGAAGGCCAGTCCATGATTTAAAGCAACTCGTGCGTCAAGTTTGCAAAATCTGATCCTCTTTGTCGACGAGCTACGCAGAAAAACTGGTTCAAAGCATGAAGAAGATGCCAGGCTATACTCGACAAGCTATACGCGACACGTAGTTTTGTACCTACTTTCATGTAAAAAAATTTGAGTCTTTAAATCTTTTATACTTCATGAATAATCGCGGTTCCTTTTTTCTGACACAGACTGTACTTATGCTCACATAATTAAGCCATTTCATCTTTTTATAATATTTGCAATATTTTTCATGCTAAGTGAACACTACTTTTACATCGCATTCTAACAAAAAACCATTTTGGCCTCCAGTAAAGATTTGCGTTTAATTCGCTTGGGACTCGATGTGTTAGTAGCGCGGCACTCTTCATTGACTTTCTTCGACAGTATTTTCTATGTATGCAATTTGGTGTTGTTGTGTAGTGACAGCTTGAAACAAGGATGCTCGATTTCAAAGGTTTACTCTTTAACTATGGTGGAAAAACTTTAATTATTGTGAGAAGAACTTCGGTTGTCACATCAGTTGGGAGATTCGGCAGCCGAATTCTGCACGATCATTTCACAAATATTCACACACTCATCCAATCAGTTATTGTTCAGACGGCAACGAATCAATACGAGCGAAAACTATTTCGATTTTTTTCGTATATCACTAACACAATCTTATTGTCAGCCGAAATCTCCACCATCATTTCACATGCATTCACACACTCGTCCAATCAGTCGTTGTGCAGACGGCAACGAAGTGTCATTGGTTAATTCTTTTCGTATATCACTAACACAATCTCCGTTTTTGTGTAAACAAACTGCTTTGTGACCACAAGTGGCGTCAGCCCACCAGCGATTCTTTCAAATTGGCTCAGAGTCGAATAACGGTCTGCTAAGTAGCTCACTTTTGTCATCTTTTCACCATAAATATTTTCCGTATATCACTAACACAATTGCCAATCATCACACTCGTCCAATCAGTCATTGTTCAGATGACAACGAAATGCACCACCAACACAAGCTCAGTTTTATTGTAAACACATACCAAGTGACGTCAACACATCAGCTGATTCAGTGAAATTCGCTCAGAGTCGAATATATGTATGTATGTCTGTCTGCTATGGAGCACACCTCTAAAAATCTTTTCACCCTGGCTTGAGAAGCTCCTGGTCGCGTCGTTCCGGTAGCATTAACTCGCCTGTCGAAGGAGTAGTATACGATATGTGTTTTACTGGTCTAATTTATTTATATTAACAGTTAAAACTATGCCTTTGTTATAGCAGTAAATGTGTGTGTGCGTGTTTCTATATGTTTTTTATTTTTACTCTAAAATTATAGCCGCCAATGCGTATTTCAAACACTAATATCACTAATCTAATCGTTTAGACTTTTAACAACTCAATAGAAACGTAAAATATATTTTTCATCTTTCAAATTGTTTTTCATGCCTGTATTAACTTTTACTTTACAGTTTCCAACGCACCGAATCGGTGCTCAAGTCGACAACGGAAAAGACCGCGTCGGTATTTGGTAGCATAACCAGCGGCATTACATCTAAATTTTCACAAATGAAAAATTCCGAATCGATGCGTTCGATCGAAGAGAAGGTTGGCTCAGCCTATGAGAATGTTAAAGTAAGCTATGAACACAACAATTTTTTGTGTCAACCCCATGCGGTAACTATAAACTATTTTTACTCCTATCTATCAACTTTCAATACTATAATTAATTTATCTTTTGCCTCCTACTCATGCCACAACATAATAATGAACAAAAACCTGGGACACACAACACTCTTAGCTAGCTAATGCAACATTTTAATATTATATTTTACATACATATATACATATGTAGATATGTATATTCTTTGATATGCTATATGTTTTAAGAACTGTGCATTTAGTCGATGGAGCGCTGAAAATCTCGTTTTAGTGGACATATTTTTTTTGAAATACTAATATTTTTTTATATTTTTTTAAGTTTTTTATATTTTTTTATATTTTTTAATTTTTTTTTTAATTTTTTTGCGCTGCGACGGCGTGAATGACCACTAAGAAAATACGCTTTGACGCTGTTGCTTTAATTTTTTCTTTAAGAGGTTATATACAGTTAGAAGGCCGAAAAAAGCGAATTCACCAGCAATTTTTCCGAGAAAACTTTTAAATTTATTGATCTAAAAATTTGTACACATATTACGTTCTCTTTTAACTGACTTAGTATTAGTAGAAATATTTTTTTTTCGAAATGAGCTACAGCTGATCTCCGGGAGCTCCTCTCAAGAAAGACGTTTTGCGGTGACCACTATATCTCTGAACTGAATCCACTGTAGTTAAAAAACCAAACAGATTTCGTTAAAGTTATGTTAAATCTGGTAATTAATCGAAGGAATAAGTAAAATAACTTTTTTTTTTAAAAATGGCGGTTTCTCAAAAAAAAAATTGATTTTGACCAAAATTTCGGCATTAAATTGTTTATAAAAAAATATTTATTGGTGAGAAAAATGTTCGATTAATCACTAAAAAATATATTTTACTAATCGGTTTAGCCGTTTTCGAGTAACGGATTTGAAAACCATTTTGAGAAAAACGCGTTTAAAGTTTTCCGGTACTTTCAAGTACTCTGAAACGCCTTTTCAAATTTGCGTGTAACTTCGAAAATATTCACCGGAATGATATTAAATTTTATGTGTGTATTCTTAAATATATGCACATTAAGAAAAAAATAAAAAAAAAAGATTTTTTGAAAATTCTAACTATATATAATATAACCCCATAAAGGAAATGTGTATGTCAATAACCCATAAATATTATATAAACTGAAGAATGAGATTAGATGCGCCATCGATTAAATTGAGTCAGCGCTATTCTAAAATGTCATCGAGACGAGCTGCCATGTCAACACTCCTTTATTACACCAAAAAATTTGAACAATCAAAATAAGCAGCGTTGCTTTTTATTTTCGGTCTTAATGGACGGCATATCCTTAATCAAACATGGTTGCATTTATTTGAAATGTTTTAAAGTTTAACAGTTTATTAAATGCTTCTCACAATTTTAATATTTATTTAATCGATTAAACGCACAGTTTTTTATTTTTATTTCATGTCTTCTAACTATTGCTCTTAATAGGAAGTTATAAAGCCACAAAAAATACTATTAACATACTTACACAACTTGTAGAAATCTTAATATACAGTGAACCAAAAAGAAACTGGGACTCCAATATTCAAAAAAATCAAATTTATAAAAAAAAAAGAAATTATTCACAGATTTTTAAGAAATTATTTGCGTGGAATTTATTTCATTCTCCATTATATGAATAGCTCTGGCTAACTGTAGATATCTGCCTGTTGGAGGTTTCACAATGGTATCAAAATTGCGCTTTAGTGTTACTTGAAGAGTGCCAGACTGGCACTTCAACCATTTTACCTACCTCCTACGAATACAGAGCGTTCACTCGTAGAAGAAGTTTGCTTCCTTCAAGGATTCATGCGAGTAAAAGGTTGAACTATGCCAAAGAAAACGTAGCAAGCCGAATGAATTTAGGAGCAACATTATTTTCATTGGCAAGTCGAAATTCAACGTATTTGGGTCGAATGGCTGCAGTGCCTTAAATTAAATTATCTACAATTATTCCAGGAGCACATTTCCAAAACTATCAACAACTGATTGTAAGGAAATGGTTGCTTTGTAAAACCAAGTATTGCTCCATCCTTCTCAGAGCTCAGATCTCAATCCCATTGGGCACTTATGGGCCCACATTGAAAGACAATTGCGCAAGCGGATATAAAACCAACCATTGAAGAGATATGAGAATATATGCCAAGAGATGTCATCAAAACTCTGGTAGACCCCATGCAACGACGTCTCCAAGCAGTAATTAGTGCAAAGAGATACTCCCCAAAATATTAGTTCATTAATTTTCTTTTATTTCCATATTTTCATTACTGTCTCACTTTGTGTTTGAGTTGTAAAATTAAGTTAGTATTTTTTTTACTGGAAAAGGTCCAAATAATTTAAATCAAGGTGTATTCATTAAAGGTGATGGCACTAGATCAACAACAGTGTTTTGTACGCGTAATTGTCAAAGCAAAGTATTGTCAAAGTAGAAAACAAAGAATGAATTCGCCTTATTTCATTCTGGTCTGACAGCCACAAGGGCACGGCTAAAGAAAAAAATAAGTCAGCTGATTTACCGATACCACCTTCAATAGATTCACCTGGATTTAAATGTTAATTTTTTTTTTGTTTTTATAATAAAATAATGAATTTAATACTTTATATTGGCTTTTGCCTTTTTAGCTTTTGAAAATCGATTGAATCGTTCTGAAGTTATAGAGGATTGAAGTCAGAACTA
This sequence comes from Anastrepha fraterculus, assembly GCA_037575425.1. Taxonomy (NCBI): domain Eukaryota; kingdom Metazoa; phylum Arthropoda; class Insecta; order Diptera; family Tephritidae; genus Anastrepha; species Anastrepha fraterculus. The sequence continues at coordinate 875,972 of JAYXIM010000311.1, read as the reverse complement.
ACAAGTCTCCCAGTTTATTTTTGGTTCACTGTACTTACAAATTATGTACATACATAACGGTGCCTCGCCATAAAAGTTGCGGAGTTCTCCACTGGAATTATAAAATTTATTATATTATATTTAACAAAACTTTTTAACTAATTCGAAAAGTTAAAACAAAAACCTTTCCGTAACTTTATTTAATTTTCTTACTTCAACAAGATTTTTCTTTTATATATTTTTATGCAAATCAATATTTGTTGCCTCACAAAATTTGAACGATATCGCTTTTAGCTGGAAAATTATTATATTATTATATTGAAGCGATTTGAAAATACCTACAAAAATAAGGTTAATATATAAAAAAATTAGAAACCTTAAACAAAAAATTTGTTTTGGTGTTCTTTTTGCGGAAAGTTTTGCAAATTTTAAATTTTCACTTTTTGAATAAACTTTTCGGATGTTGTTTAAGGGCCAAACAAAAATGTGAACCAAGTGTTGATATTTTAGGTGAAAAAATATTATAAAGAGTTTTCCAATAACAGGTGTTATTTTGACTAGCCCGCTATTTTGGTAGATATCACTTTTGAAGCTGTAATTTTTTGATATTTGACTAGTAGAAACAACGCCATTAATAAAAGTGGAACGATACATGCTTAAACAACGCATTGAAATTATTAAAATTCACTATAAAAATGGTTGAAATTTGGCAGAGACGCTTCGTAAAACTCAAACATTTTTGGGAAGCACCTTGTCGGACCGCAATACAGAAATTGGTGAACAAATTCGAGCTGTTGGGACAAGTGAGCGATGTGAAGAATAAAACCCGTGCACGTCGCTCAAGAATAGTCGAAAATATTGCTGTTGTAGCCGAAAGTGTTGAAGAAAACCCAGATTTGTCGATTCCTCGTCGTTCTTTTGAATTAGGCATTCCACAAACGTCATTACACCGTATTTTGCATAAAGATTTGTGTCTTAAGGCTTATAAAGTCCAGTTAACACAAGAACTCAAGTCGGCCGATCATCAATAACATCGTGTTTTTGCTGATTGGGTCGTTGAAATGCATGAAAACGATCCGGAAATGCATCGAAAAATCATCTTGAGTGATGAGGTCCATTTCCATCTCGGTGGTTTCGTCAACAAGGCAAATTGTCGGATCTGGGGCTCAGAAAATCCAAGAGTTATTGTTGAAAAGCCTCTCTATCCTCAACGTGTGACTGTTTGGTGCGGTTTATGGTCCGGCGGAGTCATTGGACCTTACTTTTTCGAAAATGAAGCTGGAGCAATAGTTAAGGTGAATGGATTGCGCTCTTGAGAGATGATTAACGATTTTTTATGCCCGGAATTGGATGGCATTGATCTGGACAACGTTTATTTTCAACAAGACGGCGCTATGTGCCACACAAGCAACGAAACCATTGATCTTTTATCAAAATAACACCTCTTAATGGAAAGCCCTTTATTATTATAATTGCGTCGATTTAGAAATACCTCCAAAAATGGTTTTTTTTTATAAAATTAATATTTAAAAATATTTTATCCCAAAAATTATCTCTCATAACAGAAGAGTTTATTCATAAAAGGTCTGCACACAAATTTTTTTTTTTTTTTCATTTTATCAACGAAATCAAAATAGAAGTACTTTCAAATCGGTTTTGGGGGAAAAGAAATGTCGTATTTGTGATCAAAATTTGACGCTTTATTTAACGCACTTAGAATTATCCGATTCAAGTCAAATACATATGTCCCGTTTTGTTCGCAAACTTGTTGCCATTTAGAAGGCAACTCCATTATCCCCCCTTTATAAAACCTTCCCTCCTTATTTGCAAAAAACTCAGACAACCAGTTTTCGCAAGCCTCTTTTGAGGCCAACTTGGTATCACCAAGAGCGTTTTGCATGGACCGGAAGATATGATAGTCACTTGGTGCCAGATCCGGACTATATGGTGCGGGCGATAGGACATCCCATCCGAGCTCCCGTAGCTTCTGTGTGAGGACGAGCGTTGTCCTGGCGGAACACAACACCATTCCTATTGACCAATTCTGGACGCTTCTGGTCAATCGCCTGCTTCAAACGGTCAAGTTGTTGAATTAAGGGTCTGGCCATAATTGAGCAGCTCATAGTGGATAATTCCCTTCCAATCCCACCAAACACACGGCAAAACCTTCCTGGCGGTCAATCCGGGCTTGGCGATGGTTTGGGCCGGATCGCCTCTTCTCGACCACGATCTTTTTCGCTTGGCGTTGTTGTACGTGATCCACTTTTCATCGCCAGTCACCATCCGCTTCAAAAATGGGTAAAATTCGTTACGTTTTCGCAGAGAATCGCAAGCGTTGATTCGGTCTAAGAGATTATTTTGCCTCAACACGTGTGGCACCCAAACATCCAGCTTTTTTTGGAATCCAATCTTCTGCAAATGGTTCCAAACGGTTTTGTGGTCTACACCTAGTTCCTGACTAATCGAGCGAATGCTCACATGCCGGTCTCTTTAGATAATTTCAACGATTTTATCAGTCTCTACGACGATTGGCCTACCAGTACGGGTGCATCTTCGACATCTACTACACCAGAACGAAATCGATCGAACACAACACTGTCAAAGAGACACATGTACAGATTGTCGTCTTCAAATCGCCGTTTAGTGTGACCCGATGCAATAAGTACAACGCAAGATATGTTTAAATGTCGCGCTCAATTGACAAAATACGACGTTACTTTTTCCCCTACCCAATATTTTCTAAACTATTTTGGCGTAAGTCTTTAAATATACCAAATATATTTTATAATTCCGTTGGAGAAATAGCACCGACTGTTTTTTGATTTTATGGAGAGGGATGCACTCTAACCTATATTTACGTTTATCTATACATACATATTTGTGGACTTATGGCAAAGCATTTTTCTAGCTTCAGGAGCTTTTACTCCAGATTAATGTATGCTGAACTTTTATAAGCAAATTCAAATCCAAATTTGTTCGCTACTCTTTACGTATGTTACTTTGTCTAAGTTCCACAAATACGTATGTGTTTATGTATGTGTATGCACTAAATGAAACCTAATATTTTATTATTTCGCCTGCTAAACATCTTCAATTCCCTGTTCATGACTAACCAATTGTTTATCTTTCTCGTTTCATGCCATGTCTCCGTCATGTGAATTCTCTTCACTGTTTTTGTCGCCATCCCTCTATACCTACATAGACACGAGTGTCCACTTCACGTTCGGGTTCGATTAACAGTTTCCCTGATGCCTTAAATGAAAACAATTCATCGTCCGGCCTGAATTCGCCAACCGATTCTGTTACAAAATAAACGCGAAACATTGCAATTCCTCTATTTAGTTTTAAAATTACAAACCCATTTGCCGTAATTGCAACTTTGTATCTTGTACTTGTATTCATACTATATTGTAATTGTAATTGCAGTCGAACAGTTTTCGCAACAATTGCAATACAACTACAGCACACACATGAAGAAACAAAAACGAAACAGCTGATCCACTGTCCTCATGCAGCCATGAGTGAAAGTTTTGGAATTTTCTATAAATGTACGTAGTATTTTTATTTTTGCAATTTACCAGCAAAGAAAAAGCAAAAAAAAAAATTAAAATAAAAAATCCAACAAAAACAAAAGCATAGCAAGAAAATAACAACAATTTGTATACACACTTACTTTAACCCTGTAACTTAGATACATACCTATATTTGTATGGAATTTTTCAAACTACTTAAATGCTAAAGCGATGCAAAGAAATTAGACGAAAACCTTAAACAAAAAAAAAAGAATTAGTTTTGGAGCTATTTTTGCGGAAAGTATAGCAAATTTCAAAATGTCACTTTCTTAAAACTTTTCGGATCTGTGGTTTAAGGGCCCAACAAAAATGTGAAGCAACTGTTGATATTTTAAGCTGAACCCCAATCAAAAAAAAAAGAAAAAAAAAAGTTTAACGCATGTGTTTTTCATCTTTACAAGTATTTTTAATCAACTAACTAAGCAATAAATATTTTCCCATCATATTTTATTTGGTTTAAAAATACGATGAAATGTTAAAATAGCTTATGAATTAATTTATGTATGTACGTTAGAAATTTTTTCTTCATTTTCAATTATTGTATTTTGCTTTTTGTTTTAGGCTTTAACCCGTGTAATCCAATGGCGTTTATAATGTTTCTGTTTCTGTTTCTGTTTAGCACTTAATGCATACATAAATATTTGAAATCACTACTTCGCATTTGTTTTGAAAAATGTTGAGTTAATTAATAAAAAAAAAACTACATAAGCGTGAATTGTGCTTAAAAAGTTGAATAATAAGCCGAGTTGTGTGCAGCAGCATTTTTGAAATTTATTTCCATAAAACTATTGATCTAAATATATTCCACTTTAATCATACAATAATATTGTTAAGTGTATTTTTGCTAAATAAATAAATAAATAAATAAATAAAAAACAATTGAGTGTACATGTATACACACATACATGCATTGACCATACTTGTATTCACGAACAATATTAGTTTGTGCTTTTGTTTTGCTTAACCAAAGGAAAATATTAACAAGCAAACAAACAACAAATTGTGAAATGAATTTGTGCGCCCACTTCATTCAAATGCCTTTAGAGTTAAAAGATTGACAGCAAATGAAAAATAGTTAAATAAACAAGAGAAAATGAAATATTTACTGAATTTGTGTGTTTTTTGTAGCTGGTGCTATTCCATGATTCAATTATTAAGGGGTTATACGCAGTTATGTCTTTCAAAAAAATCGATTTTTTTTATTGCATTTTTGTAATGTACATATATTCAAAAGTATACGCACGATATTTGAAGTAGATCTAAGCAATACTTTCCGAGTTATACCTAAATATGTAGAGATGCCTCGGCACGTTTTAAGGTAGGTATTGAAACTTTAAACGTGTTTTTTGCAAAACGGCATTTTTCAAGTCGGTGTACACGATATCTCGAAAACGGCTTGTTTGATCGGTCAACCGTTTTAACTCAATCTTTAAAGATACATTTTCTAGTAATTAATCGTTCCTTTTGTAAATCTGATACTTATTTTCCATTTTATAATCAATTTACGGCCAAATTTTAACGTAAAAATCGAAATCATTTCTTTTAAAAGCTGCCATTTTGTGAAAATTCACTATTTTGATTAGCCGAACGATTAATTACTAGATAATCTAATATATTAACAAAATTTGTTTGGTTTTTTGATTGCAGATAATCCAATCCAGAGTTACGATGTACACCGTAAATCGTCTTTTTTTAAAGGAGCTTCCAGAAATGGCCTGCAGCGCGCTCTATAATCAACATTTTCACAAATAAAAAATTTTGTTACGTTCTTGAAGGATGCTTTTATAACCGCCAAAAATTTTCAAATTAAAATATTCTGAAGTTTCTTCAGGATAAATCCTTGACAACCCGTCTTTTATTTGCTTCATAACTGCGTATAACCCCTTAAAGGTTAGCTCACTTTTGACATTAGAATTTTGACACTCCCTTACAAAACGTCGTATTTAAGAAGCGCAAAGAAAGTGGTAAAATTAAATATCTCGTTGGTAAAAACGGTAGAAAAAAAAGTTTTGTTTTTACCTAAATTATAAATGGTACAAACCGGAATTGCCAGGAATGATATAAAAAAAAGGTTATTAAGTTAAACCCAGATTGATATTTTGTTAATTAATAAAAAAATAATTTTTAAATTGAAAACTGATCACAAATCTGGGAAGTTTCGCCAATATGACGCTATTTATTACCTAAGCATTATGACCGTAATGAAAGCATTTCAGAGGAGAAACGAACTGATCATAAATTTATGTAGGTAGTTGACTAAAAGTAAGCTGTGAGCATACCCACCCCTTGCTTTACTATGCTACACCCACGTAAGTTTGGAGTTTTGACTCCCAAGTCGCGATTATTCTTGCACTCCTAAGTACTTGACAAACTGCCCCGGACATGAAACAAGAAATGATAAAAAATGTTGTTTGTAATAGCGGTGGCTCCTCGACAGGCAATGGCATCCGAGTGTATTTCTGCCATGAAAAAACTATGGTGCTACTCCAAAGACATATTAATTTGGATAAAAAAAAAAAATCTATTCTTTTCCCAGTAGATGGTTGTAGTGATCGATATCTCGTAAAGTATCGATTAAACAATTTAAAGTTTATGCCCGTTGACACATTGTCTCAGATGACATTTCATACTAAAAAAAATGTTTGCTGTTTTTTGTTTGTGCCATTCAGTTGTGAGTTACAGGGTGTTAACCCTTTGCACTCGAAATGCCAGCACTGCTGGCATGAGCATTTATTTCGGTAATTCGAAATGCAGACTCTAGAAAACTATAAGATTTGAAATTTTATAAATTTTCTCAATAAATTCATGTAAAAATTATATATTTTAATGTTTTATTTTTTTAACTAAAAACGCATTTGATGATAACAACAACAACAACATTTTTGATGATAAAATATATATATCATTATCGAGTTGTTGGTAGGAAATGTGAAAATGGTCTCCGAGTGCAAAGGGTTAACAATGAAAGAAGTCAGTAAATAGAAAATTCAGTGCATTTTACATTTTTATTTGATAAAAGCGAAAGTGGAAGCCAGGCTGCTGAAATTGTGGTCGCTAAATGGTGTTTACGGTGCCAGCGTCATCATATCGACTCTGCTATATGCAGCACCAGTATGGGTAAAATCCTTAGAGGTAAAGGCCAGTAGAAGACCATACGAAGAATTGTACAGACTTTGTGTACTGAGGGTGATAAGCGCATACAAAACCACCTCGGACGAAGCTGCAATGGTGATCGCAGGCATGACGAATATCGATATATTGTCAGCAGGGTCGAACTAACATAGCAACGATAATGAAAACAGAGAACGCTATATCCTTACTCAAGTGGCAAGAGCGTTGGGAAAACTCCACAAAGGAAAGGTGGACCTATACGCTAATCCCATCGAAAAATGGCTAAATCGAAGCTATGGCGAGCTTAACTTCCACCTAATACAATTCATGACAGGTCATGGTTGCTAGAATGGTCGCCTTAGAATACGTGAACTCGCCTGTATGTCCAGTATGCCACTACGAGGAAGATGCAAGGCTTGTGTTTTTCGTATGTCTACGATTTGCGAGGCAATTTAGATGCACTATCAGAAGATCCGATAGTACCAGGAAATATAGTCGACATCATGATGTCTTCAAGGTATGCGTGGGATAAAATTTCGTCGGCAATCAGCGATATGTAACATGCCTGAAAGTACGCAGACATACACGAGGTAAACTGCAGCTAAACAGACGATACTTGACAAATAAACGGACTCTAAAGTCGAAGTGTTACAAGTATGGTGGGAGGGGGTGAACAGGGGGGTGGACAGGGGGTGGCTTCCTTTGGGAATAAACAAATTTAGGGTCCTACATGCAGCTTGACGGACTGCATGTGAAGAGTAACTGACGTAGAGCGTAGTGTCCAACCACCTTCCCGACGTTTTACTTAAGTGTTGTACCGGAAAGGGATCGGTACATTGACGGTAGGAGGTTTAGTTTGGGTTAAAGTCCTACACTGACGGGGTACAGGCTTTCGATGCTTTCTCCGCGTAAAAAAAAAAGAGCCGGTACTGTAATTACGTGCAATTTCGGCTTCGTCGATTCTGTTCAGGCATTTTTCATATTAAAGATGCACCTCGCAAAAAATTGTAATCGTGGGTTCCATGTGAACAAGAAAAAAGAGTTGCCAAACACAAATGTCAGATTTTGATATATGTACATACATCGACAACAGCTCACTTCAAAGTAAACAAGACAATTTAGCAAATAATCTTTAAGTTTTTTGTCAAATTACCTGAATTTTCAAATTAAAATGTATTCGTTGAACGATACGGATTTACATATTTACTTACAGTTTGTCTTACAATTCTTTTCACAATTTAATTTAGCGGTGAATCTTCCTCGATAACTTTGTTGTTGCTTTCACATGTAAATTTTTCGTCAAGTGAACAGTGCAGGGAGATCCGCGAGCAGAGAAGTGGCGAATCGAAGAAGCCTATTGTATTATTATTTTCTGAGTAGACTCGCTAATGGAATTCTTGAATTCCTGTTTTTTGTAGTACAACACTTTGCTAGCGCCTTCTATTTGTTCCTGTAAACAAAATTAGTTATTTGAACGTGCAATATGGATTTGTACTGGTAAAGAAGTCATTTAGTTGTAATTTCTTTCAAATTACTGATGGTACTTTATTTCGATGATCTTTCCATATATTTTAAGGAGAGACGTTCTCCCTTTTTTTCTAAGGTCATACGAAAAATCTCTGCGAAATAGATTTTTTATATATTTTTTTTATGCGAAATTTCTTAGAAATATAAAAATATTGTTAAAAAAAGGCTTGACTGATGTGGTACAAATTTTATTAGTTTGGATTTTAAAAAGGCAATATAATATTAACGCATTCTCGAAGGTGGTAGCATATGCCGATGACTTGGTCCTAATGGTTTCAGGACCCTTCCCATCAGCAATGGCTGAAAATTTGGAAGGTGCATTGGCTACACCAGTATCTGCCAGTAAAGTCAACTCTGACAAAACGGAAAGGATGCTATTCACCAGGAAATACAAGCCTCCACCTTTTAAGCTTCCAAGACTAAACAACCAGTGTCTTACACTCTCATCGGAAGTCAAGTATTTTGGTGTAATACTTGACCGCAAGCTCTACTGGAAGCTGCAATAGAAAATCGAGTTAAGAAGACCAGTATAGCCTTTATAGTATATCCATAGTATAGCCTGTAAATCTATTTGTGTCGTACTCTGGATGTACAACTTAGTGGTTCTGTCAATTTTGACATGTGGTTGCCTAATTTGGTGGGTAGCTCTTCAGAAGGCCTACAACACCACTAAACTAGAGAGAGTGCAGAGAACTGCATATGGGGCCTCACTGGTGCATGTGGAACATGCTCCACTGCTGCCCTCAACGTCATTCTGCACTTACTTCCCGTGGATCTGCAAGTTAAATCCATTACTGCTCAGAGCGCTATTAGGTTGAAGGAGATTGGCCTCTAGAGGCAACTTCCTGTAGAACATAGTAGCATCTTGAAGCAGATCTCCCCTTCCTTCTCTGTACTTCGCACTGATCTCTCCATCCGCAAACTGCGTTTTGAGGGTTGTGCTAGGGCTATCTTTCGGAGCAGGCACGATTGGAAATAGGGCAGAATCGGCAGGGATATAGGAACCTCCTTAGGGATCGCTGTTGAGAGGGAGATATTAATATTTTTTTCGATAGTCAAGCTGCGATCAAGGGCCTGTCGTCGCCGTTTTGCAGCTCTCTTCTGGTTAACTCCTGTAAGGAGGAATTCAAACGTCTCGAACGTGCAGGAAACATTTCCCTTATCTGGGTTCTTGGACACAGGAATATAGAGGGAAATGAAATTGCCGATGAGCTTGCCAGGAAAGGGTCGATAGAACCAGTTTCAGTTGTCTCCTTCTCAGCCATCCGCTCGACCGTTGTTAAAGGGAAACTGGACAATTTCTTTTTTAAAAAGCGTTCTATCTTATCGTGTGCTATTTCAAAAACTCTTTGGCCTCAGTACGACAGAAGCAGGACGTTTTAAATGCTGGGAATCCCACGTCACTCAATTTTCAAATGCGGTGGTCTCCGGTCATCGGTCACCGGGTGATTGAAACTTATGCGAAGTACCTTGGATTCGCGTGCAACGCCTATTGCAGAAGCTGTGGGGCTTCTGCAGAGAAAGACACTGCTGAGCAAATGTCCGGCTCTGGCGGCTGGGCGCTTAGACTCCTTAGCGTGCCCTTTGGGGCTCTCCTCGACTACATTAACAGCACTGGATGGCTGTACATAAATGGTTTTCTCTTCCCTAAATTTTTTCGCAGGTAGTGGTCCACATTGCGGTATCAAAACGGCACGTAAATGCTACTTGAAATGGACCTGTGATACTCTTGCCATCTAAGTTGGCTACCTACCTAACGCATTCTCAATTTCGAAAAATTCAGTATTTTATTACACATTAGATGGTTTTCTTACCAGAAATGTATACATCCTTTCGTTTCTTTCAGTGCGCTGATTTGTCAGCTGATCGGCCGGCGAAAAATGTTGTGCAACAGCTGACAAGTTTATTTTGTTTCTTTCACTTCAATGTTCGAAAAATTAATTACCTTATTTTGTATATTAAATAATTAGTAGTTATAAATTGTAGTTAACATGTTTTCCTTTTTGAAAAGCCGACCCGTATTTTGGGCAAGTGTCACGGGAACCACGGTTGGAGTGGCGTTCTTTATCAAGTAAGTGACTCGTTGAATTTGGTGTCAGATTGAATAGAATTTGTATTTAATTTTATTAACTAGGGATTTGATGCAAGGTGAGAAGTTCAACAATCCGGTAAAGGCAGAAAACAAAATCGTAATTGTGACTGGGGCAAATACGGGCATCGGTAAAGAGACCGTGCGCGAGTTGGCCAAACGCGGTGCCACCATTTACATGGCCTGTCGCGATATGCAAAAATGCGAAGAGGTGAGCAAAATATCATCTGTGTGTATGCATGTAGGCTTCTAGGTGTTATAATGGTTTCTTTTGTTAGGCCCGTGATGAAATCGTTTTAGAGACCTATAACAAACACGTTTACTGCCGGCAGTGTGATTTAGCATCGTTGGAGTCGGTGCGAAAATTCGTAGAGAGGTCAGTGAATGTGTTGAATTTGACAACTTGACAAGGCGACTTAATTACTTTCTAAATTTATACAACAGTTTTAAAAAGGAACAACAACGACTGGATATTTTGATTAACAATGCCGGTGTAATGCGTTGCCCGCGTTCACTGACGAAGGATGGCTTTGAAATGCAGCTAGGCGTTAATCATATGGGCCACTTCCTACTTACAAATTTATTGCTAGATTTGCTCAAAGTATAAGGAAAATAATATTATTTCTGCTACATATTTGAATAGGAGTTTCTCGTTTTAGAAATCTACACCGAGCCGCATTGTGACTGTTTCTAGTTTGGCGCATACGCGCGGTGAAATCAATGTAGGAGATTTAAATAGCGATAATTCGTACGACCCTGGCACGGCTTACAATCAAAGTAAATTGGCCAACGTGTTATTTACGCGTGAACTCGCCAGGCGTTTAGAAGGTGTTGCATACCAAATACTTTACAACCTCTGCATCCAAATAGTAAAACAATTTTCTTACACTCCTTCTTCAGGTACTGGAGTTACGGCTAATGCGTTACATCCCGGCGTAGTCGATACGGAACTTTTCAGACATATGGGCTTCTTTAATAGTTTCTTTGCAAAGTATAATATTTGATGTTTGCTCATAAATTCAAATGGAAATTTATTTAATTTAACGATTTCAGTTTATTTTTCAAACCTTTGTTTTGGCCCTTCATTAAATCTCCTCAAAATGGTGCTCAAACCACACTTTATGCTGCCCTGGATCCGGAATTGGCCAAAGTATCTGGAAAATACTTCAGCGATTGCAATTTGAAAGAGGTAGCACCCGCGGCATTGGACGATGCTTTAGCAAAGTGGCTGTGGGCCGTAAGCGAAAAGTGGACTAAGCTGAATAATTAAGTTTATATTTGTATAAATTTAGTATATAAAAGACTTTATTTTACAAAATATTTCATTTTGCTATGTGCTGAATCACATAGATGTATTTCTCTTCAATGAAAAGAATACAATTTATAAAATTCCTGGCTTAAACTTTAAGAAATTAAAGAGTAAAGAGCCTTGAAAAGAATGCAATTTGTAAAATACCCGAGAATTAGCTTAAACTTTAAACACTAATAAGTAAAGAGCCTTATCGTATTTTACAAACCCGGTGCATGTTCTTAATAAAATGCATAGGGAAAGGATTCATAAAAAAGTTATATTTTTGAATTCGAGGTCATTTATTTTTATAGACTTGGGGTTACATATATTGCTCTAATAGCCATAGTCATTGGGCTCTATTGGTTTAATTATTTATTTAAATTAATCATTAATCATTGGAGATAACTGAGGCCGATGTTCGATTTCGAGCATATTTTTTTTGAATACATCATTTTTTAAGAGTCATTACCACTTCCTAAGACTTAAAGAAAATCGTTCCCACGACAGTGGGATTTATATCCGGCCAAGGACTGTCACTTCAGCAGCATTCCTCGTATATGCACGGGAATGTTTATGCTGCTATAACAACAACAATACCAACTTAAAGAAAATGTTATTACCAGAAAGTTTTGTCAAATTTAAAGAATATTTCCTTATGGGGTTAGGGGTAGTCAAAGCATCAATACTTCATGTTTCGACTTGACTTTAGCAAAGTTTCAAAAAAAATTAATAATTGTAAAAGTTAGCGCTGTTTGTGTGGCGCCCGTTTTTCCAGAAGTCCCTTGCGGTGATCATGACAAGTTCTTGGAGATTCATCTAAAGTCAACCGGACAAGAGAAATTAGTTTAATTAATAGATGATCTTCTGCCTGATCGAAGCATTTTTTTTGGAAAATTAACAATATGGCGGTCTCAGGAAATATTTTTCAGATTTTCGAGAAAAAAACCGACAATTATTGTTAAAAAAAATTGAAATTAAAAAACAAAATCCTTCGATTCAGTATACATTTTATTGAAATCTACCAAGCGGTTGTTAAGTTACAGTGATAACCAGTTGAAAAAACATAGTTTTGAGAAAAACGCATTTAAAGTTTTGCAATCGAGCTCCGGAGCGCCCGAGCGCCCTTTGTTAATTGTTGAATAACTCGAAAAGTATTTTTCGGATTCACTTAAAATTTTCAAACAATATTTTGATGATATTATACTTTATGAAAATGCAAAAAACCCCAATTTTTTGAAAATTCTGACTACCCCTAACTCCTTATGCTAACTGCTATGCGCCTTAAAATTACATCAGATGGCCTTTATGAGAATATTTGTCTTGGTTTGGAGACTTGCTGGTGTTGGGCGATGGTGATCGCTACTAGAGCGCTCGTTCCATCATTTGATTTCCCATACCCACAGTGGGCACCGTCCCTATTCGAATCGACTAGATTTTGCAATGGTCAATGGCCTTCTCTTTTTTTAGATGTTCTCTGATTCAACTCATACTAAACCGAGAACGTGTAAAACAGAGAAGGTGCTAAGGATAGTTAGATAGGTAAGATGGCAAGAGTACCTCAGTCACACTTCAAGTAGCACTTACGTGCCGTTTTGAGAAGGTGCCAAAACTCGCGAATGTATGCATAGATCTAAATAGATGAAACTTGCACCAATTGGATTTTGCCACTTTCTCTGGCTTAAATCACTCTTTTCCAATTACTTACCTTCGTTTTGTTTTCTATTTTGCATAGTCTCACTTAAAGAGTATAAAACTAGCTTTTCTGTCGGCGATTAACTTAAAAACAAAAACCCTCCGAACAGCGAGATGGTAAAATACTCTAGATTCCTCTATTTGTAAAAAAACTTGGGATATAAGTGTAATATGTATTTAAGAAGAAATTAAATATGTTATTTTCAAACGGTATCCGCTACATTATAATTATTCTACAGCACTTAGCACAGTTTAGCATACCAATATTTTTGCAGTTACTTGCCACATTTCTAGCCTTAGGCCAACTTATTCTCTACATAAACTTCCATAATCTACTTTAAAAAAATCTGATTAGAATTTAGCATTCCACTATGTGCATCTTTACCTGTTGTGTTATTGGTAAATGCAACCCTGTGCATTGGAGCTTCCGTATGTGCACTGTTGACGTCTATGCGCCAGCTGAGTCGCTGTCGTCGTTAGTTGTTGCGCCGTCGCTGCCTTGTCATCATCGTTTTTGTAATTTCGGTCGTTGTTGTGTGCTATTTATTTGGGGGAAAATATATAATCTGTTTAGTTATTTCATATGCTACACCCTTCATCAAATAGTAAAGTTAATCAAAATCTACAAAAAGTGCTTAGTGCGTTGTAAAAATACGTTTGTGCACCATAGCGGGTGGTAAAAGTAATAAGTGAAGAGAAAAAAATTAAGTACCTGTCATCATCTTAAGGTTTCCTTCGCTCGTATAAGCCACGCAAATCTCAAAGTAGTAGATCGTAGTTGATTTTTCTTGAATCGTATTAAAGTAACTGTGTAAACAGGGGGAAATAAAAACAACAGATAAACGACATTTGTGTCGCTTTTGCAAACGAAATGCAAAGAATCCCCACACGAGGATCGATATCGTGCTTTTCTACTACTGTGTTCTTTATAAAATAATTAGAGTAATCGAAACAAGTGCCTTCTTCAATGTGAATAATTCAAATCAAATTAATTGCAAACAACAACTCAAAATAACAAAAATAAAATACTAACGGCATTAGCGAGAATTTAAGTAAGTTCATAACGTGATCTGTGCGTAGGTATGTGCATACATACATACTACGTACATACTTATATGATGCATGAATATATGTAGGTGCACATGCTTATTCTTACTCAAATTATTTTTTTATTAGCATAGGAATTGAACATTTTATTAACATTACTCGTAACCCATTCTGCATAAGACTATCACTGTATTATTTTTGACTACTTTTCACTTTAATACTACTCGCATTTTATTTCTTTGGACACATTTTACATATGCATCTCTTTCAGCATTTTCTTGTTCACCTAATTTTACTCTCCAGTAAAAAATTAAATTATTTATTTTACCTGTCTTCTCTGACTTTTGCAGTGGAGCGACGCAAATTATGCATACCTTCGTATATACAAATCACTGTGTGCACATACATTAGCACATTTGTATTTATATTCGTATTCATACACACACACATACATATCTTTAGAGTATTGTCATGCATTGTGTGCCTTCGCATAGTAGCGCGTTCACGTCAACTTCAACGTCGTTGACGACGTCAGCGTTGTGTATGAAGTTGGCTGCGACAGCGGCTGCGGATACAGAGTTATTCTTCTTCTTGCGTGCCATTTTTCGTTCTACATTCATTGCTTCTGCTACATTTGTCATTCTCCTTGTGTTATTGGCAGTTGAAACATTTTGTTGTAGGTTTTTCAGGTGGTTGTACAAACATACTTATATATAATATAACAAACTCTGTTGTTTTAACTTGTTTTCTGCTGAGTTCGATTTATCTGACCAGTCAAGATTTCACTGACAGCGATTAGTGATGCACAAGAGAGTGAGATTGTGCTTAATAACACTAGTCTACAGTCAAATAAATCTAAGAACGACAAAATCAAATTCTCATACAAAGAAGGTAGATTAATAAAATTGTTTAATTCGATATTTTGCCATTTACCTACATGCAAGAAAATAAAATATATTTCATTCCAAATAAGCACAAAATGCGCACTGTAATTCGATTATCTCTGCAGAAATATAAATCGACAATTCATGGCAAACACTTTTATATTCGATTATAAGCCTTTGTACACCTGTTTTATGCGCTGTTTTATTTTCTCTGAAAGTGACAAAAAGTGTCCACATTTGAGTGAAGGAGAGGGTTAATATGTTCCAAAATAAATGATCATCGCAGTATTCCGAATAAAATAAATGCACATATTTTCTAACCCAGACGCAAATAGTTTATGATTTCATATGCCGTTTCATAAGTTCAGAATTTTTATTACATTTTTTTATTCAAACTTGGGTTCCACTAAAATAAATTTAGAATTTTTATTAAATTTTTTTTTTATCCCTGGGTTCCACTAAAATAAATTTTGAATTTTTATTATATTTTTTTATTTATTCTTTTGGAAAAGTTCGATTTTATTGTACGGTGTAATTATTTGTAAAATAGTGAACTATTCGATTCGATATTCGCTCGCTGTTATATGCTTTCAGTTACGGCTGTGAGCTGTGAGCGGCGATAGTGTGAAGGTTTTATTTTTAATATTGTCAATTGATACTTTTTACCGTTTTTAAATGCTATTTATCTTTTTTTATCTTCTTATTACCATACCTTTTAAGGTCAATCAAAGCAAGTTGTCATTGAGCGGGTTAATGAATTTATGTATTTCGTTTCGAAACCGATCATTTTGGCCTGTTCATAAGAAGCGAGTTTCAAAATATCTTCACATAATTTTGCCAATAAATATTGGGCTTTTCCGGGTTAAAATGTTCGGAGAGAGAATAAGGCATAAATACAAGCAAGGTTTGTAGTTGAGAAACTCAAATAAGGCGTTTGGATTTCGGCATATCTTCAAAAAATTTAACATCGTTGTAAGGTAAACAGCTGAAAAGCGAACAAATTATTATCTGACGAGAAAGATGAGTATATCGACCCCAAGACAATGCGCTTTTATTGAAGGTGGTGGCACTAGACCAACAACAATGTTTTGTACGATTGATTATCACGGCAAGGTATTGACGAAGTAGAAAACAGAAAATAATTCACCTTGTTTTATGCTGTGCTGACAGCTACATGGACACAGCGAAAGAAAAAAAAAACAATCAGCTGATTTACCAACACCACCTTTAAACGTGTTTTTATCAAAATGGTATTTTCAAAGTCGGTGACCAACATTACTCGAAAACGGCTAAATCGATTAGTCTCAAATTTTAAAACCAGCTTCTTAAATATATTTTTTAGTAATTAATCGAAAATTTTCTCACACCGATAAATATTTAACAATTTAAAGCCGAACTTTTGGTCAAAAATGAATGTTTTTTGAGAAACCGTCAAAAAAATGTATTTTGCTTATTCCTTCGATTAATTACTAGATTTAACATTACTTTAACTGTTTAGTTTTTTAACTTCAGAGGATCCAGTTCAGAGATATAGTGGTCACCGCAAAACGTCTTTTTTCAGAGTAGCTCCCGGAGATCAGCTGTAGCTCCTTTCCAAAAAATATTTTTACTAATACTAAGTCTTAGAAGACAGTTAAAAGATAACATAAATGTGTATAAATTTTTAGATCAATAAATTTAAAAGTTTTCTCAGAAAATATTCTGGAAAATTCGTGTTTTTCGGCCTTCTAACTGTATATAGCCCCTTGAAAATATTTTTTTTTTATGTCAAAAAGTACTTACATTTTACTTTGTTATCGTTCTTTGAAAATTAATCTCTCGCATTTCAATTCTGATTTTTCACCCACTTGGACAAAAGTGAGGTTATTTCGAAATGTCATAAAATCATAAACATTTTTTTGCGTTTTATTATTGCTAAATATATATTTGTTGGATTAAATCATTTTTGAATTTAGATTAAAACATTTTTGAATTACTTTATAATATTTAATTTGGAAATGCAATTGAATCAAAATTGCAATACCAAATATGGACTTATATGCGGTAATGGGTTAAGAGCAATTAGGTCAAGGCACTGGATGGGGAGATCAAGAAAGGCGCAGTTTCTTGAAATAAGTTCATCTCGTCTGTTAGTTGGCTAAATGACAGTCCAGAGTATTATTTACAAGCGCGCGGAAGCATTTTGTTGAGAGTAAACGCGAAAAAGAAAATCAGTATTGGATTTCAAACGTAAAAGTGTGATTGCATTATATTTTTCTGGCAAATTACAACCAGCGATTGTTCGTGAGCTCGGGCACCTTAAAGTAAATAAAGCTTTTGTTTATCGCACCATTACTCGTCACAATGATACTGGCAGCATCGCAAAACGTCATAAAGGTGGTCATCAAAAGACTGTAACGTCACGTGAAATGGATCAAAAAGTGAAGAAACGACTTGAACGACTAAGTCTTAATCAAATGGCGAAAGAACTGAAAATATCTGACCGTGCCATACGCCGCATACTAAAACAGAATCTCAAAGTAAAGCCGTACAAGATCCAAAAGGCGCATGATCTCACACCACTGCAACAACTCAGACTTGAGAGAGCGAAGGAGTTGCTTCGCTTGGCCGAAAACGGTAAATTTCCAAACATTGTGTTTTCTGACGAGAAAATTTTTCAAATTGAGCAATTCGTAAACTCCCAAAACGATAGAATTTATTTGACCGACCGTTCATACGAGAATTTGAGTCATTGATGGCCACCAGGAGGCAGCACCCGTCAAGGCAAATGCGAAATATTATCGGGAAAGTATTCTGGAGGTTGCTTTGAAGCCGTGGGCAGACATACTTACATTTCGGGGTAGACCATGGACGTTTCAACAGGACTCGGCACTGTCTCACAAAGCTCGAGTTAACCAAGAATGGCTAAAAAACAACGTTACCCGAACTTCATAAATCCACACAATGGCTCTCAAATTCACCAGACGCGAATCCGATGGATTATGCTCTTTGGGCCATTTTGGAGTGCAAGGTCCGAACTAAAAGATTCACCTGTCTCGAGGCGCTGAAAAAATGATTGTCCGCGAGTGGGCCAAAATACCTGCAAGTCACATTTGGGCAGCTTGCGATTCGTTTCTGGACCGTCTCAAGGCCATAGTCAAGGCAAAAGGTGGTCATATCAAGCAAAAGTAAATTGATTCCTAATTTTATATTATTTTCACACATTTTTGACTTTGAATTGAATAAAAGTAATTTTCTTAACTAAATTTATGGCCTTTTTAAATGGTTACACTTCGAGTGCCGGACACTGTACTATCTTTTCTTTGTTTTTGTCTTTTAGTGTCAAGTCGTGGTGAAAGGTGAGAGTTGATTAAGCGTCGACGTCGAAACTTGCTGAATAAAATACAAGAAAATTACCATTGTCCATTCATTTATTGATTGATTGACAAATGAGTTCGGTATACAGAAGAAGCTGGAACAAAAATTAAAATCTTGGCATACACATTGAAATTGTTTATTTAATTCCCTATTTTTTTCGGGGAGTTTTAAAATAGGTTTTGATACTCGTGTAGGAACATTAAGGTGGAGAAAATGGTTTAAAAACTAATCCTTTGATTAATTTAAAAATAAATATTATATAATCGCACAAAAAATCGATATTGAAAATGTAATAGATGAAGAATTAAAGTTGACTGTTAGACCAACACAGGCAATTTTAATCATATTTGAAATAATTAGATATTGGCATGGTTAATTTCGTTAGCGAGTGTTAGTACATGCACTGCATCTTCTCTGTTTTGGACGTTCTCTATTTTTGGTACATTGCATCCGCATAGAAATTCCCTCTCTGCTATATTTTAAGCTACTTAAAGCTATTAGTGTTGGCTGTCGTTGAACCTCTGATTAAAGCATTGTTTATGTCTGAAATCTAACATTTGCACCTATGAAAAGGCATTCATTGTATTTTACAGCATCTACAGAAACAACACTAATACAATAAAAAAAACTTGACCATAAACCTAGTCAAAAGGTGAGGGACCTTTTTTCAAAGCTCAATACTCGTAAATTACGAATGCAAAGTCGCCAAAACTCATGAGCAGTTCTCTCTGATCTCTTTTATCAAGATATATGCACACGTAGAACTTGTGATCTATGTATGTTTGTTGTATTCTATATATACATACTAGCATTTCCCAGTGGGCTTCGCACCACCATACATAAAATGTTTTTTTATATCGCAAGAAATTTTTCATATTAAGTTTTCTTTATAGAACTCGTAAAATGTTTAAACAGTTGAATTAATTGATTTTTTTCATTCAACATACTTTCTAAATATGTCACATTAGTCTTTTCTATACTTTTTTTAAATTTTATTGTGGTAGTCACCTATATATATACAGGTAAGGTGAAAGAGCCGATAAAAACTTGTAATTAAACTTTGATTCTTTAATTTCCATTTCAATTTTTTACGCTAAATAAATTATGCTAAAATAAATAAAATTAAAAATGTTTTTCCAGTTCCTCCTGGAGCATTCAATTTTTTATTATATTTGCGACCAAAATGACTTTCAATTCGATAAAAAATTGATGCGAAAGTTGATTGCATCGCAAAATAAAATTGTTTTCTTGAGGGCGAATCATCAATCGATACGAATAAAAATTCATCGCACTGACGGTTTTCGTTGATTTTTGACCTGCGATGCAAAAATTAATTAGCGTATGAAAATTATTTAAAAATCATATTTAAACAAAAATAAAATTTGTATGTACCAGTTGTTGGATTTATCATTGGTATGGTGATATGATAGCCATCGTCCCCTCTCCAAAACAAAATGGGGTATTGCAATGCATCATAACAGCGATGGAGTTCTGAAATACGTTGTTATTGCTCATTTCTACGATACAAAACAATATCTCGTGGCTGAAACTGTAACAACAATAGCTACTTCATCAATCATCAACAGCTCCCAATTGCTACCCATATTGTACGAACACATCCTTAAGTTATCTGGATCCACATTTTGGCCGATATCTCGAGACCCTAGTCACGGAGCGGCATCAAAAATATTCTATACTATAGAATCATCAGCAGCTTCCATTTGCTACCCATATTGTACAAACACATCCTAGGGTTAACCAGGTCCACGTTTTGGTCTATATCTCGAAACCCTAGTTACGGAGGGGCATTAAAAATACTCTAACTATAGCAATCATCAACAGCTCCCATTTGCTACCCATATTGTACGAACACATCCTTAAGTTATCGGGGTCCACATTTTGGCCGATATCTCGAGACCCTAGTCGCGGAGCGGCATCAAAAATACTCTATACTATAGAATCATCAGCAGCTTCCATTTGCTACCCATATTGTACAAACACATCCTAGGGTTAACCAGGTCCACGTTTTGGTCTATATCTCGAAACCCTAGTTACGGAGGGGCATTAAAAATACTCTAACTATAGCAATCATCAACAGCTCCCAATTGCTACCCATATTGTACGAACACATCCTTAAGATATCGGGGTACACATTTTGGCCGATATCTCGAGACCCTAGTCACGGAGCGGCATCAAAAATACTCTATACTATAGAATCATCAGCAGCTTCCATTTGCTACCCATATTGTACAAACACATCCTAGGATTACCCGGGTTCACGTTTTGGCCTATTTCTCGAGACCCTGGTATCCGATTCTTAAAATTTCAAAACACAAACCATCTACTGAATAGTCCAAACAAAGCCTAAAAATTTGGTTTGGATAGGTGAGCCCGTTCTTGAGTTATAAGATTACCAAGGAAATGTAACTTCTTTTTATATATATAGATAAACCATCTAATGGAAAGCTAATTAGCATGCG
Source organism: Anastrepha fraterculus (assembly GCA_037575425.1). Taxonomy (NCBI): domain Eukaryota; kingdom Metazoa; phylum Arthropoda; class Insecta; order Diptera; family Tephritidae; genus Anastrepha; species Anastrepha fraterculus. The sequence continues at coordinate 854,943 of JAYXIM010000311.1, read as the reverse complement.
CCTAACATTATTTATCTAAGTCTTCGGCAATTTTGTTTTACTTCTTGCACGTCCATTTTTTGATAAACTCCACGACACTTAACTGCGCTTAGCGATTTGCAAAATTTTTATATTCTTCATAATTAAGACGAAGAAATCGTTTCATGAATCATTTCCCGTAGCTTTCATATGCACAACCACATATACAAATATATGTGCAGACATACAAAGATCGCAGAAAGGTAAATGGTAAAAGTAGAAAATATTTCCAAAATCTTCGCTTTTTGCCGCTTTTTCCATTGCTGTTTACCTTCTAGCTAGTTTGCTTTGGCGGGTAGTACGAACAGAGAAGTAAACAACGATATGTGGAGCAAATTTCTAGAGAGAGAGAGAGAGAGTGCGCGTAATTCGTTGCTCAGCTAACCGGGTAGAAAGGCATATAAAAAATACATTTGTTAGTATAAAGCAACTGAGCTGCCAGCAGCGGCCGAAACCGAGGCAGAAGCAGTGCTAAATATTGCAATGTTGCGTCGACTGTGGCTAATGCGAAAGCGACCGCCATCGATGTCATGGCAAAAAAAAAAAAAAAAAAAAAAACACACACACATACACATACACCCATTCATGCTCGGACTATTAGAAATGACTATGTGGAGCTCACACACGTTAAACAGCTGATTTACTGCATTTTTGCGCAGAATCCACAATTATGCTGCCTTTCCCGCCCATTCAGCCGGTGTGCACAGCCCTGCTGTGTTCGCCAGTTCACCGATAGTTGACAAGCGACGCAGTTGGCTTGTTTAGGCACCTGTCCTCCGATTCCCGTTTCCAGTTTCCAGTGCGAGGATGTTTGCCTACTCGAGTGGATGTCATTTTTGCGTATCGGTGTGTTGAGGGTGCGTGGTTACGCAGAAAATCAAATTTCGAACTATTTGTCGGCTGTGTGTCTAAAAACTTTTAAAAAGGCCGCTCGGTTGTGTTGTGATCGCTGCTTATTTTAAGTTTAACATTTTTTCAGCATCTTTTTAGTTGCATAATAATAACGACTTTTCTACTAATAACTATGTTTCTTTCGTTTTCTTGCAGATAACAACAGCGAACAGCAGCAACAACGAGCCAATAATAAAAAATATAAATAAAAAATAAGTAACATTAAAATATCAATATAGCAACAGTCGCAAAAAAGTAGAATAAGCTTACCAAACAACAACGCAACGCATTACTATCTTCAGTTCATACATCATTCATAGTATTCTCCTCATAAAAAAGAAACAAAAACAAAGATAAGCACCCAAATTAAAAGATAAAACACCGTTTGACGAAAGACGTGAATTCTGTGATAAACAGTGTTTCTCAAACTGCCTTAATTTAAAGTAAAGGAAAGTAAATAAAGAAGAGAAGGAAAGCAAAAGCATACAAAAAAAGTGGAAATAACGACATACATAAATAAAAATAAAATAAAAGAGGTTTACAAATTTATACAAACGTGCTTCCTTCGCTTATCCTCAGAATAAATATCGCACAGTGATATTTTTTGCCGGTAAATTTTGGTATAAAACTAAATTTCAAACCCATTCAATTGTAATAACTAAATAAAAATAATCCAAAAATAAGAAAGCAGCAAAATAAATTGTGAAACAATAAATAAAAATATTAAATTAAAAATATAAAATCAAGCTAAATCGATTTAACTTTGTCTAACGTAATACAACGAAAATACTGTCAACATGGACTCGCAGGGTTATGAAAATGCACGCAATATGACGTTGCTCTTCTTCCTTGAGCGCCTCATGGATAAGGGTGAGGCACGCACTGTTCACGATTTGTCCTGTCAATTTGGTAGCAAGGAATTCACCAAGGAAATGCGTCAAATTGCTGGCGGTAGTCAATCGGGTAAGCTAATAAATACGATAGCTTTTAACTGTAGTATTTAAGAAAAAATTAACTAAAGAAAGAAGCAAGTTTTCTATGTTTGAAGTTCTTTTCGAATGGCAGCATCCGAGGTAGGGATGCTAATATTAGCGGAGAATTATAATTCCAGTATTTCGGGAAATGTGTAAAGTGATATATAAAAAAACAGCATAGTGCTTCTCACAACACATCGCTAAAACCGTTATGTAACTCCATTGCTTTTCAAAGCATTGTGGTCGCCCTACATTTAACAACAGTTCAAGATTTGCACTAATAAATTACGTAAAGAGAAACTAGAAGGTTATAGGACTTGAATGCAATATAATTGATATGCTTGGTAAGGCATAATGGACATAAATTGATAAACTGTAACTTTGAGTAAGTCATGTGAAAGAATTTGCTCGCATTCAAAGAAAGCCGTAACTTAACTTAACATTTAGCTTAATCTGCTATATGGAAAGCTCTGTTAGCGGTTAGTTAAAACTTAAGTAAAGTACTTAAAATACTTAAGGACTTGTAGGTTTTTATATTCCTAAGTTTTGGTCTTACGTAAATTGAGTGCGGTGAGTGAATCGGGCATGCCATATCTTCGATTTTACTTACAGAGTCCGGCACTCGAAGTGTAACCAATTAAAAATGCCATAAATTTAGTTTCCTTTTATTCCTTTTATTCAATTCAAATTAAAAAAATGTGTGAAAATTATACAAAATTAAGAATCAATTTACTTTTGCCTTGACTATGGTCTTGAAACGGCCCAGAAACGAATTGCCAGCTGCCCGAATGTGACTTGCAGGTATTTTGGCCCACTCGCGGACAATGGCTTTTTTCAGCGCCTCGAGGCAGGTGAATCTTTCAGTTCGGACTTTTCTCTCCAAAATGGTCCAAAGAGACTAACCCATCGGATTCGCGTCTGGTGAATTGGAGAGCCATTGTGAGGACGTTATGAAGTTCGGTAACGTTGTTTTTTAGTCATTCTTGGTTCACTCGAACTTTGTGAGACGGTGCCGAGACCTGTTGAAACGTCCATGGTCTGCCACCGAAATGTTTGTCTGTCCACGGCTTCAAAGCAACCTGCAGAATACTTTCCCGATAATATTTCGCATTTACCTTGACATCAGGTTCGATGAAAACGATTGGAGAGCGCCCATCTGCGGTTACAGCGGCCCAAACCATTACCTGCCTCCTGTTGGCCAATCGATGACTCAAATTCTCGTATGAACTGTCGGTCAAATAAAACCTATGGTTTTGGGAGTTTGCGAAGAGCTCAATTTGAAAAGGTTTCTCGTCAGAAAACACAATGTTCGGAAATTTACCGCTTTTGGCCAAGCGAAGCAACTCCTTCGCTCTCTCAAGTCTGATTTGTTGCTGCTTTGGTGTGAGATCATGCACCTTTTGGATCTTGTAAGAAAATCGCCCCAGTTACTTTATACAAATCGTATGGATAGATCCTGCCAGAGATTTTACAGGTCAAAGAAGCATTAATATAAGGTTTTCCAATAACAGGTGGTACAGGTGAATGGATTGCGCTATCGAGAAATGATTAACGATTTTTTATGACCGGAATTGGATGGTATTAATCTGGACAACGTTTATTTTCAACAAGACGGCGCTAAATGCCACTCAAGCAACGAAACCATTCATCTTTTACGGGAAAGTTTCCGGACCGGGCTATCTCTCGAAAAGGTGATCACAATTGGCCGTTTTGCAATTCGGTTATGGAAAATTTCATGAAAAGGATATTGTCCTGTAAGCGTGGTCGTGGTGGTCATTTGCCTGATGTTATTTTCCACTATTAACGGCATACTTTCCTCTTTATAATGAAATAAACGTCCGATCATTTATATTAAAAAATCGCAAGTTTCTTTGAATATAAAAATAACACCTCTTATTGGAAAATCTTTTACATACGTGCAAGAGCCTTTCATTGCTACTTCAATGAAAGCTTTTTACTTCTCTCGATTTTCTTTCACTCTTTACTGTTTTAATACGGCGCAGAAAAGGTCCTTGACATAACCATAAAAAAACAACGAGAAATAAAATCAAAGTGCGCAAATAACAAAAAAGTTAAAAAACAAAAAAAAAACAGTTGAATGTCAATAGCCCTGCAACAGGTTCAATGTCGCATGCCTCAAATTTCGCAATACTGTTCAGCTGTGTAGTGCACACGCACCTACACACATACACACACACACACTCAGAGATGTAGTCAGCTGCATTTTCTTTGAGTATTTAGTGCAAAACAATGTCAACCCGTTTGTCATGATTCCATTTTAGATGACTTGTTGCTACAACTTGCTTCCGATTCGTTTTTTCCTCCGAATTGCAATGCAAGCGTTGTTGCTGTTTTTGTTGTTGGATTCCATTATGTGGTTGAGGGTTGTTGGTCGAGCGATTGCGTTTTGTCAACGCACAAGTGCAGCGTGCCAATGTCATAGACGTGAAATGCAACTAAGCTTTTGGATAACAACAATGGCATTTACAAAAACAACAGCAACAACAACAACAATAGCAACAAATAAGCAAACGTAACCAAAGAAAGTGTTTATTGAAATATGTGGTGTGCACATGCACACATACACGCGAATATATAATATTTGTAGCTGTAATAATTACATGCCAAACAGCAAGCAACAACAAAATCTAACAAGGTGCAGTTTGTCCCCAAAATGCCATGTAGCTGTTTATACATACATTCATATATACACACATACAGACATACATACATACATATGTACATATATTCCTATAATAAAAACTCTGAAGAAGATGATTTCAAAAAAGCAAAAACATCCACACCACCACGTCGATGAAAGTGAAGACGACGAGGGCGCTAAATTGATGGCGCTCCATTCAACCGGATTACCACATGGATCGGTGTAGTGCGGCTGCATTAGCGGTGTAGTTGTGTTGCGGCGTTGGGCCAACTGGTCGAAGTCAACAACATACATGGAATGCAAACAATTAACGCCATTTCTTTTTTTCGTTGCAGACCGATAAAAATGTAGTTATCGATAGGAATTACAGCAGCATCACAAGCCCAAAAAAAAAAAAACTAAAACAGTGCACGCTGGAGTTTTAGGGTTTCAAACAGTTGACAGAATACAGAAGATAGGGCGGTGTGCATACTGCGGTATCGAAATTTGAAATTTGAAAAAGGCAGGTCAAGAAGCACAGAGAGATTTTGTAACTCCTAAAACACACAGGCTTGTATTCGAAGCTCTGTAAAGTAAATGAGTAGATAGTCAAAGAGGAAACGAGAGAACTGACAGAGAGAAAGAGATGGGAGATAATATAGACAGAGACAGTGATAGCTAGGTAGGTAGGTGAAATGGTTGAAGTGCCATTCTGGCACTCCTCAAGTAGCACTAAAGCACCGTTTTGATACCATTATGAGACCTCCAACAGGCAGAAATCTACAGCCAGTCAGAGCTGTTGATGTAATGGAGAAGATTGATGCCCCAGGCTGTCGTTAAATGGTAAACCTAGCTTTTCCGCGTGTGAGCCGATCGTCCATTGACCGGTAAACCCAGCTACGAGTTCGAAAATTGAATGGAGAGGAGTCTGAAGGACTTTCTGAGTCCTTCGTGTATTGTACTGGGGCCAAAGGGGTTTCGAAATAGCACAAGAAGAAATGGAGCTTCATCTTTTCTACGCTTTCCTGAGAAATATCTTGTGTATTTCCCCTTTACGAACTGCAGGGGGATGCCGATGCCTGGGTAGGATATCTTCGAGACCAATTCAGTACCCTTCCTGGCAAGCTCATCAGCATTTTCATTTCCCTCTATGTTCCTATGTTCTGGAACCCAGATTAGAGAAATGTTACCTGCACACCCAAGAGATTTGATCTCCTCCTTACAGGAGCTTACTAGTTTCGTTCTGCACCATGGCGTCGTCAGAGCTTTGATCGTGGCTTGTCTATCGGAGAAAATGTTAATATCTCCCTCGCTCCCGCGTTCCCTAAGTATCATATTTTGCGAGATTTAGAGAAAACCCTGCTTCGACTCCCTTTTCCGTCTTGGAACCGTAAGTGAAGACAGAGGTGCAAGCTTCGGTGCAGATTTTTCCCTCGATCCAAATCGAAAGATTGCCCTAGCACGACCCTCAAACTCCAATATGCGAATAGAGAGATCTGTACGAAATCCAGAGAAATACGGTTCTAACTGCCTAAAAATGCTACCATGTCCCTTGAAAGATTGCCTTCAGAGGCCAACGTCCCTTAACTTGATTGCACTTTAAGCTACGATGAAAATAACGTAAAAGTCGATGGGATAGGTAAGTGCAAAACGGCATTCAGGGCAGCACTGGAGCAAGTTTAATATTCTCCGGTGATGCCAATGCATGTAGTCCTTTGCTCCCTCCGAGGTTTAGTAATATTATAACCCTTCCCGAAGAGCTTCCCACCAAACCAAGCATCCATACGTCAAAATTGGCAGACATACTACGTTGCTCGACCTGTGCCGTGAGTCCCCATTTTTTGCTGAACATAGAATTACAGGAATAGAAAGCTATACTGGCCTTCTTTACCCGATTTTCAGTGTGTAGCTTTCAATAGTGTTTGCAGTCAAGTATCACTCCAGAAACCTAACTTCCGATGAGAGCGGGAGAACGTGGTTGTTTAATTTGGGAAGTCGAAAGGGTGGAGGTTCAGAGATAGCTAGTCCTATGAGAATTAAACAGATTCTTTGGCAAATCTGAAAATAATCTCTAGATTTAGAGAACGAATTTTGGTCATTCTTATGGAGGCTTGCTCTAGCAAAGGCAGGACACTCACAGAGAAAATGCTCAGTGTTATCCTGCTCCTTTAAGCAAGCCAGGTATCACTACTCCATTCTGAGTGAATATTTTTTTTAATTTTTTTGCTATTCTCTTCCTAACTTTTCATTGCTATTTGAAAAAGTTGCCTATTTTGACATTTTTCTCGTAGTAGTGTCGCATTGTATGATCTTGCCGGCTAATTAATGAACACTCGCCGTGAGATGATGCAGTCAACGAATTTCTCCTTCACAACTTCGAGTGTTGGGTCGCTTGAATGTCCTGCATTGGCATTTTGTTGGCACCACAACTCGGATATTTTGGTGCTGTCGAGCTCTGGCCATCGAAAGCAGGTTAACATTGCTATATATTGCCTGGTCGAACACTGGCGTATTGTATTCGCTCAAAAGTTTGGAGAAAAAGAAATTCATTATTTTTGTCGGTAGATGGCTGTAGATATCTCGTAAAGTATCGATTAAAGTTTTTGCTCGTTGTCTAGCTACTTTTTTTCACGCTAAAAATATATTTTGTTGTTTTCTGTTTGTTCCATTCAGTTGTGACTAACAGGGTGTTAACAATGTAAGTCAACAAAGAGAAAATTTGGCACATTTTGCTGTTTTTATTTCACAAAAACTATTTGCCGTTCGTGGTCGGCTTAAAATTGTAGGCCCCTTCATTTGTGGAACAAGATCAAGACGCACGCCACAAATAGAAGGAGGAGGACCTCGGCCAAATATTCCCAAGTTAATATAAAGGCAAGAAGCTGCAGTTTCTGGTTCGTTTCGCTAACAAAAGTCGGCTGGGGAACTCATCACCGGGCCGGGCTCGTTACATTAGCTAGCAGGGTGTCTTATGTGAGAAGATGATTCTTTGACCAAAATCTGTATGTGTATCGCATTTACAACTGAGTCGAAATTTCGATAGTATTTTTTAAATTTTCACCCTTTCGGCAAGCGAGAAATGTTGGATGATGTAATGGCCGACTTTACCGAAAATTTTGGCAGCTGATTGCCTTTGGTAACTTTGAGAACTGTTGAAACACAACAATTAGAAAATGTAGCATTGCTATTTGGTCACTCTGTACGCCTGCATGTAATACGTCTCAATAAGGTTTACAAATCATAAAATTGTAATATGAAAATCGACGCTCTATAAAAAGTGTTCAACGCGCGCTCATGCCAACGTATGGTGCACATAGCCGTCCTACCGAACATACTATTCGGCAAACCATCGCCAAAATTGAGAATAATTTTACATTTGGATGATACTCGACCGATTAGACCACATACAGTTCGAAGTGAAGAGAATATTGCGGCTGTAAATGAGAGTTTTGCCGAATACCCGGAAGAATCTATTCGGCGCCGTTTCTTATGTGTCTACTTGGGTGATTTTAGGCAAGGATCTTGGCTTGAAAGTGTATAAAATATAGCCAGTCCAAGACTTGAAGGCGGCCGATCTTCCAAAAACGATCCGTATTTTTGGACCCGAATTTTGTTCAGCGATGACGCTCAATTTTGGCTTAATCGCTACGTGAATAAGCAAAATTGGCGTATTTGGGCTGAAGAGCAATCCGAAGCCATTCAAGAATAGCCATTCAAGAATATCTATTGAAAACAACCGTTTGGTGCGGCCTCTGGAGGAATCATCGGTCCGTATTTCTTTAAAGACGAGGCTAACGCCAATGTAACAGTGAATGGCGAACACTAATGCGACATGATAAACGACTTTTTGGTGCTGGAAATTGAAGCACGCGATCTCCACAACGTTTGGTTCCAACAAGACGTCGGATGGCGCTACTTGTCATGCAGCCCGTGAAATAATGGATTCGCTGCGTCGTCGTTTCGGTGAGCGATTTATCTCTCGTCTCGGACCAGTGGATTTACCACCAAGATCGTGTGATATCACACTTTTGGACTTTTATTTGTGAGTGTATGTAAAGTTTAAGTGATTTGTGGGTAAATCAGCTTCGATTGAGGCATTGGAAGCCAATATTACTAAAGTTATTCACGAGATACTGACCGAAGTTCTCCAGCGAGCCTTTCAAAATTGGTGTTTACAGATGGTCGAATTACGACGCAGTTGCGACCAACATTTCACAAGGATTATAAATAAAGAAATAAATGTCATGAACACAAAAATAATCAAGATTGCCCAATCAATTTAAATTTTCGTTGTTTTTTTTTCAACTTAAAATCCGATACCTCTAAATTGCTCACCCTTTACATAGAAATATGCACTTTTCCTCCTTCGCATAAATTTTGCTGATGAGTTAGTCCAGATAAAGCAAATTGCAATAATTTATTTTGTTTTTCCTAAGTACATACAAATGTATGTATGTATGTATGTATGTATGCGCATAAGTGTGCATGTATTATGCTTTTGCTGGAAGCACGACCATTTTGTTAGCAGTTTGTAAGCGTTTAATCCTTCTTAAAGCATGCTATTAACAACTCCACGTATGTGTGTATGTCTGTGTATGTATCAAATTCGGAATATGAATTTTCACGCATACCAAAGCAATTTAGTACACAGCAAATCATACTAAATCGAGTTGCGTCGTGACCCACTTAATTATCGTCGATTTGACGGCAAATTAAATTTCACACTTTAATTGCAGTCGTAGCCACAAAATACACCGAATAGTAATCGCTGGTAATTTCGCAAAGGAAGAAGAAATAATGCAAAAATAAACAAACGAAAAGATAGGAAATAAGTAAAATTGTTGCATGACAAAGTACTTAGTATGTATGCACGCGTAAAATATACTGTTGTATGCATGTCCATATGTATGTATGTATGTATGTATATTCATGGAAGTATGTGCCTTTGCTTGAGCGTATGCATTTTCAAGTGAATGAGTTGTGTGTCAGTAGGGAGACCCACTAAGCTACACACCCACATCGCGTTGTCTGCTTCAATTTGTGCCGAGCGGCTAGCGCTTGACGGCTGACTGGTGGCTGGTGGCTGGTGGCAGGCGGCTACTTAACAACAGTCAGATGGTAAATGAGTGAGCTGTGTTGTGTAGGTCGATGCCTGCACGCAATCGCAAATGAAGTCGTTTAAGCAATCGGTGTTTATTGCGAATAACACAACCAAATGTTGCTGGGCGTTATCTCTTTTTAACTTCTATTGGTATTGGTTTTTGTTTTTTATATTTTTTTGTTTTTCTTTGATGTTTTATGTCATTTCTAATTCGCCCAACAATCGATGACGCGCAATCGATATAGTCGATGGTTTTCTTTCGATTTTTTTTTTAAATTAAGTTTTGTCAATTTGAACTTAATTTTCTTTGAATGCTGCATTTACTTGCTAATCGTGTTGAAATTCCGAACGGAACCGAAGGGGAACTGAGATAAATAGACAGCCAATATTCGCCAATCAGACCGGCTCTCACATTCAGTTCTCTGCCCATTGCTATGGCATCGGGTTGCTGAGAAGTTTTTGCATACGATTGTTGATGGTAACGGAATTTGCACTCATTTTATGAATGCGCGACTTGTATTTGATTTTGTTGAGCTGAGATGAAGTACGCATAAGAGGAGAAATATGTGGAGGTGAGTGTATAGGAAAACGAAAACTCAACTGGAACTCACACCTCACTATACAACCGTTACCAATACGACTGCAAAAGGGTATCTTTGTATGGTGTTAAGATCGGTGATAATTTGCAACAGTCTAGCCGGTGTCTGCAAACTCCATTGTTTAGTTTTTACTCACCTTAGGAGCAGCTATGCCTTCTTGCCAACCACCATTGCATTCTTCTCATCCATTTTAAATAAGAAAAAGCTTTGCTTGTGTCTTGTACTCGTATAACCATTTGGAAAAGTGATGTTTGTCAGAGTTTCAAACGCGTTTCTGAATGAGAGCAAAATGATATAGAATCGGCAAAATATCGCTGACTTGGTGACGATAGATGCACACTCGTATTGATGGATGTTGAGTGTTAAAAATACGCAAACAGCAGGGTTTGTATCTAAATTCCAGAAAAAATTGTCAATAGGCACTTATTCTATTCCATTCCAGGTGCAGGTCTTTGCAATTAAAACTTGTGTCAGTGGATGCCTTTATGCTAGAGCATATGTGGTTAAAAAATATATTGTATTATGCCAGACAGGACGTATGCTTAAATCGCTTCGGGCGCAAGGCAATGCTGTGTGTTTTCTGGGATCAGCGTAGTATGATTTGGTACGAGCTATTAAAACCAGATGAAACAGTTCACGGTGCACGCTACCAACGACAATTGGCCGATTTGAACAGCGCTATACACCAAAAACGCCCAGAATGTGCCGATCGGCGTCACAAAGTGATTTTTCTTGATGACAATGCACCGCCATATCGAACAAGAGGGACCCGGGAATTGGTGGAGTCGTACGATTGGGACCCGCTGGTGCATGCGGCTTACTCACTGGACTTGGCGCCTTCCGATTATCATTTGTTTGCATCGATGGGCCACGCATTTTCCGAGCAGGGCGTCAATTCTCACGAAGAAGTCAAAAAATGGCTCGATGATTGGTTTGGGACCAAAGACGGCCAATTTTTTTTGGCGCGGCATCCACAAATTGCCTGAGAGATGGGAAAAATATGTGTCGCTAGCGATGGCTATTATTTTGAAGATTAAATTTGTAACCATTTTTTGTTAATAAACGTTTGAAATTGAAAAAAGTCTCATTTCATAGGTATACACCTGGTAGAGGTATCGATTCAAATGAATGCCAAACACAAAGAAATATACCGGCCTTGGTGAAACCTGGTGTGTGTTCTTCCTCGGTACACGCCAGTAGTGATATCTCTCTGACTTTGCCCGGACTTTTCAAACGACCTTCGTAGATTGAGATCAGAAACGAAAGAAATTTCGATGATTAGAAGCACGGCATGAGTTTTAGATATGATTAATAAAAGTGGTAAATTAAAGGGGCCCAGGGATACTCACCTGTTTTCGACGTTGTAGGAGACTTCGATAATAATGCCAGCCTTGAAATCCAACGAAGAATCTCTCTTGGCAACAAGTGCTACTTTGGACTAAGTAGGCAATTGAGCAATAAAGTCTCCTCTCGACGAACAAAACTAACACTCTACAAAGCTCTCATCATGCACACCCGAAGAGTAAGGACTCCTCTGCATTGGAAAGATCAGGTGGAGAAAGACTTGGCTTCACTTGGTGTTTCCAACTGGTACCAGTTTGCACGAGAAAGGAATGATTGGCGCGCTTTGTTAAACTCGGACAAACTTGCTTAAGTGGTTATCGCATCAATAAAGAAGAAAGGGGCTCACTGATAATAACCTGAGGAACTACAGAACGAGATTGAAATAGCGAGATGTTGTATTTTTGAGCGAGGCTTTGCAGTATCTTCCACATTGATAAGATTAGATGTACTAAATGAAACTGGATTCTATATTCCGATATTTTATTTAATTTTTAAACAATTTTAAAAGCAAACGACGAGTTATTGTTTTTTTGCTTTATAAAGTGTTTGAGGAATTTCGAGTAGAATCAGGATTTAAAACAGTTTTGACCTAAAGCCGCCAATTTCTCAAATAGCAGAATAGTTCAAGTCGTCAATTTCTTAAAAAAAACTATTTAAAGAATTGACATTGGTCCATATAGGCGAGTACTTAGAGTTTCGTATCTTCACATACATATGTACATATGTGTACATGTACAAAAATACGCGTGTATGTATGTATGTAGGTATGCAGCTTATATAATTAATGAAATATGAAAAAGAATGTCAGGGGTAAATTTCATAATCAAAGCAAAACTAAAAAAGGTGCAGAAAAATAAAAGTGAATGAATGAATGTGAACTGGATTATATTTGCAAATGAATGCCAACCACCAACGTGGGCGCTTGTTTGTGTGTGAAAATAAAGGTGAGCAAATGTAAAGTCGAGTGTTGCATAATTAAAGATGAAAAACAAAAAACAACCGCAAGAACTGCACAACATGAATTCGTATTTGTACTTACATACACACACATACAAACATGTGCATGCTTGCATTGCATTATATTTATTTCTGGTGTTCTAATGAGATGCCATCAAAAAAAAAAATGAAGTATCCCATCTATATAAATAACATCACGACACACGAAATGGAAAATGTTCCAAAAGTTACATCAATTAAAGTTTGCGCCATCAAGAGCCTTCCTACCGGCTTTAGAGACCACATTTCGACCATAAATTATTACAAATATAACAATTTGTCGGTAAGGTGTGTGTGAAAAAGGTGTGAATTGCGGAAACGCTGAAATATACACGTACAATATTTGCTACCCAACAATGTTAGAGCTATGTCCTGCAGTAAGGAGATTCTGCTATTTTTCGGCAATTTATTTTTATTGCGGTGGCCAACATAAAACCAATAACAAATCCATATTTAATGCATGCTCTACTGTTACTGTTATCTATAACACCTTTGGGATGGGCTAATATGCTTGTATAAGTAATACATGAGTATAAGGAGATAAGCATGTATGTATGTGTATGCACAAATGAGCGCACAGCTGTGAACCGCTATAATCTTTCTCCTCCTCTGCTACGCTGAATTCTATGATCCTTTTAAGCCACCCATGTGCGCTCTCTCCTCTGCCATTGGGGTATAGTTGTGTTGCTATTAGAAATATGTAATGAGTGAGTGCATAAGAGATATTCAACAATCGACAGTTACGTGACAGAAATGTTAAATCGAATTTCAATAAAAAGCAATGAAGTCATTTCGTAGACAGCTTCACACAAACACATCTACAGTTGTGCATTACGCGGGCTTCACCTTCCCACTTTCCAAATTCGTTATTGCTGCTTACATGCAGACACATGCATATACACATATACTTACTTATACATACTTAAATAGTAAATATGTGTTGATGTGGCTTCATTGCTTAAAAACCCATAACCATTTCAGTAAATATCAAATATTTTTCGCATTAATACACTCCATATAGTGTATCCGCATACATTTGTTTACGTTTGATGAGGGTTTGATTGGATATCAAATAAGAGTCTCTGTACTTGTAGGATAATTTTCATTTAAATGTACAGAGGTGGCCACAATAATAGCACAGCGACATTTTGCAAAGTTTTGATTGTTATTGAATTTTTATAATATAGATTTTTTTTTATAAAAATAGAGGTTATACTACAAAAAGTATATTTTATTAAGAGTTTGACACTTTGCAAATAATTAAAAAAAAAATACAATAATTAAGATTTCAAACTTCTAAATCAGACTTTTGACCACCTTTTTCTGGATATGCCGTTTATAGTCCACGCAATTTGATATAATACCACGCACGTTTAAAATGGCTTATAAATGGGATTGATTTTTGGTAATATTTGATTGGAAAAAATATTATTTTCTCGGTAGATGGCTGTAGTGATCGATTTCTCGTAAAGTATCGATCAAACAATTTAAAGTTTTTGCTCGTTGTCAAGGTGCCATTTCACACTAAAAAATGGTTCTGGTGTGTTTTGTTTGTTCCATTCGGTTGTGAGTTACAGCGTGTTAACAATGGAAACCAACAAAGAGAAAATTCGTTACATTTTACAAAGGCGAAAATGCAAGTCAGGCCGCTGAAATTGTGTATGGTGTTTATGGTGCCGATACTGTAACAGTTAATTACGTGCAATTTTGATTACGTTGATTCCATTCAGGTATTTTTTATGTTAAAAATGCACCTCGAATCGAATTTGACCGGCATGTCTAGGAGCTAAATATCGACCATAAAACAGTTTTAAACCATTTGGCCAAAAATTTTACACAAAAATAATGGATTTCTCTCTTTCCCTAAACTCATATTATTATATTGACGGTACTATGCATTTTCTTCCATATAAAAGAAATTTCGATCATTCGTTTGCAGAAGGTTGCGGTGCTAATGTTGTGACCACTTCTGTATGTATTGAGTATCCCTTTAAGACTGCCTATTTCGAATTTTGCGCTTCTTTGTGGATCATTTTTTTATTTCTTGATAATATGTATATTTACATACTTTTAGCTAACATTTTTAGGAAGAACTAAAGAACTACTATAAAAAAGCATCTCTCTGCACGTATTATTGTTCCTATTTTGTTGGGTAATGGTTGTTGTAAAAATGTGAAAAATTTGCTTAAAATTTCTTTTGAATGCGTTTGAAGTGACATTAATCCGACCGAAGCGGGTACGATTTTGTAAGTTTTTAACTGCCCGCGCAACGTTCAACACCTACCGACAGGTGCGATTGGGAGAGTTTAGCGGGGCTTCGGCTTAAACTGAGTGAGTCGCCTCCACCTTCTTGCTTAATTGGAACACTATAAAACGAGGATGGAAAAATCAACGTAATTTTGGAACCGAATATTGAAGTGGATTACGCAAAATGAATGGAATTTTGGTAGTAATTTTGCCATGAAGTAGTTGTAGAAAAGCTCTGCGTGAGAACCGGTTGGATGGTGTCAAATAGCGATTTTTTTGTCAATAAATATGAATAGTTAATGTAAACATGGAAGATAATATAAAAGAGTATAGAAAACAAAAAATTTAAACAAAGCCTTAAAATTACATCATCTCTGACTAATTGATCGGAACCTACGTTCGCACTGAACTCCGAATGGTAGTCACGCACCAAGCCATTCAGCTACAGCGGCCGCCGATGACATACCTAAACTAATCAGGAGCGTACTTTCGCACGACTGTTTTTTTTTTTTGGTGGGTGAGGTAGGATCACTAAAACAATCCCTCCTCTCCTTCTGGGGAGACACCCTTCCCGGAACTGCTTTCTATATTACTTCGGGAGGGCCCAGAACGGCATCCATAAAGAACTAATTCTATTCAACCACGTCTGGGTCCACCATATTTGTAGCCTTTCATGTTATAGGCTCATCTTCTTGTGTTTCTATGTGTGCGACTTCGCTTTGTTGCACTGTGTCGAGGTCAATCTTTTTTTTTTCGTCGTACGTTCTCGATGTATTTCTTTACCGCGTTTCAGTTGTCCTCGCGTTCTCTAGTGGCTATCAGTCACTAGAGTGATATTCGGCGTGGTGTGTTCACATCCTGGTCTCCTAAAAGTAGTGGCGTTTCCTGTGCTTGCCACTACAAACCCCAGTCTGGCAACCAATCACCCTCCTGTACTGAGGTGATAGAATACTACTCTCACCAGCTCATAGACTTTCTCATCTAAGAATATTTTCCAGTATACCGTTACCAGGATCTTACTGGTCTCGATCCTGATGAGCTTTACAGCACTGCCGCTCTTATTGCAGGCATATTAAACTTCCTGCCGGTAGATCTGTAGGCAAAATATATAGAACGCGTAGGGCGGCAATAAGGCTGAACACTCTAAGTAAGTGGTCAAATAAGAGCTACGGTCACGGCAAAATCCTGGCTGGAACTTCGGAGATTCTCGGATTAGTGCATTGCACTCCCGCCCACACTTGCCATTACAACGTTCACGACCCTCCTATCCTCAAGGGAAGAGTGGGAACGGGACGATGTAAGACAGGGAGAGTCTATCCATGTATACACAGATGGCTCAAAGCTCGAGGGCAGGGTGGGCGGAGGTGTACACTCCGAGTATCTGGGGATCTGCTTTAGTTTTCGGCTTCCCGACTACTGTAGTGTTTTTCAAGCTGAACTGATGACAATAATAAGCCGTGATATTGGTACAGTGTGATGCGATACCTGGAGATGATATCTACATTTTCACTGATTGACAGGCGGCGATAAAATCCCTCACAAAACAGTCGACAACCTCCAAGGTAGCCATGAAATGCCGCACATCTCTTAATGAGATGGCTGAGTAATTTCGCTTAAGGATAATATGGGTTCCTGGCCATCGCGACATTGAGGGTAACTGCAGAGCCGATGAACTAGCAAGACTCGGCACCAAGTTGACAGATGAGTACATAGACAATGGCATAGGCATACACTTACAAACATGTAAGCTACTTATCCTTGAAGAAATCGTAAGTAAAGCAAACGAAGGATGGCGTCATGAAGCCACCTGCAAAATCGCCCATCAACTGTGGTCGACTCTCAATGCTAAACGCACAGAATCTTTGCTAAGCCGAAATAAGCACAGCCTTACCACACTGATTTCAGTCATAACGGGTCATTGTCTAATAGGTAAGCACGCCCAAAGGATGGGTGTGCAAGCACATGACTTCTGTAGAAGTTGTCTTGATGAGGAAGAGGAAGATATAGTACAATCTTGCACCTTCTGTGCCATTGCCCTGCTCTGTCCAGACGGAGATTTGCTATTCTAGGCAGACAATTTTTTTAGCGAATTGGAAGATCTCAGTTCTGCAGAAATAGGAGGTATTCTAAAATTTTTTGTTTTAGTGATATAGGGAAAGCTCCCACGTGGCATCACAATGGGTTACGAGCCTGAGTGTGTCCCACAGGACAACCGCTTCAACCTAACCTAACCAAAACTACGACAGGTATGCCTTACCGCGGATGTATTCTTTCCCCTAACCCGATGGGATCGCGCAATTATCACACGATTACCGAGCCTAACACGGAAGAAGTGGATTGTTTTTGTAGAGTGAAGAAACAGAAAATCAGCTAATAAAATTTTGGAGAGTCGCTAGACATTCGACCAAGAGAAGCTTTCGATTAGGAAATCAAGGCGACACGGCCTAATGATAAAGGCATTGACAGATTTTGAGTGTACTTTTTGGTAAAAAACTATTTTATTACACAGAGCCACACGAATTACTTTGAAAAATAGGTTCTCACATTTTGCTCTACCCCCTTCAGTGCGGCACAATATTGCATACCAACTTTAATTAACAACTCAATAAGCAAAAGTAAATCAGCGCCAGCTGAAGAGAACGAAGAAAAAAGTTTTAACTCAAAGCTCTAAATATAGATTTGCCTTGAAACACACGAAAGCCACCTACACATACGCGCACATATTTTGTACACACACACACTTGTACATTGCGCACATTCACGCAGCACTCACCGCTGCTGATGCACGCACCAAGGTCTGCTTTTAGGCGTTGTGACAAGGTAGCATTTGCTGCTTTTCATATTTTTATTTTATGTTATTTTGTTTAGAAACAATAAAAGGTAAAGCCAAGTCGGAAAAGAACAAAAACAAATAAATCAATGCACAACAAAATCGAAATTAAGAATCCACACAACGCATTAATCGCATTCGTTTTCGCATCGCGGGTTCCTCTATTCCAAAATATGTATGTTTATGGATATGTACAACTCTTTTGTCTGCTTTTAGTTTACTAATTTCATTAAGAAATCTAAGCAACAACACAAGAAAGAGGAGAAGGACTAGGAACTTATACGCCAGCGGCACGCAAATGGTTGGCGTAAGCCGTTCACTGTTGCACGCCGCCTTCTGTTGAAATTCAATCCAGCAAATGTACCGAGAAGGTCATATATAAAAGCTCAAACAACCCTTTGCCCCACAAAATATTTACAAATATTATTTTTCTTAGCATATATTTTGCCAAGTGGTTGTGAGGGGGGTGGGGGGTGTATAATGTAAGTTAGATATTGGGACGCATTGAACGATGGCATTGCCGGTGGGGCAAAACGTGAAGGAGATGTCAGAATTGGCGCACATAAAATCAACAAATTTACGCAGTGGCTTTGGGCTCACGCTCGTAACACTGATTGCCTCATATCGTATTTGGTATAAGGTTCAATGTTGGCATTGAAATTTATGACACGCAAGGCGGTGTTGTCGGTAAAGAAATACGCACATCTTGGGGACTTTTTCATTCCTTACTGGAAAATATTATTTTAAGGCCTCCTTTGACACCGCAATAAAGCACAAGTGTGGGCGAATTAAATGCGAAATTTCTAAACTTATCTGTAGGTATTTAAATTCTTAGGTAGAAATATTTACATATTTTATAATTATTTATATTAAATCCACTGCACAATGCTTTTTACAGACTGGAAAAATATAAGATATAGGAATTAACTATTTCATTTAAAGTTAAGTTAAGGGGTCCCCGCGGTTTACAGCTCGAAAATGTAGGGTATTTTCAGAAAAGTTTTTTACAATAAAAAAAATTAAAAAAGATATTTAAATTTTTTAGACTTTTTATTTAACTTCTTTTACAACAAAAATGAAAAAAGAAATTAAAAAAAAATTCAATTTTTATTTTTTAATTTTAATAGTTTAAAAAATGGCGCTGAAGTTGACCCTCCTGAAAAATTGGACCTCGACGATGTTGTCCATTTTGGCTCTTCCATTTATCTGAAATAAAAAAACAAAAACAAATATTAATCAGTATGACTATAGCTATGTCCCGTACTAGAATAAAAAAAAAAAAAAACAAGAAAATAAATTGACAAAATGGCGCGGTTTTGAATTCGACACTCTAAAAATTGGGTTTTTAGTTTTCAGGCATTTTTTTTACAATAAAAAAAATTAAAAACGATATTTAAATTTTTTAGGCTTTTTATTTAACTGCTTTTGCATACAAAAATTTAAAAAAAAATTTTAATTTTTTTTAATTTTAACTTTTTTAAATTTAATTTTTTTTTTAATTTTGTTCTTTAATTTTTTTTTCAATTTTATTATTTTTTTTTTTTACTTTTAATTTAAAAAAAAATGGCGCTGAAGTTGGCCCTCCCGAAAAACTGGACCACGACGGTGTTGTCCATTTTGGCTCTTCCATTTATCTGAAATACAAAAACAAAAACAAATATTAATCAGTATGACTGTAGCTATGTCCCGTACTAGAATAAAAAAAAACAAAACAAACTAAATTGACTAAATGGCGCGGTTTTGAATTCGACACTCTAAAAATCAGTTTTCAGGAATTTTTTTACAATAAAAAAAAAATTAAAAATGATACTTAAATTTTTTAGGTTTTTTATTTAACTTCTTTTGCATACAAAAATGAAAAAAAAATTGGTTTTTAAATAGAAGAACCAAAATAGACAACACCGACCGGGTCTAATTTTTAAGGAGAGTCAACTTCAGCGCCATTTTATAAATTATTAAATTAAAAAAAAAAATTAAAAAAAAAAAAAATTTTTAATATTAAAAAAAATTGTTTTTTTTAAGTTTGACCTTCCCGAAAAATTTTACGTTCGGGTGTTGTCCATTTTGGCTCTTCTATTTATCTGAAACACAAAAAAATTATTAATCAGTATGACTGTATTAAAAATTCAGGCGATTCGGTTGAATAGTTCTAGTTTGTTTTTTTGACAACACCAGACCGAAAAAAGTAGTTCCGAGATAATGAGGTACAGGAGCACGCGGACCGCTCTCTACCTAGTTAATGGGCTGTAGAAGCTATAATATTGAGAATTTCCGCATGAAATTTTTACAGTATATTCTTAAGATGCCATACTTTCGAAATATCGAAAAAACAAAAAAACTACAATATTTTTTGAAATTTATAGGGTCCATCGGGTCCTCTTAAGCAATTATATTCTTCTTCTTCTTTGTGATTGGCGCGATAACCGCTTAAGCGATTTTGGCCGAGTTTAATAAAGCGCGCCAGCCGTTTCTTTCTCGTGCTAAACGGCGCCAGTTGGAAACACCAAGTGAAGTCACCAAGTCCTTCTCCATCTGATCTTTCTAAAGCAGAGGATGCCTTTCTCTTTCTCTGCTACCATCAGCTGGTACCGCATTGAATACTTTCAAAGCCGAGGCGTTTGTATCTATTCGGACGACATGACACAGCCAACGAAACCGTTGGATCTTTATTCGCTGGTCTATGTATGTCTATGCCTGCGATATTCGCCTTTGCCAACGTGCAAAGATCCAAAAATTTTATGCAGAATCTTTCTTTCGAACACTCCAAGCGTCGCCTCATCGAATATTATCATCGTCCAAGCTTCTGCGCCATACGTTAGGACGGGCATGATGAGAGCCTTGTAGACTGTTAGTTTTGTTCGGCGAGAGAGGACTTTACTACTCATTTGCCGGCAACTTGTTATTAGCACTTGTTGGTAAAAGAGATTATTCGTTAGATTTTAAGGCTGACATTGTTATCGGTGTTAATGCTAGTTCCTAAATAAACAAAGTCTCTTACCACTTTAAAAACATAACTGTCAACAGTGACGTGGGTGTCGATACGCGAGTGCGTCGCCTGTTTGTTTGATGACAGGAGGTACTTCGTTCACCACCAGACCCATTCGCTATGCCTCTTTATACAGTTCGGAGAAGGCAGAACTAACAGCGCGGTTGTTAAGGCCGATGATGTCAATATCATCGGCATACGCCAACAATTGTACGCTCTTATAAAAAAAATGCGCCTGCGCGATTGAGTTTTGTGGCTCGCACGAGATTAAAGAAGTCACGAAGTTGAAACCCCGATTCAGATAAACAAAAGTCTGGCTAAAGTGAATGTATTAAATTACTGAAATCTTCGAGAAATCGGTGCCTTGCTTGTAAATTTAGTTTCGAAGCTTTCCCCTTAAAATGCGTAAACATTTTTAAGACTCTTTGTGGAACATTAAAGCTTATTATCGCAAGTAAAATTGTACAACCAATGATGCCGGTAATTATATTGTAGGTAAACGATAATGAAAGAACTGGTCTTCTTTTTCTAAAGTATATTAGTAAGTTGATCAGCATTAGCCTTGAGACATACGACGGAACAGGATCTTCAAACCGTATCGTTCAAACCGTAGGGCTGTAAAAAGCAGCTTAAAATGATACACAAAATTAATCACCATATCGAAAGATTTCCGGTCACCGTAGCCGAAAGGCTTGGTGCTCGACTAGTATTCGGAAGTGCGAAGGTTCGAACCTGCGACTGAGATTTTGAAAGGTCACTTGGCTGGGCTACCTGTTGCTGCCTCAGAGTCAACTCTGACAAAATGGAGCTGGTGCTATTTGCCAGAAAATATAAACCTCCACATTTTAGACTTCCCAAACTAAAAATACACGTTCTCCCGCTTCCATCGAAAGTTAGGTACCTTAGAGTGATACATGACTCCAAACTTCATTGAAAGCTACACAGTGAAAACCGGGTAAAGAAGGCCTTTATAGCTATCTACTCCTGCAAATCTGTGTTCGGTAAAAAATGGGGACTCAAGTCACAGGTCGTGCTGTGGATGTACAACGCAGTGGTTCTGCCAATTTTAACGCATGGATGCCGGGTTTGGTGGGAAGCTCTTCGGAAGGGCTATAATATCACTAAACAGGGGAGGGTTCAAAGGACTGTATTTATTGGCATCACCGGAGCATATAGAACTTGTCCCAGTTCTGCCCTGAATGTCGTTTTGCATTTACTTCCTATCGACTTTTATGTTATTTCCACCGCAGCTCAAAGTGCAATCAGGTTAAAGGAGGTTGGCCTCTGGAGGAAATCTCTCAAGGGACATGGGGCGGTTAACACCGTATTTCTTCGAATTTCGGGCAGATCTCTCTATCCGCAAACTGGAGTCTGAGGTTCGTGCCAGGGCAATCTATTCAAGTAGGCAGGATTGGATTGAGGTTAAAATCTATACCGAAGCTGGTACATCTGTCTTCACTGATGACTGACAAGATAGAACAGCCAATTTATCCATTTCTTGAAAATTGCCCAATGCTGCTAGTGTTTTGAAGGCAAAAGTCTTTGCGATTCTGCAAGGGAACTGAATTGGTCTCAGAGACCTCCTACCCAACAAAACTTATTTCTCAGCAAAGCGTAGAAAAGATGCAGCTCCATTTCTTCATGTGCTATTTCGAAAACCCTTTACAACCGAGTACAATAGACAGAGCTCTCATAAAGTCCTGGGGACTGCACGCCATTCAATTTACAAATTCGTAGCTGTGTTTACCGGTCACCGGACGATCGGCACACACGCGGAAAAGCTGGGGTTACTATTTCACCTCCATTGCAGAAGCTGTGAGGACCTTTCAGAGAAGGAGGCTGTTGAGGACTTTCCCTGTAAATGTCTGGGTTTGGCAGCTAGACGATGGGGTGCTCCTTCCCTCGACAGTCTGGTGCAGTGCGCTCCCTAACCTAAATCCCATCAATCTTCTCCAATACATCAACAGCTCTGACTGGCTGTAGATATCTGCCTGTTGGAGATGTCCTAATGGTATCAAAACGACGCTTTAGAGCTACTTGGGGAGTGCCAGAGCGTTACTTCAACCTACCTATGCTCTGGTGAACTTTCTTTTCTTAATTTTGTTTAGTCGTAATTTAATGTAGAATAGGCATCTGTTGCAAACAATTTTGGAAAAAGTCTGACCCGCCCTAAGTACATACATATGTATATACTTACATCTAATAAAATTTGCCTGCATAAAGTTGTGCGCACCCACAAAAGTCATGCACGCATACAAAAAATTTGATATTTATATGGACTTTGAAAAAAGTCATTTTGATTAACTTAAACACTTTTGTACGTGTGTAGGTAAGTCCACTCATCCATGTGGAATGTCATCCATAAAGGCTTTGTGATGCCCAAACTTGGATGATCAAAGTCGGTCGTCACTCCACAAAAATTTGAATAAAAAAATTGCGCGCTACTATTTTGAACTGAGTGACACTGACAAAGAAACCGTTACCGCCACTGAAGCTTCGCACATATATATGTATGGACGTACTCTAATTTATTTAGCTACTGTTTGTTTTGTTTTTCTTTTTTCGTGTTTTGTTTTTCTTCTTATTTTCTGTTTTCTCGCCAATTACAATTACTAAAACATAGTTTTGCACGAAGCGATGCTTCCCTAGGTACGCCATTGCCTGGCTAAATAGCTAAATGGCAGTTAAATGTTTTGCGAAAGTTTCGCTAGTCCGCACATACCTACTTAAGTACGTTTATATGTATGCACTTAGATAGTTATGTGAGCATAACTGTAGACCGGTACACGAAGACGAAGCCACGTTCATTGTCATTTGTGAAAATGTTGGCCAAATTGCTTTGTTAATGGAAGGTTTGTGTAACTGCACAATGCATTCATGGGTGGCAGAATTCGTGACTTCTTGCATATTTCTGGAATGAATACTTAAGTGAATTTACATTACTCGCTTCACTCCGATTAGTGCTGAATTGGCGTTGATATGTGATTGATGGTAAGTGGTTTTAATTTACCAAATTTCTGCGTCTTTAATCTACATTCCTTTACCAACTAATTACACTTATCAATGTTGTTGCTGTTTATGAGTTTCCGATATGCTTTTAGTGCATAATACTCTGATGGAAGTTATTAAGAAATGATTTATGAGTTTAGTTTATGCCTTAGAAATCTTATTAAATAAACTTCATTATTTTCTGTTGTGTGCTGTAGCAACTTACAGATTCCTGCTGCGGTGAGGCCATCAGTAGAGGGGCCGGCACTCGAAGTGTAACCAAATTCAGACCGCTCCACAGTGGTCCCGCTGCGTAGGAAGAGCGGTCATAGGAACTTTTCGCGTGATAAATGACTTTTTAGTACGTTTTTAAGTTGATAAATGTTTTTATTTGTTAAAAAAACATTAAGACATATAAAAAGTAATATATATATAATAAGAATATATATAAGATATAATAATAATAATATATAATAAAGTAATATATAATTAATATAAAAAGTCAAAGGAAAATTAGGTACACACATTTTTTACATAAAATTTTTTTGTTCCGTTTAAGGTTTTGCATAAATCTTAAATTATAAACAGTAATAGAAAAAAACATTAAATTCCGAAAGGATGAGTTAATTTATTCTTATTTATGAAAATAATAAAATATTCACTTTCCAAAAACTTAATGTACTTAGAAATACAAAACTTTTAACTCAGTAAATCTAACACTTCTCTTGACATCATAGATTTCTTTTTACATGGTAATTTTCGTAGACTAGATATAAATGGATCGGAATTAAGAAGAAGCCTGTGTAAAAGATCCGTGTTAGTTACAGTTCTTGAGTGCTTTCTGGTATTGTCACGTCTGAATTGTTTCACTAATTTATTACATGATTCAGCTGCCTCCTCTGATAATTCTCCAATTAATAATAAACAATGATCGATCCCCTCCGACCCATGAATGAGCACTTTATAAACTGATGCAGGTAAATTATACCATGAATATTTACTAACTAGAATTTTAGCAGTGTCTAGTGCGTATATTTTGAATTTATTCGAATTAATTTTAAAATCAGATGAAAGACATTGTAGGAGATAACTACATCTGTCTATAACGTGTTTGTCTATTCCTGTGATTTCGGATGATATGGTTGAATGAAGGAAAAAATTTCGTGCTGTATTTCCATCATTAGAGGTGCCACTTCCTCCACTTCGCGGTTTGTCAACTATCAAGCCTAATTGTTCTCTAAACTCCCTCTGAACGAATTCCTTTCTCTTAGCTAAAAGTGCTTTTTCCTCAGATGAACGTGCTTGCCACCTTTTAAATTCGATTCTATAAGAAACATGAATAAAGTATTCAAAAAATCTAATCCAAGAATGCAGGGGTGATAAACCAAATTCAAATCTACTGGAGTTTACTTGTTTGTTTCTACACTTTTCTACGTCATTCATTTCTTTAGGTGTCGCACCACAAATCTAACATTTACTCGTAGATGAGTCACATAGGTACAGATTAGACCCTATATCAAGCGCAGTCGCAGGTCATCGCAGCTGGAAACTATTTTTCCTTAAAGAGGACATATGTAAGAATATTTCAATGTATGTTTCATTTGTGCGAATTCGTGCGAACTTAGTTAAAACTTTACAAACTTCTTATAAAAAAAAAAAATGGGAAATTTTAAAGTACGTATTTCGTACGGTCTGAAAACCCATCAAATAATAATTAAAAAAGATAAGAAAACCTTCAACATGTCGTACATACCTTCAACTTGAATTTCCATTGTACAACAGGTCACAAACACAGTAATTCTTAGAAAAATAACACTTCCCGGAGCTGCGTAAGTACGGAGCGGAGACCACGCTAACTATCACTTTTCAAATTCTCTTACTTTGGAGGCACAATTATAAGTGAAGTTATTGTGCAGTTGAAATTTCTTTTATACTCTAAGTTACTATGACTAATGAACTAACATTTAGCTAAATATTGTTGCATAATTTTAACATGACTATTTTCATCCAATGTCCTATGGCGGAACCACTGTGCGCTCGCGCAACTGACGCACGAGCATCAGCTGTCTGTTAGTTGGCTAAATGACAGCCCAGAGTATTGTTTACAAGCGCACGGAAGCATTTTGCTGAGAATAAACGCGAAAAAAGAAGATCAGTAATGGATTTCAAACGTAATAGGGTGATTGCATTATATTTGGCTAAAAAATCACAGCCAGCGATTGTTCGTGAACTCGAGCACCTTAAAGTAAATAAAGTTTTCGTTCATTGCACCATTACTCGTTACAATGATACTGGTAGCATGAGGAAACGTCATGGAGGTGGTCTTCAGAAGACTGCAACGTCACGTGAAATAGCTAAAAAAGTGAAGAAGCGACTTGAGCGAAATCCCCGACGAAGTTCCAATCAAATGGCGAAAGAATTGAAAATATCTGACCATAGCATCCGCCGCATACTGAAAAATTATCTTAAAGTCAAGCCTTACAAGAACCAAAAGGCGCCTGATCTCACACCAAAGCAGCAACAAGTCAGACTTGAGAGAGCGAAGGAGTTGCCTCGCTTGGCCACAAGGAGGCAGCACCCGTCACAGGTAATGGTTTAGGCCGCTGTGATCGCAGATGGGCGCTCTCCAATCGTTTACAGCGAGCCTGGCATGATGTGAATGATGAAAAGCGTGCCGAACGCCCGAGCCATTCACCAACAGACGAAAAAATTGATGAAGTGAATAAAATGGTATTGACCAATCATCGAATCACCGTTAGAGAAGTTGCTGGGGACCTAGACATATCGATTTTTTTCAATGATTTGTGCATGAGACGGGTCACCGCAAAATTCGTACCAAAACTGCTCAATTTCGACCAAAAGCAGCATCTCATGAACATTGCTAATGAGATGTTGGGCTCTGTCCGCGACGACCCAAATTTGTTCCAGAGGGTCATAACTGGAGACAAATCGTGGGTTTATGGTTATGACGTGAAAACCAAAGCTCAATCATTTCAATGGAAGCTGCCGCACGAACCAAGACCGAAAAAAGCGCGCCAAGTTCAGTCGAATATAAAAGTTTTGCTTACCGTTTTCTTTGATTGCGGGACGTTGTCTGTTTGAGCGTCAATATTTGCTTTCCCTTCAGTTTTTGCTTAACCCTTGGCCAAACATTTTCAATAGGCATCATGCGACTGTGAAGGCTTATCCAACATGTCAATCCCATTTTGCTGTTTCCACTCTATACACCCTTGACTTCGATACTTGAGATCGTTGCCCTCTTGTAAAAGCAAAGGTTGGCTAGTTCTACCAAATATCTTCGTAGCTGATGCCAGTGATGCTTTTTGATAAATTTTATGAATCAAAACTGCAAGAAAAATTGGCGTTAAATACAAATAAACGGCCAAATCCTTTTTCGGAGAAGGGGTGCTTCTTAAAATGAAACTTAACTGAATGCTTAACAGTTCGTTGAAGTTGTCGATTACCAGCAGAACACCAGGGCCGACGTATGCAGCTACTCGCCCAAAAGGAAGATTCATGCGTGAATATTACCTTTGCCCAATTTCGTTCTGAAAAAAAAAAAAAAAAAAATTAAATTGGGCAAACGTATTATTCACGTTCTGAGACTGTACGGGGAAGAAAGCCTTGACAGGAAAGCTAATGGGCATGAAGGTTAAAGACAGGCCGAGGAATCGTTGGATAGACGCATTGGAACGCGATCTTAAGAAGTTGGGAATACGTAACTACGAAGCAACAGCTTAAGATAGATCGCTTTGGAGGAGCATTTTGAAGGAAGCTTTGACGCATCCCGCGTTGTTACGCTATGAAAGACGAAGAAGATTTCCTTCAGACTGTACATAAGTAGAAGTTTATTCTACTACAGTATTCAGAACCAGAGTATACAGAACCAGAGTACAGAACTACAGTATTCAGAACCAGAGTATACAGAACCAACGTTACTGGAACTATACAGATTTTTCTCAATTTTTTGGCTTTGAATGTCCACAGGCAACTGTTAGCAGATTGCTTAGCGATAAGGCTTAATTTAGCGTCGATATGGAGAAAACATTGATGTGGATTTGCTCCAATTCTTAAAAATAAAAACTTACCTTGGCCATCTCATCGAAGAACGACAGAGATATCGGATATCCCTGATACCGAGGGATTCATGGATAATTCTAGAAGCAGGGGTATCGCGGGTAAGGAGATTTCTGACTCTTTAGTTAGGATGGGCTCTTAGCCAACTTCTTTGGCTCGGAATCCGTTCTGCCACTCGCTTCTGCAGCCATCAAAGCCACAGCTAGAAGACGAGTTACTTCAACCCACAAGCGTGCCTGGCAGGTTGAGAGAGTATGCAGATGGACAATACTGATTTTATCTGTCATGACCGACCGACTGTCACAGATCCGGTCTGTCATTCAGCAGAAGGGAATGTAGGCAGCTGGTTGGACTGATGATAGCCCATTTTCTAAGCAAATAGAAAAGGTAGGCATCTCAGACAGCATGTGGAGAAGAGGATGAGACGGCTGACCACTTCCTGTGCGTCTGCCCGGCCTTCGCTTAAATCAGGCTTGAAGTCTTTGGCACTGATGTGTTAAGAAGCGAACTGGCAAGTGGGGGATCTGCTATGAATAACGCTCTTTCAGAATCGGTATTCACACCATCAGGTGCAGTCAAGAGTACAATTTCCCAAAAATACCTCCGAATTGCGGACTGTAGGTGGAAAGTCCAGACGAAATGCAAAATTAGCAGAACGTTATGGCCCACCTACAACCTCAAGCAATCGTCGGCATTAATAAGAATGAAACGACGGGATGCCTGGAGACTAACGGCAGTGATAACTGGCTTTTGGTCTATCAGAGAACAAGCAGCCAAAATGGGTATCCCTCACAATACATACTGTCACAGTTGCAAACAACCGGAGAAAAAGGAGACAATCTTCCATTTCCTCTGTGAATGCCTTGCCCTATGGAAAGACAGAATGTTAACCCTGGGCCAACCGCTGTTCGAGAATCTCGAACAACTATCTGGCTTAGACGTTAACATCCTAATAAGGTCCCTTAACCGCACAGACTGGATATAGTTATGCTGTAAATAACCGTTAAACAAGTTGGTAACGAGGATGTGGCAACAAAATGGCGCGGAAGCGCTAGTTGGATTCTGGAATAATCACCACTTTAATCAACCAACCACCCAGTTGTGTGAATACCTTTTCGTTTCCTTCCACCAAATGTTGTAGAGATCAACGGCTTCAATTTCCGATATCAAAAAGTTGTTTATCATGGCGCGATAGCGTTCGCCATTCACTGCTAAATTGGCGCCAGTCTCGTTTAGGCCGCATAGGGCGCACCAAATGATTATTTTTAATGGATGTAACGGCTGTTCTTGAATGGCTTCAGGTTTTTCTTTCGCCCAAATACGACAATTCTGCTTACTGACGTAGCCGTTGAACCAAAAATGACCTCATGGCTGTACGTCATACCTAAGTTGGCCTGAGTGCGCGATGAACAGTTTTCACAGAGCGTCGATTTTTGTAACCCATAGTCGAAAGTATCGCCATGAGGAAATGTCAATGAATACTGAAAAAAAAAATGTATTTGATTTGACAGTAGTCACGCGCGATTTGTCAAAAAACCCCTACTGGAAAAAGTACCTCCAATCTGGTCACCCTTTATATTTTTTTATTGCATGAATCAGTATAAATATAATTGCCATATAATAATCACTAATACTAGCAATGCCAGACATATAAACTTAATCTTACTACCAACACAAAAATTAAAAAAAAAAACAAGAAAAGAAAAGAATGAATGCCGCCAAGATGATAAACGAGAAGAATTAGGTTTGTTTGAACAAAGAATGGTGTAAGTGAAACCTCGAGGCAAACACAGATTAATATTGCATAACCACTTTAAGCGAATATGCGGGCGGAGCTTTAAAAAATATGAAAACAAAACACACGTACATACACAAATGCATAAGCGATGGAATGTAAATAAAAATGGCAACAGAAGTAGACAATACCGCAGTACAAAATACTTTTGCCTAAGCCATAAACAATTTATATCACACTCACTCACCTTAGCCCGCATTGGTAGCTGTTGACTTGCCGGTTGCCGGTTGCCGTTTACCGGCATTTCCGTTACAATTTCCAAAAAGCCAGTGGAAAATATTCTCTACAATTGCAAGAAGCTCATAATTCAATTTAATGCTTGAAAATGCTTAGGAAAATGAGAATTTCTGCCAGCTGGGTACGTGAGCGCCAACGAATCGGTCGATAGCTACGCTGCCGGCCAAAACAGTTATACGAAACGGTATCAGTGTGAAGGGAGGATTTCATAAAAATGTAAACCCCATAAATGTTAAGCTGCTACAGCCGCAGCTATAACAGTCACGGGCACATAGCCCAGAGGCCAGAGGCTAATAGCACCCAAAGACATGAACATCCGCCGCTGGTTGAGTGAGTGTCGTCGTTATGACAGAGAGGTGGTTTTCAAATTATTTTGGTCACCATAAATATTTGTGAGTTTTGCCAAAATAATAAATATTTGTTTTATTTTGTATATTTTTCATAAGATTGTATATATTTTACCTATATAATACCTGGATCAAAAAGTTCCCGAAATATATTCAGAAAATTCAAAATACAAGTTTTGTGAATACGATTGATTAGTGAAATTATCGTCTTCAAAGTACTCGCCATCAACTGCAACACACTTATATGCCAGTGTTTGATCCTGCACTCGAAACATTTCTGGGACTCTATTTTCGGTATAGCCATTAGAGCCGTCTTCGTTATTTCCTTCACTTCCTTTCGACTGTTAAAGTGGGGAACGCACGTAATGGTCTTTTGACGCGATCAAGCAGAAAAAAAATCGTAGGCAGCCGTATCAGGTGAACTCGATGGCTATTGGATGTTACTCGCTTCGTACTTGATAAAAAATTCCCGGATAATGATGGCAATTTGCGATGGCCCTTATTATAATTAGTGCTGATCTTCTGGCAAAAATTCGTATTGTACCGTTGTAATCTATAAAAAGCGTGAGCATCGCTTTCTTTTTTTACTAAAAACACCACTTTGTTCATTCGGAGCTCCCCACTCACTCGTCTGATGTCTGGCTTGCGTGTCGCACTTATAAACCCAAATCTCGTCTCAAGTAATGATGCCTTTGATGAATGCTGGGTCGGGAATCATGTCTTTTGCGATATCAACGCGCTACTTTTTTTGATCCAAATTCTGTAGCAACACGCCGCAAACCCAAATCATTGGCTACAATGCCCTGAACGGATCCATAAGCAATGTTTAAGTGCACTGCCAGCTCTCTAATGGTTAATAAGCGGTTATTGATCAACATTTCGTAGGATCGAATCTCCGTGCATGAACATCAAATAATAGAAACAATTTTTCTCATAACAGTCGCCCCTCGGCAGGCAAAGGCAAATCTTCGAGTGTATTTCTGTCATGAAAAAGCTTTTCATAAAAACCATTTGCCATTTGGAGTCGGCTTAAAAATGTAGGTGTCTCCTTTTGTGGAACAACAGCAAGACGAGCGCCATAAAAAGGAGGAGAGCCTCGACCAAACACCTAACAGTAGTGATCGCGCTAACTAAGTTCTCGCTGTTTTTTTTTTTATGAAAATACAACTTTATTCTGAAAAAATGGTTACAAGTGAATCACTAAAAGTATTGTCCATCGCTGGCTACTACTTTTTCCGATCTTTCTGATAGATCTCGTATATCGTCGCGGTAAAACTGTTCATCTTTTGAGGCTATCCACGGATCAAGCCATTTTTTGATGTCTTCATATGAATGGAACTGCTGGTCAGGTAGACCATGTGCCATCGATCGGAACAGTTGATAATCGGACGGCGCAATATCTGGAGAATATGGCGGGTGGAGAAGGATTTTCCATTTCTGTGTTTCCAGGTAGGTTTTAAGGGGTTTGGCAATGTGAGGCCGAGCGTTGTCAAGTTGTAGAATCACTTTTTCATACCTCTCCGCGTATTGCGGCCGCATCTCGGCTCAACCGCATCAATTGAAGTCGATACCGATCCCCAGTGATGGTTTTGCTTGGTTTTAACAGC
Source organism: Anastrepha fraterculus (assembly GCA_037575425.1). Taxonomy (NCBI): domain Eukaryota; kingdom Metazoa; phylum Arthropoda; class Insecta; order Diptera; family Tephritidae; genus Anastrepha; species Anastrepha fraterculus. Next base: position 823,265 of record JAYXIM010000311.1, on the reverse strand, counting down.
AAACCAACTTGGTCCCACCAAATACATAGCATAACCTACGCAGCGTGAATATTCGGCCGAGGCGACGACATAGAAGCATGACCGGGCAGTCCCCATGATTTTATTTTCTACAGTGAATCCATTTTTCATCACCCGTCACGATGCGATGAAGAAAACCCTTCCTTTTTTGCCGCTGGAGCAGTTGTTCACAGGTGAAAAAATGACGTTCAACATCCCTTGGTTTTAAGGCATAAGGAACCCAAATCCCCTGTTTCTGAATCATTCCCAAAACAAGCAATCGCGTGGAAATGGATTGGCGGGTAACTCCTAAGACTGAAGAAAACTCTTCTTGCCTTTGTCACGGATCCTCATTGAGCAATGCCTCCAATACTGTGTCTTCGAAGGTTTTTGGCCTTCCTTTACGCGGACGGTCTTCAACATTAAAATCACCGTCTTTGAAGCGACGGAACCAATCTCGGCGCGTTGTTTCACTTAAAGCAGCATCTCCGTAAACTTTTTGTAGTTCTCGATGCGCTTCAGCCGCCGTTTTTTTCGAATGAAAGATGAAAATCAACAATTCCCGCAAATGACGGTTAGTCGGCACAAAATCAGACATTTTCACCAAACCAAAAGTAGATGATACCAAAACAAAATCACTAATGTGTCGAAGCAGTTTGTTTACCAAGCTTTGTTTATGACGTTTAGGTTATGTTAGAATCGACTAGCACACACTGCTGACGGCATCTATTGATAAACAGCGGGAACTTAGTTGCGCACATAATTTTTGGTTTTTTATTTATGTTTTCATCAGTTTTCGATGGCCGGCCACTACGTTCGTCTTCCTCGATGAACTCACGATCTCTTCTGAAGCGTTCATTACACACTCTTAAAGGGCTGTTTTCTTTGGAGTATCATTATCGAAACAGTTTCTCAACAAACCATTCGAGCGCACCATTAGATCCATTTTTAGCGCAGAATTTAATACGAACTCGTTGTTGCATATTCAAATCCATTTTTAAGGCTTTAAATAATCGAAAACACATGGTGTAGAGGTAGATTTACTCAAGGCGGCAATGGCGATATAATTTTGATCGGAATATATAATATAATATTAATCACTGATGGCGTAACCTAAGAAAGAAAGAAAAAAAAAACATTACTCAAATCAGTTAACTTAGAGCGTCACCTGGCGCTTGTTCCGGGAACTTTTTGTTCAAGGTGGTATGTAAATGTATTTTGTGAGGCCGCAAACTGGTGGTGCACCTCTAGTGGCGCATGACATGATTCTTCCACACTTTGCTTAGGTGCACTAACACACAACCCGATATGAAATACTAGAAGGACATTTGCACTGCTCAACTGGCAAACTTGCCACATTCTGAGTGTACTCCCACATACATACAAACATACATACGAATACCCGTACACGCTGGCAAACAGGTGCATTATGTGGCACGTATTTTACGATTTTTACGTATTTTACGATTTTACGGTTCCCTATTCAAATTCAAGATTATGCTCACATTCACATTCTGTATTATATTTACTCGCCCATATTGGAAGTGGCCTAAAAGCTTATTTGGTGTAATAAATATCTGTATTTATGTGCACTGAAATATTTACAACAGCCATAGCAGCACTTAAATCATTTTGAATTTTCAATAAAGTATAAACATGAAAATAAATTTTTGTTGCGTGCATTTAGAAGTGAATGGAAGTCCATGAGTATGTTTTATTTACGCACACGTTTATATAAACGTATAAGTTGTCGAGTAACATACTTATTTGCGAATTACTTTTTTGCTTTTATGTACGAGAATTGTGGTGCGAGCTGATCCTTCTTCATCCTCATCAAATCAGGGAAGGATTGCAAAAGATGTAATATATGGAATGAAGTGAACGCAGCGAGCTCCAGCTAGTTCGAAGTTATATGAAAGGGATTAGAGTATATTAGAGTATATGGCTATTGTCGGGAACTCTTCACTAATCTCAAAATGGACTGGCAGATTACTTTACGCCTACAGGGTCCGGCACTCGAAGTGTAACCAAAAGGCCATACATTTAGTTTGGAAAATTGCTTTTATTCAATTCAAAGTAAAAAATATGTGAAAATACTCATAATACAAAATTAAGAATCAATTTACTTTTGCTCGATATGACCATCTTTCGCCTTGACTAAGGCCTTGAGACGGTCCAGAAACGAATCGCAAGCTGCCCGAATGTGACTTGCAGGTATTTTGGCCCACTCGCGGGCAATGGCTTTTTTCAGCGCGTCGAGACAGGTGAACCTTTTAGTTCGGAACTGAATGTCCCAAAGAAAATAATCCATCGGATTCGCGTCTGGTGAATTTGAGAGCCATTGTGTGGATATTATGAAGTTTGGAACGTTGTTTTTTAACCATTCTTCGCTTACTCGAGCTTTGTGAGACGGTACCGAGTCTTGTTGAAACGTCCATGGCCTGCCACCGAAATGTTTGTCTGTCCACGGCTTCAAAGCAACCTGCAGAATACTTTCCCGATAATATTTCGCATTTACCTTGACGCCATCTGCGGTTACAGCGGCCCAAACCATTGCCTGTGGCGGGTGCTGCCTCCTGGTGGACAATCAATGCCTCAAATTCTCGTATGAACCGTCAGTCAATTAAACTCTATCGTTTTGGGAGTTTACGAATAACTCAATTTGAAAAATTGTTTCGTCAGAAAGCACAATGTTCGGAAATTGTCCGCTTTCGGCAAGCGAAGCAACTCCTTCCCTCTCTCAAGTCTGAGTTGTTGCTGAGATCATGCTGGTGTGAGATCATGCACCTTTTGGATCTTGCAAGGCTTGACTTTGAGATCATTTTTCAGTATGCGGCGGATGCTACGGTCAGATATTTTCAGTTCTTTCGCTATTTGATTGGCACTGCGTCGGGGATTTCGCCAAGTCGCTTCTTCACTTTTTGAACCATTTCACGTGACGTTGCAGTCTTTTGATGACCACCTCCTTGACTTTTCGCGATGCTAACAGTATTATTGTAACGAATAACGTTGCGATAAACAGAAACTTTGAGGTGTTCGAGTTCACGAACAATCGCTGGTTGTGATTTTCCAACCAAATATAATGCAATCACACTATTACGTTTGAAATCCATTACTGACTTTTTTTCGCGTTTACTCCCGGCAAAATGCTTCCGCGCGCTTGTAAACAATACTCTGGATTGTCATTTAGCCAACTAACAGAAAGCGGCCTGAAATTGGTTACACTTCGAGTGCCGGACCCTGTATGTATGTATATACTTCTACTTTTTGAAGCTACATTAGCTGAAAACCACTATGTTGAATACATTAAGAATTTCACTTTATACGTAGGCGCTCAGCGGAAGGCAGCAAATTAACAAATAAATATCAAATTAAAGAATTTTTTAAAATCGACATTTAAAAAAAAACTCTTGGCAAACCTTTTCTTTTTACAACTTCGATAACATTCAGACCTCTTCAAAAACTCCAATCTCAGAGGAAACATGTGATGGCCGTGCTTGGAACGAATAATGCACATTTTCTGCCTAGTACTTAGTCATCATAAATTCCTAGAGTTCCAGTGTGGAACATAGGACCACTACGAATTTCTTCCATGCGGGTCTGTCTCTTAACTTCAATTCAGCTAAGCTGCATGGCAAGTGTTTCTGACTGCAGCAGTCGTGCCCAGGTGCGGCTTTCTTGGGGGTTCCAGTCACTTAGTATTACTTATTTATTCATTTAAATGATTTTAAAAATTTGAAAGATTTTCCCTTACATATTTATGTCCCACCACGACTACTCCCGCTAATGCTTTCCCTTAAATCGCCGCCATCAGCATAATTTGACGTGATCGGCGCATTAAATTCCCATCAAACAACTATCTATCCATCCGTCTAGTATAGGTATGTACTTATGTATGTATACAGTGGAGCGCTACAGCCCACATAAGCACTACGGCACAGCAGTGAAAAGGCAAGCGCATACGCGCATACGCGCATAGGCAATTCAGCATAATTTATTTACATTTCTATTAATCACAGCTCATTTGCATGACAAGTACGCAGTGTATGAATGCATTTGAATTAATTCAATCATATTCCTTTATGCGCTCGTTCGGTGGCCAGGCAGACATACGCGGGCCCGGTGGGCGGCAGTTCATTGTACGCTGGTGAGTTAACATTGTAAGCCCATCATGCAACGTCAACAAAATTCTGTTATATAATCGTCAGTGTAAGTGGCGGGGGCTGTCATGTCACATTATGCGAAGGCATATAATGCAGGTTGATGGCTGAGACGCAGGGGTTTGCTGGTGTGTTAGTGTCAACACAATAGTTGACGCTGCAGCGAAATTCACACTGGCAGCTGCGTTCCTTTGAGTGTGACCTGATTTATGTTGGTGGCTGCCTCAACTACGGTTAGTGTGGTCTACTTTGCTTTGCTGCATTGTTGGACACTTCGTTGGTTGGTTTAACGTTCGTTTTGTCTTTTTCTGACTTACTCGGTTGTACTTACCTCCAGGCAACGTCATATATGTGCGCACGTCTGTGATATACGTAGCCCTCACATCACCATTACAATTCTCCAAATGACAATGCCGCGTTATGTTTGTGCTAATATGCTTACGGCGGTTTGTTTTTAATAAAAGATTGATTAAATGTTTATTAGTATTTATAAATGTATGTGCAGTGCTTGAGTGTGCATGGAATTTCTTCCGCGTCTACATATATACAGGGTTTGTTTGAAAAGTAATGAGCCTTCCCGCGCGGAGCGTCTGCCAAGCGATCGACCGAATCGGCTGGTGGGGGAAAATGATCGTTGGACCTTTCCCTTCCACTAGAAACCTGAGCCAGTCCCGAGCCTGACACATAAATGACACTAGTTTTATTGCATTCACCTTTTTTTTATTTAGTACTAATCTTAAAAAACGACCTGCTAAAATTCCATGGTATTATACTCGCATTCATTAACTCGTGAGTTCTTGAGCTACTTACTTTTGGCCTCTTACAGAGACCCCAAAGCCAACTTTATCGCCAAGCTTTGAGCTATCAGTAATGAACCGTTGTTTCGACTGAGCAGTTGTTTCGACCCACTCACGTCTAGCTTGGATTTCTAGTACTAAATAACCTATTAATATTTGTTTCATTCAAACAATAGTCAACTGGATTGTTTGAACCCAGCCTGAGTGTGATGGCCGAGTGTTCAACACCTAAATTGCATCATTGATTAGTTGCGGCAAGCCGAGCGGCAGTGTTACCTGCATTCTAAATTCAACTAAATATCGGGTTGGTAAGAAGACAGGGGTATTCAGAGCATCAAAACAGCCCTAAATACAGGATCCAGCACGAGAGGTGGTCATTAAAAGACTCCAACGTCACGTGAAATGGTTTAAAAAGTGAAGAAGCGATTTGAGCGAAATCCCGACGAAGGGCCCATGAAATGGCGAAAGAACTGAAAATATCTGACCGTAGCATCCACCGTATACTGAAAAGTGATCTCAAAGTCAGGTCTTACAAGATCCTAAAGGCGCATTATAGCACACCAAAGCAGCAACAAGTCAAACTTGAGAGAGCGAAGGAGTTGCTTCGCTTGGCCGAAAGCGGTTAATTTCCGAACATTGTGTTTTCTGACGAGAAAATTTTTCAAATTGAGCAATTCGTAAACTCCCAAAACGATAGGGTTTATTTAACTGATCGTTTGTACGAGAATTTGAGTCATCAATTGTCCACCAGGAGGCAGCACCCGCCACAGGTAGTGGTTTAGGCCGTTGTTACCGCAGATGGGTGATCTCCAATCATTTTCATCGAGCCTGGCGTCAAGGTAAAATCCGAAATATTATCGGGAAAGTATTCTGGAGGTTTTCTTTGAAGCCGTGGGCAGACAAACATTGTGGGGATAGACCATGAACGTTTCAACAAAACTCGGCACCGTCTCTCAAAGTTTGAGTGAACAAAGGATGGCTTAAAAACAACGTTCCGAACTTCATAACATCTACTCAATGGGTCTGAAATTCACCAGACGAAAATCCGATGGATTATTCTCTTAGGGCCATTTTGGAGAGCAAAGTCCGAACTAAAAGATTCACCAGACCCGAGGCGCTAAAAAACGCCATTGTCCGCGAGTGGGCCAAAATACCTGCAAGTCACATTCGGGCAGCTGGCAATTCGTTTCTGGACCGTCTTAAGGCCATAGTCTAGGCAAAAGGTGGTTATATCGAGCAAAAACAAATTGATTCTTGATTTTGTATTATTTTCACAATTTTTTCACTTTGAATTGAATGAAAGTAATTCACCAAACTAAATTTATAGCCTTTTTAGTTAGTTACACATCGAGTTCCGGACTCTGTAGCATACAATTTGAATGCTAATATGGTGAAAATACAGGGTGGGCCATATAGCGTTTGCTTTTTGAACTACCTATTTTTTTGAGAATGGTAACACAAATGTCATGTCAAATGTGTTCATAATTTACTTAAAGGTTTGACATTTACGAAATAGGACGCTATACGCTTGAACAAAATTGGAAAATATTGAAAACCTATTTCCAAAGTGGTGAGTCTTCTTCTTCTTTTCTGATTTTCACATCGGTGGCTACGTCAATAAGCAAAATTGTCGGATTTGGGGCTCAGAAAATCCACACGTTACTGTAGAGAAGCAAATGCATCCACTACGAGTCACTGTTTGGTGCGGTTTTTGGTCTGGCGGCATCATCGGGCCATTTTTTTCGAAAATGAGCGAGGAGCCGCGGTTACAGTAAATGGCGAGCGTTACCGTGACATGCTCAACGAGTTGTTTCCAAAAATTGAAGAGGATGACATGGACGACATTTGGTTTCAACAGGACGGTGCAACTTGTCACACTGCCAAAGTTACACTCGAACTTTTGGCTACCGTTTTTGAATTCCGATATCAATTGGCCGCCTCGGAGCTGTGATTTAAGCCCGTTGGACTATTTTTTGTGGGGAGCCGTTAAGGACAAATGCTATGCGAACCATCCAGAGACGATTGATGCTTTAAAACACGAAATCGAAGTTGCCATTCATGAAATTGGAGCCCAAACAATCGAAAAAGTGCGTAAAAATTGGGTTGATCGAATGTAAAGCCAGTCTTCATAAATGACAATGTTCAATCTTCAAAATAAAAAAAAAAAGTTTGAAAACATGTTGATTAGTTTTTTTTATAGCCGATTCAAAAAGCAAATTTTACATGGCCCACCCTGTACTAGTGTTTTTTTATTTTGTTTTGCTTTTATTTGAAAAACATATTTATGGTTATTATATACATTTAAAAATCATTAGAAGCCTTAGAAATAAACTCTGTCGACAGACCCTTTTAAAGTTCTGTATGTTTGTACGGCGGCCGCCGTAGCCGAATGGGTTGGTTCGTGACTACCATTCGGGAATGTGTTGACTCGAATCTACGTGAATGAACATCAAATAGTAGAAACATTTTTTTCTAATAGCGGTCGCCCCTCGGCAGGCAATTGCAAACCTCCGCCAACTTAAAACTGTAGGTCTCTCCATTAGTGGAACAACATCAATATGCACACCACAAATATGAAGAAGAGCTCGGCCAAACACCCAACAGAAGTGTACGCGCCAATTCTTCATTTTTTATTTATGCTTGCACGTTTGCCAAACTGGTTTTTTGACTGGTTATTGCTGGGAGAACGCATCCCCATGCACAGCTGACTATCAACTAACGCGCACGAAATTAAAGTGAGTAAATATAATAAAACAATCAGTCATTACAAATCTAATAACTAACTAACAGTTAGTAGTCAACGCGACAGCAAAAATGTTGCCATCCAACCAGCCAACCAGTCAACAACCCAAACAGCGGGAAATCAAAAAACCAACTTCATCATTTGACGCTGGCTGGCTGCTTCCTTTACCATAATTGAATGCTTGATGTGGTGAATACATTCATATTTATCCACACACACATATACATATACATGTTTAAACAACATATGTTCGAGTAATCATACTAACTTCCATAGAAGCAAATGGGCATATCTCGTAAACATCAGGCGTCTCATTTCACTTCACACCAGTTTTGTTGTAAAGTTATTGTTTTCATTATCGTTCGTCAGCAACTTTTCTTTTCGTATAGTTTTTTGCCCTGAATTCCCCTTTTCCTAGTTGATTATTTTACATTGTTTGCCGGCTCAGCTTGCCACATTCACTTTAACTTTTCCAGTTCAACCTATAAAGTTTCATCATTTACATTGTATTGTATTACCTACATACAAAGCTTATGAAAAGGGTGGGCCAAATGTAAGAAGTTTTGAAGGGAAAAATGTAATGCACGTAAATTATGAAAACTTATATCTAATTGTATACATCCTCTGTTAGTCGCTTTGTCGAGTTTCTTCTCCAATTTGAAAGGTGTGTTTTTTTAAGTTGTTCCTCAAAATCATTTTCAAGCGACAGATGTTTTTATGAAAATATTGGGTTGGGGAATAAGTTCATAGCGTTTTTATATTTTCTTTTATTACACAACGATTTTTTTGCTGTTTGGCAAAGAATAAGTATTCATTCGATAGAACTCTTTCTGATCTACAAAAATATGTTAAATGTATTTTTGAGTTACTTAATTTTTTATTAGTTTTGAGGCTTAGAAATGGAATACCCAGGAAGCAAAAATCAACATTTTCGACACCTGCTCTTCATTGCATTTTATCGAGGTCAAAAAGCTGCCGAAGCAGCCCGAGACATTTGCAACGTGTATGAAGAAGTCGTCATAGGTGAGTCGTGGAAATGGTTTGCAAAGTTCATAACTGGCGACTTTGACGTCGATTGCGTCGATGATACGTCCCGTAGCGGAAGACCTTCTGCATACGATGAAGAACGTGTCAAATCACTTTTGAAGGAGAACGGGAGCAAACCAGTCGTGAATTGGTGGAAAAAATTAACTGCGATCATAAAACGAATCTCAATCACCTTCTTTCAATGGGATTTAACGAAAAATTAGGAGCCTGGGTGCATCACGAGCTCAACGAAAAAAGCACAGAAAGTCGCCTACAAATTGCTTCTCAGCATCTCGCCCGTCTCCGAGCAACTCGCGGTTCATAGACAGCATTTTTTGTACCGAATCGTCACGGAAGATGAGAAATGATGCCTATACATCAATATGACGTAAAGAAATGAGTGGGTGGCTCCAGAAGATACGCCAAAGCCAAGTGTCAAGCCGGATCTTCATTCAAAGAAGAATATGATATGTGTTTGGTGAGGCTGGGAGAGTATGCCACCATGAACAAGGAGCTCTGCATTGCACAGCTACACCGCGTGAGTGAGGCTATTTGACTGAAAAGACTTTATCGACATGGTCAAATCATACTCCTTCACAACAACGGCAGGCCCCATGTGGCACAAGTCGTCAAAATCGCACTCCAAGAGCTTGAATGGGAGGTCCTTCAGCATCCGCCATATTCTTCGGACCTTGGACCTACCAATTACCATCTTTTCCGCTCCCTGTCAGACCATATGAAGGGCGTTACCTTCGATAACAAAGAGGCCCTTAAAAACTGGCGCAACTTCTTTGACACCCGACCAGGCGATTTTTGGCGGAACGGCATCAACAAATTGGTCGAGAGATGGGAAGAGGTTGTAAACAGCAACGGCGAATATATAATTGATTAATTTATTGATATAATTTTATTGTTTTTTGTTTAAATAAAAGTCTTCGGTAAAAACGCTATGGACTTATTGCCCAAATTAATACTTTTGAAGGGAGAAATGCACTCGGGGGTTTGTGTCGTTGCCACAATTAGGAAATTAGTTTAGCATTTGATGTTCCATGCTCGCAGTGGCCAACGAGACCAGTACTAATAAAGCTAAAAATAGGCCTCAGTTTCAGCGATAACCTCTTTATTCGAGCGAAATTTCTTACCGGCGAGAATGACTTTTAGGTCGGCGAAAAGCCAGAGGAGCCAAATCTGCAGAATACGGGGGATGTGGGGCAATTCGAAGCTCGATTCATGTAGTTTTGCCATTGTTTTCATCGACTTGTGACACAGTGCGTCAGTGCGTTGACTTGATGATGGTAAACAGTGAGCAAACGCGGCACCCACTTTGAACAGAGCTTTCTCATAGTCAAATGCTCATGCAATATAAAGCCAAATCGTTCTTTTGATATCTTTAAGATGTGAACTAAATCACACAATTTCATTTTGCGACTATTCAAAACGATTTTGGAAATTTTTTGATGTTTTCTAGTGTTACCGCCTTATTTCGACGTCCACTGCGTTGTGCATCATCGATATCTCTAAGGCCACGTTTGAAGTTAACAAATCATCATTTTATTGTTGTGTTTGATGGAGCGGAGTCCCCATAACACTTTTCAAGCCATTTCTTCGCTGGAATGGTATTTTTCTCCACCAAGAAGCAGTGTAAAATTAAAACACGGAATTCTTTTTTATCCATTGTTTTGAAAATAACAAAAGTAGCGTCACTTTTAGCACAATAACTCACGAACTATTGAATAGAATATCATGAAATTTGAACAGCTGTCTTTTTAAGGTTAGTATTAACTGAAAAAGAGATGAATGCAATAAAACTATGCCATCTGTGTGTTAGGCGCGTGACTTTTTAGCCCATGCATTACGTAAAAGGTGGTTACATTTCAAGGGCTGATGTTGAATGTGAACCACACCTAAACGTCAAGTTTTTTTCTTCATTTCATTTGACATTTCAGACTAACTCAATTTGAACCATGGAAAGATACACAATCGAGCAGCGCGTTAAAGTTATTCAGGCTTATTATGAAAACGGGCGTTCAAATCGAAATTCATATCGCGCACTTCGTGAAGAAAATCATTTTTTAATCATTTGGGCAAATGATAATCCAAGATTTTGCGCGAAAAATTTGATGGCTGAATAATCTCACGTCGCGGCGATGTCAATTGGCCGCCAAGATCATGTGATTTGACACCGTTGGACTTCTTTCTTTGGGGTTATTTGAAAGAAAATGTGTACGTCGATAAGCCAGCAACAATTCAAGAGCTAAAGGATGAGATACATAATTCGGCACATTAACGGCATAGAACCTCAATTATGCCTCAGCGTCATCGAAAATTTCGACCATCGGATGGAAGTGTGCCGCCGAGGCCGCGGCGGCCATTTGGCCGATATTTTCCATACGTAATTGAACCATACCGATGTTATCATAATAAAGAGAAATGAAAAAAATTTCCTAAAAAAATTGTATTTTATTAAAAATCAACACCGGCCCATGAAACTTAACCACCCTTTACTTTGTCTTAAGATCTGTGTGCCGGTAAATTAAAGCTTTTCCTGTTATTGTTTTAAATTTGGCTTTTGTTTTGCATTTTGTAAAAGTAAGCATTGATTTTCCTCACTCATATACTCATACATACTCATACATATACCCATATACAATGTATATACATACATATACACAAATGTTGGCTTCTATCAAGTCTTGTTTTACTTTAGTTGATGGTTTGCTACTTTTTAGTTTCTACTCTCGTATGATTATTATTTTTACTTTGTTTTGCTTCTCGTTTATTACTCTCCATACAGCAACTTACAAATATTCACTACACAATATGGATATTTGCTATCGGCGAAAATCTGTTGCAGCCCCATTTACTTGCTACTGTTGCGCTGCATTCTTGTTGTTGCCACATTTAACAATCGCACTATGAAAATGGAAATGGAAAACGCCCGCAATGCCATACAACAAGTTTTTCCATTTTATTCGATTGTAAAGTGGAGCGTGTCTTTAGTTCTTTAGCCAAATATTTACATATATACATACATACATACATACATACACACATCTAAATATGTAGAAGCACTAGTAGGAAAAGCAATCATATTTATAAGTACAAAGGAAGTGAATGCTTGTGGAAATGGAGGGAAATAGAGTAGAGTGGAGTGGAGCGGAGCGGAGCGGACGTGCAAGTAGAGTAGGAGTAAATTGTCTTTAAGTTGTGGCACAACATGGACTCTTTGTCGTGTTACTTGCAAATGTGGCAAAGTGCTTTTTAATCAGTGATTTAATTTTTGTGTGTATGTACGAAAATTCTATATACTCTTTATATGTACCTATACACATACTCGTGCATATCAGATTAAGATATTCGCTGGCGCATTTGTTGGATGAAAGTTTCAAAAACAATTCGAAATATTAAGCCCTATCTCTCAATCTGTGAAAAAGGCATTAAAGTTCGAATGGCTACATCGTAAATTCGAAATTAATTCAGTGACAACACTGAGTTCATTTGTAGCGCCATTTCGTAGATTTTTCGTAGTTAGTAGCAATAGATATACGGCTATGATAATATCCATTATCGAAAATGCATCAGTGGTCTGGATGAGCAGGAGTCAGGAGGACCTTATCGAGACTACAACGCACTGTGGCCATCTGTTGCACCGGAGCTTTTCCGACTAATTCAGGCCCGGCATTAGATGCTCTTATTGGTCTACCACCACTTGATGCTTTCATCCAAGGAGAGGCCTTGAAGGCCCTCTGCAGGGTGAAACACAATGGGACGCACATATTCCGTCCGTCATTGGACAACAGAGAAGGCATGGACATCGATCCAACGAACCTCTCCATGCTCCTTGACTCCATGCCATCAAGAGTCTTACTTGAAAAGAGATACAGTGTGATGCTGCCAGAAGCTCAACTGTGGTTAAACTCTGAAAATGAGCCCGGCAAACACTGTTTTCGCATTTTCACGGATGGCTCCAGGACCGAGTTTGGCTCCGGCTCTGGGGTCTACGTGGAATCCAGCAGGACAAAACTGCACTTTGCTCTTGGAATGCATGGTGCATCTCTGTTTCCAGCGGAGGTGTATGCTGTTCAAGAAGCAATGAACTTTGTTGCGGAAAACAGATGGAGAGGCAGATCTATATGTGCCTGCAGCGACAGTCCAGCTGCGCTCATGGCCTTAGATAGCCCGCCAACCACTTCAAGGGTAGTCGAGTTCTGTAAATCCAGGCTGAACTATGTCGGTAGCCTATTATAGCCTGATGCTAACATGGGTCCTGGGACATGTGGGTATCGCGGGTAACGAGATATCTGACTCTTTAGCCAGAATGGGCTTTGAGGCCAACTTCCTTGGCCCGGAGCCCGTTCTGCCACTCCCTTCTGCAGCCATCAAAGCCAGGGTTAGCAAACGGGCTACTCTAACCCACAAGCGAGCTTGGCAGGCTGAGAGAGGCTGCAGATGGACAAAACTGATGTTACCTGTCACGTCCGACCGACTGTCGCAGTTCCTCTTGTCACTAAGCAGACGGGACTGTAGGAGGCTGGTTGGACTGATGACGGGCCAAAGCACATGGAAAAGGTGGGCATCTCAAACAGTGCACTCTTCCCAGCATGTGGAGAGGAGAATGAGACGGCGAACACTTTCTGTGCGTCTACCTGGCCTTCGCTTGAATCAGGCTTGAGGTCTTTGGCACTGATGCGCTAATAAGCGACCTCCTTGGCTCCTGGGAACCACAAGATCTACTCAGATTTCTTCAGAGGTCGAGTAGAATTAAAGAAAATTAAAAAGGGAACCCGAGTGCAGTAGAATGGGCTTAATTGTGTCTGTGTGCTGTACGTTCTAGTATATCCCGAACGTTGAAACATTCAAAAAAATAAAAAACACTCAAAAAAATAATACAAAAAAAAAATAATACAAAAAAAAAAATAATACAAAAAAAAAAAAAATAATAATACAAAAAAAAAAATAATACAAAAATAATAAGTTTTCGAAAAACGCTTGCCTTTAAAGTTTAGCAGGTAAAGAGACCCGATCTGGGCAACTGACGCTCAAATACTCACAAATCCGTAAATTTTGCTCCGATTGACTTGAAATTTTGACACAATATGCTTAATGTATTATGCATTCTTTAAGACGTATAAGAAGTTTGCAACAACAAAATTTAAATGCCTTACACATAACGGTGCTCCTCAAAAAATAGTCTACTGGAGTCAAATCATACTTAATAGGCGGCTTATTAACGTCACCTTTCGGCTGATTATTCGATTTTCAATATTCGCAATATTGCTCAACTTTGTTGAAGTGAAAAACGACGGATTTTGTAAATATCTAGCCATTTACTAAATTTTGTTATTTCACCTGCCAAAGTCGAAAAAATCGGCACTTGAAATTTCAAACGTTAGTTAAAAAAAGATTTTTGTTTATTGTCTATAAAATCTGATGGAGAAAATTGTAACATACTACAACAGACAATTCGACTTCCTGCCTATTCCAGCGCGTTCCAGGCAGAACTATTAGCGATCAGAGAAGCATGTAAATCACTAAAACTCTACAAGGAAGTTGGTGCAAGAGTAGTTATCTTTTCGGACAGTCAAGCAGTTATTAAGGCCTTAGACTCCAACTCAATTTCATCCAAACTAATCGTGCAGTGTAGAGATGAACTAGAATTGCTTAGCCATTGGCTTGAAATTACTCTGATATGGGTTTCCGGTCATACGAACATACGCGGTAATGAGATGGCAGATGAGCTAGCAAGAAAAGGTTCGAGACTAGACATAGCAGAGGCGATGCTAGTCGCCACCCCACTCAACACAATAAAAGCATCCATTGCTTCACACTATCTTGCTTTAGCCGAAAGAAGGTAGAAACAATTAACTACATGTATCAAAAAAAAAAATACATGGCCGTTGTACAAAATCCAAAGGACGAATTACCTGTTAGGATGCTCTCGACCAAACATTTCACACATCACTGCAGGTTATTGGAAGATAGGGGATCATGCAGCCAGACTCAACCTCCCTTTCAATCCCATCTGGAGAAGCTGTCAAGCGGAAGTGGTGAAGGAAAGTCTTCTCCATTACTTATGTGAATGACCAGGGCTAGCTGGGGCACAACTTCGCTCTTTCGGTAAGCCTTTCTCACAGCAAATTAATGAGATCTCAGACATTGAGATAAAGAATTTGCTGCTATACTTGGATCTCACAAAATGGATCTGACTTAGAAGCAAATTATAGGAAAGCGGTGTTGGTCGCTAATTAGGATTATTTCAGAAAAAATACTCAACCACTTCAACAACAACAAAAGCAAGTAAACGCTCGGAGGACGGGTCATATTTCGATCAGTTTTCCTGCAGGGAATAGTCACCAAAAACTTGTCTGTATTTCTCGAGTGCGCAAACGACCAAAATCGTTTAAGTAAAGCAGCTGATTTGATCGGCCTTCACTTAATTTTGAAACGTTTTTATCTCTAGTGACGCCTTCAACGGCCATCAATTAAGAGTACTTGATTGCCTAAAATGTTAAAAGTGTTGTCAATCACTTGCTGTTTTGCTTATCTTTGCATTAATTATAATTATTTATATCTGTACATATGTATGTATGTATGCATGTATGTATGTAAGCATTTATTTACTTACTCGTATGTTTAAGAATACTTTCGGTTGCTTAGCTGTCTGCACGTGACACACTTTCAGTTGTTCTCAACCATTTATGGAACTTCCATACTTACAAACTGGTCCCCCCTTACTCATTTTAGGTTTGAAGAAGCTGCTTGCCCAGCATCCATCAATCTTTGTTATTGATGGCGAAAATGTGAAGGTGAATACCTATCAGCACGCCTCAGAGGACGATAGTGGCGTTGGCGGGCGGCGCGATTACATTAAAGAGGCTAAAGACTACTTTAAAAATAAAATGCTACAGTATGGCATTGGTGTGGAGGTGCCGGTGCGTAGCTTGCTGGGCCACCGCTCGCAGGCATCGCCACAGGTGCGACACATATCAGGTGGGTAGCGCGCAGCATTGGAAGCATTCATGTGCAACGACATTGAATTATTGTTTTCTTTTTCTCTGTTTCTTCTTCCATTTTTATAAATGTTCAGGTCAGCATATAAAGGAATTCACTGAGTTTCTGCAGAAGCATACGGATATCTTTAAAGTGGTCGACGATCACGTGATGCTTGTGGGTTGCGATGATATGACGGACATACCGGCACAGGACCGTCTGCACTTGCCGCAAAGCAACATTGATACTAAAGCCACACAGCAGATGTTGGATTTCTTTGCGCAATGCATCGAAACGAAGGGTCCCATTTTAGTGGATCGCTTATTTCATTTGTTGACAGCGCGCTTCCCGCAGGAGCAATGGTTGCGCATGTTCAAAACACCCAATGATCTCTCGACTTTCCTCAAGCTCTTCTCCGATTGCTTTCACATACAAGCCAATCTAGTCACGCTGTTGCAGAAGCCACGGCTGAGTGATTCGTATATACAGCAGGCACAGGCGCGTTCGCGCGAACAATACAATTCGCTGAACAACAATATCAATAATGTGGAGTTCAAGAATCAGTCGCCACCACCAGCGGCAGCGCAGCCAGCACTTAGCGCCATACAACAGCGTTTACAATCGTCAGCGATACGTAATTTTGCGAGCAACAACAATGCCTCAACGCCACAAAGTTTCAATGGGAATAACCTTAGCAACAACAACAACAACAATTGCAATATTACATCACCGAATTTCAAGCTGAACGCGCCCGTATACAATATGTCGAGCCCAGCAACAACGACGGACAATACGTCACAATCACGTTCAGAGCCCAACTCGGGCTTTGACAGCTTCATACAAATGGCGGATGTGCACTTGGAGAATCTCTGCGATCGCAATTGCCCCAGTCCGAGCACTGGCTCCTCATATGGTCCGTCGGGCACCAATAATCAAAATCCGTTGAGTGGTCAAATCAATTTGAATTCACTGCAAAATGCCGCCATGCCGACACAGGCACCCACAGAGCGCCTGAATAGTCTGAATCAGACATTGAAGCAGCGCGTCAACAACTTGGTGATACGGACATTGGCCGAGAACTATGAAAAAGACAAGCAATCGCTGGCAAATCAGGTTGGCGGTGCATCTGTTGGTTATAATCCCCAAAACTCCTCCTCCCAATCAAGCCCCGTGCATTCCAATAACATTAACGCCACCACCGCTGGTAGTGGCGCGGCAAACGCAAACTTAGCCTCAACTTCAACGGCGTCTTCGAATAGCAACACAGCACATTCACCTAGTCACAATTACTTCATCGGCGATACCTGGAAGATAAAAGTGCTGCAGAACACGACGGTCATTGCTAATGTGAAGCATTCCATGTTCGTCACTGAGGCGATGCTGAAGTTTGCGCAGAACCATCAGAGTATAGTCATTTCGCTGGACTTTGAAGGCATCAATTTGGGCGTAAAGGGTGAGATAACCCTTATTGAAATCGGCACCACACGCGGTGAGGCATTCATCTTTGACGTGCGCAGCTGTCCTGAGATAATCAGTGACGGTGGTTTGAAGACCCTATTGGAACATGATAATGTCATCAAGGTCATACACGACTGCCGCAACGATGCGGCGAATTTATATCTACAGTTTGGCATACTTTTACGGAATGTCTTCGACACGCAGGTGCGTAACTGGTCGTGTAATTATACAGAACAATCTCGTCTTCATTTTAAATTATCGATTCTTCTGTTATGCTTTTCAGGCCGCGTATGCCATTGTGCAGTATCAGGAGACGGGCAAACAGGTATACAAGGCGAAATATATCTCGTTGAATACACTATGCGAACAGTATAACGCCCCAATTAATCCGATTAAGGAGCAACTCAAGCAGATTTACCGCCGCGATCAAAAGTATTGGGCCAAGCGGCCACTGTCACGTGATATGTTGCTCTATGCGGCCGGTGATGTGCTAGTCTTAATCAACGATCAACTCTACGGCAATCTGGCGAGGTGAGGTAACTGCAGCTGAAACTGCTGCATTTGGTTTGAATTCCAAAGCAGAATCAATTACGAAGCCTTCTCGTATCCAATGTATGTGTGTGTGTGTGTAATTTGTTACATTTTCATTTTCTAGACAAATTAAACCGGAGAATCGTCAGCTTTTCTCTGAGCTATGCACTGAGCAAATACTCATACAAATCAAACCAAATGAGGTGAAGACACGCAAGAAGCAGCGCAAAGTAACCACTGAGGTGGCTGACCTCAAGCAGAAACTGGAACAGTCTAACAAGAGTATAGTGCTATCGAATCGCGAAATTCGCTTATTGCGGTAAGAGGCGAGCTAAAGAAATAGTAAAAGTTGTTTGTTGCGGTATTTACATTTGCTTTTCATAAACAACTTGCAGCTACATGGACTTGACCGAGGAGGAGAAAGACCGTTTGAAGCGCAATAACAATAAATTAGCAAAGAAGTTTGAAAAGATGGAATCGGCGGGCAATCAAACTAGGTAATGCAGAATCTTTTGTATTTTAGAAAAAATAAAAATAAAAATTTGAATTAATTAAAACCGGTTTTTCAGAGATCAAAGTGATTCCGAGGACGATCAGGAACCCACTGAAAACGATAACTTCCCAAGTCTCGACTCAGTGCCATCGGATAACTCATTAACCGGCACATTTTCGCCACGCTTCAACTCTGAACCACCCAGTTTAGCAGAGTCTATGCAAATGATGGATGAAATCTTGTCAGATCAGTTAATGGATCGGGTGGTGAAACTGGACAAACTGGAAGCGATATTGTCGGCTGTTACACAAATGCCAAACGACCAAGTAAGTGTGAAACTAAACTTGTCACGGCGGTCGCCGTAGCCGAGTGGGTTGGTGCGTGACTACCATTCGGAAATCAGAGAGAACGTGTGTTCGAATCTAGGTGAAAGACCAAATGAAGAAACAAAAAGGGGCGGTCGCCCCTCGGAAGGCAATGGAAAACCTCCGAGTGTATTTCCACCATAAAAAAACTCCTCATAAAAAACATCTGCCGTTCGGAGTCGGCTTGAAACTGTAGGTTCCTCCACTTGTGGAACAACGTCAAGACGCACACCACAAATAGGAGGAGGAGCTCGGCCAAACACTCAAAAAGGGTGTACGCTGCAATTATATATATACCTTCTGCTCAAATATGAACGAGACTGATTTAATAAAACATAAACGGTTAATTATTGTTCAATTTTTATTTTATCTCCTTCAAAGTAATCACCATTGGAGGCGATACACATATGCCAACGTTTTTTCCAATCATCATAGTATTTCTGGAAGGCCGATTTCGGTATGGATTTCAGTTCCTTCTTCGAATTCTCTTTTATGACTTCAATTGTCTCAAAATGTTTTCCACGGAGCGGCAACTTGAGCTTGGGAAACTGGAAAAAGTCACATGGAGCCATATCAGGCGAATACGGTGCTTGCAGAACGATATTAACATTATTTTTGTTCAAATAATCGCGAACAAGACGTGATGTGTGAGCTGGTGCATTATCGTGATGCAAGAAGTATGACTTGTTGTCCCACAATTCCTTCCTTTTAAGACGAAAGTTCTCGCGCAAACGCTTTAAAATGTCTAAATAATATTCAGCGTTAACCGATCGGCCTTGCGGAAGGAACTCCGAGTGCACCACACCTTCGTAATCGAAAAAAACAGTCAGCATAACCTTAATTTTTGAGCGGCTTTGGCGTGGTTTTTTGGGTTGACGTACGGCCCTCTTTGAACGATTTGTACCACTGGAAAACACGTGCACGCGATAGATCAGAGTCCCCATAGGTTGTCTGCAACATTTTTAAGGCGTCTGAAGCCGAAATTTTGTTGTAATAACAAAATTTCAAACAAATTCTTTGTTCAACTTGAATTTCCATCGTTAAATTCGAAAAACACACTCGAGCTTGGCTTGTTTACAG
Organism: Anastrepha fraterculus; assembly: GCA_037575425.1. Lineage (NCBI taxonomy): Eukaryota > Metazoa > Arthropoda > Insecta > Diptera > Tephritidae > Anastrepha > Anastrepha fraterculus. The sequence goes on along the minus strand of JAYXIM010000311.1, from coordinate 803,625 downwards.
TAGCACAGAAAACAAACTATGTGACATATCACGCTGAAATTTGTAAGCTTATAACAGTCCTACCATCAAACAAAAAATTTATTTTTGCCATATGTCATCCGCGGACCGTTTTATTGATAACGTCTCATTCATATTTGAGCAGAAGGTATATATATATATATATATATATATATGTATATATGTAAACTTGCCACGAATTAAGAAGATATAAATTTTGGAATGTTAGAGTTGGTATGCAATTTCAAAAGCTGTAGTTCCAGTTAGCAGCTACGCCTATTATACGTTTTCCCACTTCTGCATAAGCTTAATGAATGATATTATGAAAAAAGTATATATGAGGCACAGGCAAAAATTATTCAATATATGAGACATAGTTTGTTGAGCGGTGCCATATGTCGAGTATCAGCAAGGACGCCAGCAATGTAAAGGATGCCTAAAAAGTTAGTTTCAAGTTGAGCACTGCTAATTATTCGGCACTTAGGATAAAGGACATTTTTCAAGCCTTTGGCTTCATTGTCGTGCTACAAAAATGCTCAAAATATGATTATTTTTCTCACTGGTGCAGTTCCTAGCGCCATAATGTAGCAAGATGTTGTTGTAATGGCATAAAACTGTGGTCTACCAAGAGTTATAATAATATAATGTAATAAAGGGCGAAATGCATAGGCTTGCAAGATTTAGAGTGTAAAAGTAAAAAAAAAAACAGTGTGGTGTAGTTCATAACTCGTTCTGGCCATAATAAAAGGTGATCAATTTAGAGTTATCGGATTTTAAATTGGAATAAAACAACGAAAATTCAAATTGATTGGCCACTTTTTATTACTTTTGTGTAGAGCCATTGATGACATTTATAATTTCGGCGGACGCTGTAGCCGAATGGATTGGTACGTCACTATTATTCGAGAGTGTCTATGTTCGAATCTCCGTGCATGAACATCAAATAATAGAAAAAGTCGTCTAATAGCGGTCGCCCCTCGACAGAGGCAAACATCCATTTCTGCCATGAAAATTATTTGCCGTTCGTAGTTCGGTTTAAAACTATAGGTCCCTCCATTTGTGGAACAACATCAAGACGCATAACTAGGAGTAGGAGCTCGGCCAAACACTTAACAGAAGTGTTCTTCAGTGCTTCAATTTCCGGCATCAAAAAGTCGTTTATTATGACGTGATAGCGTTCGCCATTCACTTTTACATGGCGCCAGCCTCGTCTTTGAAGAAATATGAACCGATGATTCCTCAAGCCCATTTGCCATCTCTTTGATAGGCGCCTAGGTCTGGTCTAGTCCCGATTATTCTGCCGTTCACGGCCATACTTGATATGCGTTCCCTCGGCATTCTGCGAACATGATTTCTCCACATTTTTCTTCTTCCTCTTATTATTATTAGTTGCTATCGCGCCGTCTTTGGGCGCATTGTACCGAAACAAATGCTTTCCAATGTTGTCTACTTCTCGCTTTCGCTCTTAATTTGGGTCCATGAGGCAGATTCGTCAATTTCTAAAACTTCTTCGTTAAGACTACGCCGCCAAGATCCTTTGGGGCGCCCCTTGCGGCGCGATCATTGTGGGTTCCCGTCCAGTGCCATTCTGATTATGTCGGTCGCTGGCTTGAGCAACGTATGGCCACCAATTCCGACTGTGAACAATTCCTAAATTTTGTGTGTAACCAGTTTGCGCTCCTCCTTTGCGCACACAACCGCAATTGCCACTAAAGTCCAAAATTGCAACAACGTCCTCAAATCGTTTGCCGGCAGCACTGGGGGCAAAGACAAAGAATTGCTGCTATCGACATTTAAGGCAATTGGCTGGCCGGTTCTAAACTATGCTGCGCCTATCTGGTCGCCTGGAACTAGTGACACGCTCCAAACTTGCCAAAACACTGCTATTCGGACAGCGACGGGTTGACTCATGATGTCCCCGGCTCAACACCTTCACAACGAGGCACAGAAGCTCTCAGTAAAGGAGCATAATACACTACTCAGCAAACAGTTTCTGCTTGGGTGCTACCGCAGGTTTCACCCTTGCAGACACCTGCTTGAGCCAGAGCCGCCTTCCAGGCACGTCAGGAGACACCTCCTCAATTACGACGACGCGATCCAGGACAAAACGAACAGGCATCTACTGGACCAGACGGTGTTTAGACAGACAATAAGCGACATTCATCGGGAAACTATCACCACCTTCTTACGCTGCCGACCACCGAATGCCGTAATCGGAGTCCAATCACCACCTACAGTAGATGAAAAGCTCCAGCTTCCAGCATAATTACGTTCTGGTTACTGTAGCAGACTAAAAACTAATACTTATCCAGAATTGACCCCGACATACTAAACATATGTCCGAAATGTGAAGCCACCACGCACGGCACTAACCACCTTTTCACATGCCCCTCTAAACCCACTCATCTCACACGCCTCTCCCTCTGGACCTAACCTCTCGAAACAGGTTTCCTGGGCCTACCTTTAAATGAGTTAGTCAAAGACGACCGGTGATATACACTACACTGACAGGGCTTGTATTACTGCTACAACAACAACAACATCAACTGCTGGATTATGTAAGTGTCTATTCTTGTTTTCGCCGCATACGTTAGAATCGGTTCGTTCCATATCGCCGTACTTAGGCAGCTAGATAGAGTTGCTGCTTTGTTTGCCGCCGTCTTCACTTCTTTCCTCACTCACTAGATCCTTACTGCTAGAAATTTATGAACCCAGATATGTCTATGACTTTTTCCATTAGCTTATTGTTAACCGTCAGCTTGCATCTTCTTGGCTGCTCGCGTATTACCATTGCCTTGGTCGTTTCGACCGATATCTGGTCTCTCTGTTTGAGAAATAACATGAAGACGCACATCGCAAATCAGATATGCACTTATATAAATAAACGTTATTACCTTTCTATCATCTAATTGCAGATCATAACTTCCAATACAGCGCAGGATCTATTGGGATCAAACATATCCGCTACCGATAATGTACAAATTGTACGCGAGAAGATCAAAAAGTTAGTACTTAAACACTACTGAAATTAAACCAAATAAATATTTAAATTTGTTCCTATTTTTAGTGCTAAAAACTGTAACTGTAACTGTGAGCGCAGCATAACGCCAACTATGCGTTTAGTGACCAATGAGAAGAAGGCTTTGAAATTGGTCGACGCAGCATCACAAACTCTTAGTACGGGCGATATTGTAATAACAAAGATTTTCTTCCAAGATGAGCAGGGCAAACAGAAGGAAAAAGTGCTGACTTCATCGCCAAAACGCATTGGAGGTGGTTCAACAGCCACGGCGACAGCGACAGCGACGACATCCTGAATGCAGAAGAATACAACCAAACGAGCTGCTAATTTTTCTACTTGTATTTATCAAAAAAATAACTAAGCAAACGTGAACGTGGCAGCTAATAACGGAACGATAATGTTGGGCAATAACTGAGCAAACATATCGAAATTCATGTAACTCACCTACGTGAATACACACATATTTACATATAAACACATGCAATATATTCAAAATATTAAAAAATTGTACTAAGTACTAAGCGTAAAGTGTTGCAAACCTACAACTACTTGTCTAAGTGAGTGTTGGTCTACAGACCGACTGCCACTTCTGCTACAACAACTACTTGTTTGTATGTACTTTTATTATATTTTATTATTACTTGTATTATCTTATTATTATTACTATTATTTTCCTATTTTAATGGCAAAAGCTTAATTTACATGGCTTTGTTGCTTTTTTTCAATTTAGCTGATTTATTATTATTTTGAACGTTTAAAATTTGTTCTAAGCGAGTATCAGCAGCGGTGGAACTGCATCAGAAAAGTGCGACGCTGTGTCTCGTTTCAAAATGCGTAAAATTGTTGACCCGATGCAAGCTTGCTTTACTAACTTTAGGCGCTGGGCTTTACTTTGATTAACTTTGAAAGCGGCTATATGCAAATGGTAGCTTTGAATGCTGTGAGCATTAAATTAAAATTAAAATTAAACTGTCAAAGGCCACCTGCTGCGCTGTGAAATAGAAATTTGCGCTATGCGAAACTTCAAAGCGCTTCAAGCGCGTGAAAAAACTGCCATTTAAGCAACTCTCCGTACATTAAAGTATATTTAAATGATTTTTTGACAGTTTGAGCCGTAAGCCCTGGCAGCTAGTGCGCCTCTTTTCTTAATTGTAAAATAATATTTGTATTATAAATAAATAAAAAAATATTTGTTTGACAGTTGCGCTAGCAAAGCAAGCGCACATGGGGCCAGCGCCTTAATTGTTAAATGTACGCGCATACATACAAACATATTAAATTGCGTATGTAGTTGTAAATGCCTATCTGTATTTTACGCTGATTCGGTACATTCACTTTTTACTATTTACAAAAAAACAAAAAAAAAAATCGATATTAAAAACTAAATAATTGTTTAAAAGCTAAAAAAAACTATAAGTAAGAAAAATATTGTGAAAACAAAACGAACGAGGAAATCACTCTTCACTTATACTCATACAATTATTTATGAAAACTTTACGAAAGACGTATTTTCCTTATTGGTACGCATACTTAGTCGAGTAATGAGGATGGATCGATGTTGGTTATTGCGGAATTAAGGTAAGCGGTGGCACATGTACATATACATATGTATATATATATATATTTTTGACATCTCGAAATCTCACTTCTCACAGCTAAGCGCATGAGAATCTGATGTTGATGGGCAGATGTGGCGTGGCGTAAAAACGATATGGGAAAAGAAAGGCTTAAAAGCTCCTCAAAAATGAAAAAGTGGTAGCAAAAAAAAAAAATAGTGTCTGTCAGTTTTTCAGTGCTTATTTGAATGTGCGTAGTTTTAACTCATATTTAGCATATTTAGCCCTACAACACTAAACGTTTAAATGTTATTCAGCTGGTTAGCTAGTTAGAACTTGCGCTGATAAGCTGGACCTTTAAAGGAGGCGGAATATGCATCTGTTTGCCCTTGCATTGCTCTACAAGAAATTATGCGCTTAAGCAAAACATTTATTTATAACGAATTTATGAGATTTTTTTTGTTAGAAATATTGGGTTATCCGGAAAGAAATCGCCGATTTCTTTAGAAGAAAGTAAATACATTTTAATTAAAACTTAGAATGAACTTTAATCAATTATATATTTTCTATTTTGTTCGATAACCTTTTGCCATCTTTCCGGCAAATTCATTATTCCGCTCTCATAAAACTTCTGGCCTTAATTTGCAAAAAACTGAACCAAGTGTGATTTTATAGCCTCGTCATTGCCGAAAGTTTTACCATTTAAGGAGTTTTGCAAAGACCGAAACAAATGGTAGTCTGACGGTGCACGGTTAGGGCTATATATGGTGAATGCATCAAAAGTTCCCAGCCAAACACTCTCAGTTTTTGGCGAGTGACTACAGATTTATGCGGTCTAGCATTGTCTTGATGTAATATGACACCTTTTCGATTGATCAATTCTGGTCGCTACTCGTTGATGGCTATATTCAATGTGTCCAATTGTTGGCAGTAAACAGCCGAAATAATCGTTTGGTTCCTCTGAAGCAGCTCAAATTATACCACACCCTTCCAGTTCAACCAAACTGACAGCACAATCTTATTTTGGTGAATATCAGCCTTTCATGTGGTTTTTGGCGCTTCATCATGCTTGGACCACGAAAAGTTTTCGATTGACGTTACGATTGTAAACAATCCATTTTTCATCACCAGTGATAAGATGCTTTAAAAATGGATCTACTTCATTACGTTTAAGATGCATATCACAAGCGTTGATTCGGTTTGTTCAATGAATTTCTTTCAATTCATGTGGTATCCCAAATATCAAGCTTTTTTACCAGTCCAAGTCTCTTTATGTGCTCGTGAACGGTTGATTTTGGTATATTTTACTTCTATCCAATCTCACGCAAAGTTACATGACGATCCAATTCGATTAAAGCCTGGGTAATGTCTTGATAGACTGTTCAATAGACAGGGCTAGTTTACTGGGGCGGCAGCTCTTGGTCGTGAAAAACCCGAGTCATTCCGATAAGGTAGAACCAGCTGCCGTGGGAATGTGGGTAACGTCTTCATCGACATCACTTGGCCGACCTGAACGTGGCTTATCTTTAAGTAAAAAATCTCCAGAACGGAATTTGATAAACTAATTTAGACACTATATTTCTTTTAAGGCTTTATTACCATACAAATCACGCAACTTTTTAGCAAAGTTCTCTGCGCTTTTTCCTTTATGGAAATAATAAAGTAAAATATGACGAAAATGCTATTTTGTGGGCTCCATATTAAAATTGACGTCGAAATAAACAAATATAAAAAAATTACGCGCACTTTTTTTCTAAAGCAAGCTAAAAGTGCCAGCTAATAACAGTCAAACGAAAAAAATTAAAAAAAAAATAGTCACAAGCTGTTCAAAACGCCGTTATCAACGCCGTCTATATGTAAAATCGGCAATTACTTTCCGGACAACCCAATATTTAAAAGGCAGAAATGCGCGAAAAATCTACTTTTCTACTTTTCTTTTTTGCAGTATCCAGAAGCAAAAATCAATCAGCCTTTTGTTGCAGTTTCCAATATTAGCGCTTATTGTTGACCCCCAAGAAAGTAGTTATGTACTTCGTCAGTGTGGCACCAAAAGGAGAGAACTGTTAGTTGAGTACATAGTTTAAGTAGACTTGTGAAGAGATGTGGCGCAGCTTCATATGAGCTGCCTTCACATGCTGCTCGTATGTTAAATATGTCGGTCACGCTTCTGAGTAGTTATGAATTTAAGCTGCTGCAGTATCCAGAACGCACTCATAATTATGCTAGAAGAGCAACGAAAAAAGAGAAGAGAAATGAACCAGCTTTTGAGGAGCTACGTCATGGTGGTCGATTGCAGCGCATTCCTGAGCCAACTGCGGTGCCTGTTTCCATGGCCAATCGTTTACAGTCGCTGGTCGCGGACGATAACTAGAAAGCGCAAGGCCGCAACTCACTAGAATTTGGATTCGTTTTTCCTTTTTCGTTTCCAGTCGCTGGACGAGGACGATAGGTAGAAAGCGGAAGGCCGCAACTCACTAGAATTTGGATTCTTTTTTCCTTTTTCTTTTGTAAAAAAAGAGGAAGTCTGTATTGTATGTGTTGAACGCTTCGTATCTATACCAATATGTTTTTTTCCAGGAGTTTTCAGATAGCTTTCTAAAATTTAATTTTCTATCAGTTTATTTATATAAACTTTTAAAAAAGATCCGCGCACAAGACGAAAAAACGGCCAGACTCGAGTGCCACCCAACCGAAGGTTTTAAAAAAGATGTCCAACGGAGGGCTAAGATTGATTTGCTTTTCTAGCTCAACAAATTATGAGTTTTCATGCAGGAAAATTTACTAATTTTTTTTTGTTTTTTAATTTTAATAAAATGGATAGCTAACTAAAGCCTATGAATGATGATCAATAGTTTCAGTATGTCATTCCCTTCTTCTTCTTAAGCGATTTTGACCGAGTTTAACAAAGCGCGCCCGTCGTTTTTTTATCTTAGTTCCCGGCAATTTCGTGCCTCATAGGCAAAAATTGGCCAAGTCCTCTCGTCAAAGTTCTACAAATGTGTATGGCTGGACATGCGAGTATAAGCATAGAACTGGGAAACTGGTTCCGCAGGCATGTAAACCGGCAAAAGGCTTTCCAAATTTTCGATAAATCAAAGCTGCAAATCGTATAATTAAATCCTAAATCCCTTTTTTTTTTAAGAAAACATTTCAAAAGGCAAAGCAACTTCAAAATCTAAGCTACATACATACATCACTCCGCAAAATTCGCAGTACTTGTCTTTTGTTTTCTGCCAGCTCAACTTATGTGACTTTAACTCCTCTGTGCTTATATCAAAATTTGATTAGTTTGAGTTGTATTTGAATTCGTTTTTTTTTTATTAAAATTATTATAAATATTAATAGAAAAATAATAAATATTAAGGCACCTTTCTGGTCTAGAGACGTGAAAATTTGAGGCGTTGAAAATTGAAGAAAAACAAGCGATATCAATTGAAAATCGTTTTTATTCATTAGATCAAATTTTTATTTCCAAAAAAAAAAAAATTTTTTTCAACGACAATAATAAAAAAAAAATTGCTTCCCCTGACGTAACACATGCCACTGGCGTACCTGATTGGGCTGCTTAAGTACGTCTGAAAAAAAAATTCGGTCGATTATTCGTCAGGAGATGTGTCGCTATGGTGGGTAGCAGATTTACAAAAACAGAAAAAAAATTCTAGATATTTTATCGGTTTATTGGAAAAACAAAAAAAAAGTGAGTTTTTTTCACGTTCTCGCTCTTAAAAAAATAGAAATATAGATTATAAAATTATAATTCCGCTATACCCGCGAGAGCCACAAGTCTACTCAATAACATATTATAAATTCAAATTACTTTGAAGAGAAATTACCAACGCCAACTCGGAAAAAATAGTTCGAGAAAGACACGGTTAACGCGCTTATACCTGAGGTATATTTTTGAAAGTATAAACTATCATAACATGAAACAAAATCGATTTTTTCGAAATTCTACATCAGAAAGATGCCTTAATAGAAAAAAGAATTCTAACTCTGATTGCTTAAACTTTGCATTAAAACTAAGCGATTAATGCTTGTTAGGTAGAAAACGCCAAGTTGACTTCTTGAGTTGCTTTGTCAAATGTCCACAGCTAGGCCAATATGTATGCTTTTTACACTTCATATGCAAGTAAAAAAAAAGCAGTACCAATGTGTGCTGAGTTTAGCGCCCATTCTCTATACGCCTTACGCAAATGACGAAAAAAGGTTTGCAATTTCTTAAGCAGTAAAACTAATACGTGAACATTTTTTTGTTTCTTCTCACACTCAAACATCTACATGCAAAAGTATTTCATTATTTTTTTCCCTGTTTTTTTTTTTGTTCTATTATAGGAAATATATTAAGTATTAATGAAAAAATCTGCTAATTTACATAATTGTTTTGTTGATAGCCATATTAACTGAGTTACTATAAAAAAAAACTTTAAATGAATTATTATATATAAATAAATTTTAAATTTGAAAACTTAAACAATTTGTTAAAATATAAAAGAGCGCAAAAAAAAAACGAAAATTAATAAAACTAATAATGCATATTTAATGCTGCTCTAGAACGCATTAACGTGTAGTACTTTTTAAATATACTTAACAATTTACTTCAGTTTTAAAGTATGAAAGCAAAAACAACAAAAAAAAACATTGTACTCTAATAAACAACAAACTAAGGCATATACGCATGCAGTTACACGTGTACATGTGTATGTGTGCCCAATTATAAATTTACATATGTATGTGTATGTAATTGATTTATTCGATTTGACTTAATGATTTATAATCCAAATATTACTAAATTTAGGGTGGTTTAAGGCTTGAAGTGAAAAATTTCACATTGACACACACACACACACACATACATACGTATGTACATATACTTGTATTTAAATCAGCTTATGGACGAAATGTGTGCATTATACATATACATATAATGAAAGGACACTGGATAAACTAAATTAAATTATCAATACTATTATTATAAAAAAAAATAGTAAATCAAAGATTGAAATAAAAAGAAAAAAACTACTTACGTTCTTGATTTCTTTTCACTTAGAGATGTTCGTCGAAAATTTAGTCTACAATGAGCGATTGTGGCCATGAATAAAAAAAATTATGTATTAGTAAAAACATTTTTTAGGTAGGAAGGTAAAGGTAATGGTTGTACGGTTTAAGCTAAAGCCTTTATGTACTGCGACCAGATCGATCTACAGAAGGTAAAGTCCAAAATAAAAAAGACTGACGTCATAAAAATGGTTTTGATGGCGCCATCTTTTTAATGAGTTAATGCGTTGGAAGTTACATCCATAGCTGACTTCCAGTGAAAGCTTTGTGACATTCGGTTCAGTGGAAGTGAAGTTATTGCGTCTAAAGTGTCAGTATATTTGTGTCATCGGTACAAAAAAGAGTTTCGAACAAAGAGCTAATATCAAATTTTGTTTTAAAACCGGTAAAACGTTTACCGAAACATTTGAATTAATGAAAAAAGTTTATGGCGATGATTGTCTATCTCGTGTCAGAGTTCATGAGTAGTTTACACGTTTCAGAGATGGTTGTGAAGACACAATGAATCCAAAGTTAGTAATCACTGAAAACTCCATCGAAATTGTTCGCAAATTTATCAAAAATGAACCGAAATCATCGTTGAAATTCGTGGAATCAGAGTTGAATATCTCCAAAACATCGATTTATTGCATTTTAACCGAGAAAGACAAGAACTTTCTTTGCAACATTGTAACTGGTGATGAAACATGGTGTTTCCAACATGAACCTGAAACTAAGCGCTAAGCGTCAAAGTGCCGAATGGAGGCCCCAGATGAGCCCCTCCCCCCCAAAAAAAAATCGCGTTTGGAGAAGTGAAACATCAAGTCGATACTCATATGTTTATACGATTCCAAGGGAACTGTCCACAAGGAGTTCGTGGCAACGGTCCAAGGCGTCAATGCAATTTTCTATCTTGGCGTTTTGAAGCGTGTGTTGCACCGCATACGTCTTGTAAAAGACTTGTACCGACATCCTGAAGGACATTCCGGTCAATGACCTGAAACACTCTTTCGACAAGCTTTTAGATCGTGCAAAACAGTGAATCGATGCCAGAGGGGACTATTTTGTATAAATAAACTCGAAGTTATCAGAACAAAGCTCCTATCGTTTATATTTTAGCTCACTCTTGTTTATTTTGGACTTCACCTTGTATTGTGCACCTCTAAGTGGCCCCTTTTTTGGCCTAAAAGTCTGCCTTTTCGTTTTCTGTTGTCTTCCAATGTTTTAATTGACGCAGGCTTGTCTGAATAGACATGAGCTTTAACATAACCCCACAAAAAATAATCTAAAGGCGTTATATCGCACGATCTGGGTGGCCAATTGACAGGCCCCGAACGTGAAATAAAATGTTCACCGAACTCGCCTCTCAACAAGTCCATTGTTACGCGTGCTGTGTGGCATGTGGCACCGTCTTGTTGCAACCACATGCCATGCAATTTAAGCTCTTACATTTTGGGCAAAAAAAGTTGGATATAATTTCACGGTAGCGCTCGCCATTCACAGTTACGTTACGATTCGCAGCATCTTTGAAGAAGTACGGTCCAATGATACCTCCAACCTATAAACCGCACCGAACTGTGACATTTTCTGGATACATTGGTAGCTCTTGCAATTCTTCTGGCTGATCTTTAATCCAAAATCGACAATTCGCCTCATTTACGTACCCATTGATCCAAAAATGAGCTTCGTCGCTGAACACAATTTTTCGATAATAAGTGGATCTTCGGCCAACTTTCCAAGAGCCCATTCACCAAAAATTCTGCTTTGCAGTAGGTCTTTCGGCTTCAATTCTTGCACCAGCTGTATTTTGAAAGGCTTCACACCTAAATCCTTTCGCAAAATTTTCTACGTTGTTGAGTAACAGAGGCCCAATTGCTGCGAACGGCGACGAATCGATAATTGATGGTCATCATTAACACTGGCCGATACAGCTGCGATATTTTCTTCAGTTCGCACTCTACGTAAGCGTATTGGTGCTTTGATGTCCAATAATTTAAATTTGGTTCTAAATTTAGTCATAATAGCTCGAGTAGCCGCTTCAGTGGGTCCATTAAACTGACCATAAAATGGAAGAAGCGCGCGATAAACTTTCTTAACAGAACACACATTTTTATAATAAAATTCAATGATTTGCAAGCGTTGTTCGTTTGTAAGACGATTCATGGTTAAATTATAGATCAAACTGAAGATGCCTGACAGTGAAACAAAACACAAAACGTGCGTCAACTGTTTAAACCAACTGTTTAAAAAGATAATAGCTAAAAAATCACCCTTTATAAGGGATTTGTGTGCTCTAGGCCCCACTATTCCTCGTTTTGTGACCATCCGTGTACCATTTTTGTGAGTCAGATCGACCATAAAACAGTTTCAAACCATTTGCTAAAAAAAAAAATACAAATATTGGATTTATTTTTTTCACAAACTAATATTTCTTGGTAAGCCTGTATAAAAAATAAATATCTATAAGTAAATAATTGGCGCGTACACTTCTGTTGGGAGTTTGGCTGAGCTTCTCCTCTATTTGTTGCGTGCGTCGTGATGTTGTTCCACAAATGGAGGTTTTTTTTATGAGATATCTTTTCATGGCAGAAATATACTCGGATATTTACCATTGCCTGTCGATTGGCGACCGCCATTAGAAAAAAACAACCCTTGTAAACCTGTATAGTTTGCTGCTTTTCAATGGGTTGCGGAAACCTATAATCCAACGGAAACCCATCATCCATCGGAAGCCCATCATCCATGGAAATGCAACGACAATTCAGGTAGGTAAATAAAATATCAACTAGAGGAGTTTGTTAAAAATCACTTTTGCTTTTTTAAATTTCTTTTTAAAAAGTAACAAGTAACTGTATAAACTTTACAAAAGGAAATGAATACAATTTACAGTGGTGCCTGAGCATTTGCAGCCACAGGCAGCTCAGCTTGATCATAACAATAATATTTGTTGTTGTTTTATTAAAAGTATGTTTAAGTATAAAAAACTATTAACAGCACAAATAGGCCTTTGCTTGCCAATTGGAACATTCTTACGCATACAAACACACAAATCAACGGTTCAACTTTTTCGCAATTCTTTTTTACATTTCAATTAAAATCCAATTCACAAAAACACATCATTGCAAAATATTACTATTAATAACAATTTTTAAATTTTTATTTTCACCTAAAACAACCACGAAAACCATTTGCATTGTTTCATATTGATTGCAATAGTTTTTAAAAAAAATTTAATCTAATTAATAATTTTTACGTTGACAGCGGACAGTCATCTGTTTCAGCGCTCCGTGAAAATTTGTTTTGTTTTTGGGTTTGCTTAATTAATTTATTACTTATTTGTAAATGTTTATGTATATGCTTTTTCGTATGTGTATGTGTGGTTATATGTATGTATATGTATGCATGTGCGTAAAAAGTCGTTAAGGGTTAATAAGATTTGTTTTTACGCGCTTTGTATTTCTTTTCGTCTTCGCAATTTCAAAAAACTATTTACGTCTAACTAATGCATATGTGTGTGTGTGTGTTGGTGTTCCTCTATATTCTTTGTTTCAATGAAATTTAATTGGTTTTCTTTTTGGTTAATTGTGTTTGTTGCTCTATATAACATTAGTTGGCTTTACTGCATATAAAATATGTGTGTATATACACCTATATATGTATGTGTGTGTATGTATATTTGTATATTTCATCGCACATCGACTGTTACTGCTCCTCTTCATCTCTTTCCTTCTTGCACTCATCTCATTTCTTATTTGTTTCTATCTAAATGTGTGTGTGTGTGTGTTTTTGTAGATTTAATTACAATGAGATCATGTCATGTAGCGCATAATTTCGCGCAATGCATAAAGCAGTTCGGCCTGGTTGCGCGCCTCCATAATCATCAGATTAACGTGGACCTGCAGATATACAAAAATAAAGAGTTTTATTAGTACTCTGATATATGGTGTGGTGTATATAATCTTACAATGCATACATATTTACATTAGTGAGCATTCATTTCAATACAAAAAAAAATGGTACTGCCATTGCCAAAATATTTGGCAAAATATTGAAGTTTACAGGTTGACAGTCAAGCGACAATAAAGGCAATAAACTCATATGAAATTTCATCTGAAAACGTTCTTAGGACCAGGGAAGCCAGCGAGAGACTAGCCGCAGACAGACGGTTGCACATCTAATAGGTACCCGGACATAAGGACATTGCAGGAAACGATATTGTAGATGAGATTGCCAAAAGCGCTGTTTACATACAATTCGAACAAGAAAACGACATACTGAAACCTTTAAATACGGCATAGAATGACATCGCTGTGGACATGAAAACACGGATAGACAGGAGTTGAAATAATCTAGTCACTTGTAAAATCGCGAAAATCATATGTACACAGAATGCAGATAAATTCACCAGATTCGTATTGGCCCTGTCTAGAAAAGAAAGCAGAACTATCGTAGGTATACTGACAGGCCGTAATTTGTTAGCGGCACACGCATACATGATGGGAATTGCAACCATGATAGCTGCAGATTTTTCAATGAACTAGAAGAGAGGGAAACTCTTGAACACTTTCCATGTTCTTGCCCTGCATTAGTTAGGACCCAAATGAAATGTTTAGGAGCTGTACAATATGAGAGGTTAGAATGTCTCTCGGAGTTAGAGCTTCAGAGTTTACTTAGATTCGCAAAAGACGCAGGCTTATTACAAGAAGCTTTCTACAAGGAAACGTAAGGGACAAGCTCCATCTGGTATTACTAAGGATCAATACGTCTATGTGATGGCTTTCAGCCAGCCAGATCAACCTAACTCTATCCTAAGGTTTATATGCACTGCACCGATTTGAAAATAAATTTGTATCAAGTTGGTTTAAAAAAAAAAATGTTTTTCCAAAAAATCATCTTCGTTCAGTTAGAATTTAAAAGGGGTGCATAAAAATGTTTCAACATTTTATCAACAGCATTGAAATATGTAGGAAAAAAATTTTGGGAAATGAGTTAAATAAAAATAAAGATTCTCAGAAATTAGCTTTCCAAGCCTAAAGAATGGACACGAAAAAAAATAGTCGGTGGTGTTTACTCATCACTTGCGTAAAACTAAATGTAAAATAACAAAATAGTGCACGTAATCATAGTGTTTGTTGTCGCTATTCATTGGCATATTCACTTTTCTTAACTTCTACGTATTCTTCAAAATGTTTTCGATTAAGCGTGAGTTTGCGGAGAAAATTGTGCGCAAAAAGCAAGAAAATGGTAACTTTTCGCACAATGCCAAAAAATTAAAAAAACCAACAAAATTTAAAGTAAACAAAGTTTCTGTTTATCGCACCATTACTCGTTGCATGGAGGTGGTTATCAAAAGATTGTAACCTCACGTTCAACAATTGAAGAAGCGACTTGAGCGAAATCCCAGACGAAGTGCCAATTAAATTGCGAAAGAACTGAAAATATCTAACCGTAGCATCCGCCTCATACTGAAAAATGATCTCAACGTCAAGCCTTACAAGATCCAAAAGGCGCATGATCTCACACCAAAGCAGCAACAGGCCGACTTGTGTTTTCTGACGAGAAAATTTTTCAAATTGAGCAATTCATAAATTCCCAAAACGATAGGGTTTATTTGGCCGACCATTCATACGAGAATTTGAGTCATCGTTGGCCACCAGGAGGCAACACCAGCCACAGGTAATGGTTTGTGCCGCTTTAACCGCAGATGGATGCTTACCAGTCATTTTCATTGAGCCTGGCGTCAAGGTAAATGCGAAATATTATCGGGAGAATATTCTGGAGGTTGCTTTGAAACCATGGGCAGACAAACAAACATGGCAGACCATGTACGTTTCAACAAAACTCGGCACTGTCTCTCAAAGCTTGAGTGAACCAAGGATGGATAAAAAACAACGTTCCGAACTTCATACAATCCACACAATGGCTCGCACCAGACGCGAATCCGATGGATTATTCTCTTTGCGACATTTTGGAGAGCAAAGTCAGAACTAAAAGATTCACCAGTCTCGAGGCGCTGAAAGAATCCATTATCCGCGAGTGGGCCAAAATACCTGAAAGTCACATTCGGGCAGCTTGCGACTCGTTTCTGGACCGTCTCAAGGCCATAGTCAAGGTATCGAGCAAAAATAAACTGATTCTTAATTTTGTAATATTTTAACACATTTTTTACTTTGAATTGAATAAAAGTAATTTGTCAAACTAATTGGTTACAATTTGAGTACCGGACCCTGTAGCAGTTCAAGGACTTCGCTCTAAGAACTATGAAAACAGATTTTTTTTCAAAGTAAATTTACAGAAACGCTCTGGCGTTAAACGATTCATAATAACTTGTCAAACCTAAATGAACAGACACGGTATACCATTATCAGCTGTCAAAGCATAGCTATCGATACCGATAGTTCTAATGCAGCTCAAAAAACACCTGATAAATCCTCTTTACTTTTGTCCAAAACAATGGCATCGAAATGTGGTAGTTGTTGCAATTTACTTTTCAATAAGCAAAAAAAAAAAAATGGCGAGCCCGAAAAAGTTGGCTTTGATTCGATGCGAAACGAATTGCCATGGAGCTGTGACAGCTGTCAAAAAAGAAAACTTTGCTAAAAAAGAAACTCGAACTTTAAAGATTTTGTACTTTTAATAGGCCATGCAAAATGTTATGCCAGAAAAATTTATGTTTGTTAATTTTATTATATGCAAAACAAAAAAAAGGAACTTGCATTTGGACCACTTTTGTTTGTTTAATTTCTTTACCTTTTCACTATCCTGTAGTTCGACGAGTATACTGTCGTAGTCCTTTGTTGTAATCCGTTCTGGGAAGCAGCAGGCTGTTTTTATGAACATTTTCAATGGACGATCCAATAACTGCGAAAATAAAAAAATTGAATTTTATGAAATTCTTCAAGTATATATGTATAAATATTTATATGTTTCAGTGCCAAGTGCTGTGTGAAAGAACCACACAGGAAATTAGCGAACTTTCTCATAAAACTTAGTCGGAAGGAGCTGAGAGTACTGGTGGGTGTAATCATAGGACACAACGCCTGAGGTCAGTATATCGCTCTCATGGGAATTATTGGGGACACTCAATATGCCTATCCTATCGATAGAATGAACACACTTCAGATCATTTTCTCTGTAGCTGTCCGGCGTTTTCTAGAACCAGACTTAGGCTGTTGGGGTGCGATGCACTGAGTATGTATAAAGTTCATACTCTTCCGAATCCAAAATATTCGCGAAAAAGTGACCTCAAACCATTTTTCCATTTCCTTACCATACACACTGTGTCTATCCTGTCTCTCTATTCCTTCCACTGTAATCTATCCGAGTGTAGTACAATGGTATTCCTGACTGGGTGCTTGGAATTGTGCAACACCCCACAAATCGCAAATGTTTTTTATGAGGAGTTCTTACTGGAGCCACATGCCACAGTGGGTTGCGAGCCCGAGCCATACTGAAGGGTAGTCATGCACCAACTCATTTGGGTACAGCGGCCGATAAAGGAATTCAAATTCTTATACTTTCATAAAAGTTTGAAAGAGTGATTAGTGATACTTCTAAAGATGCAACCCTGAACGCAGCGAAACGTCAAGCAAAGTACCCGAGCAGGTTTAAAAGTACCCCAAGCGTGTTTTCCTCAGTTTTGTTTTTTAGTATATTGGGATCTTCCATCAAAAAAATTAAAAAAGCTCGTGAAAAAATGAGTGACTCGTTTCGGTAATCTGTAGCTGAAAATCCAAGGTGGCGCAAAATGACTTACTCTATCGGAAGATTTATAATTTTTGCAAATCATTTTTGACTATTTGACACTTGTGAACTGGACATCTGCATTATACAAACAGACAAGCAATAGAATCCGAAATAAAGATTTCCGGCATTCAAAAGCACTTTTTTAAAATTAGTATCAAAGTTAGAAAAAAACTGAATTGGATGATTAGTTTAGCGCCAGGTTGTATGTATTGTAATATCGTAATGAGAAAGTATACATTTTTCGTACACATCCGATTTGATGCCCAATTAGTTGGATTGAACGTTGGAGTCAGAATGAAGAGAATCGGATCGACTAGCAAAGCCGTTTTCGACAACCAGAAGGCGCTTCCTCTATTGGTACCCTCTGGTACATATTTACCCTCACTTCTGTTCGGTGGGGTGGGCCTCTTGATGTTGTTCCACAAATGGAGGGACCTACAATTTTAAGTTGACTCCGAATGGCAAATGGTTTTTTATGAGAAGCTTTTTCATGGCAGAAATACATTCGGAGGTTTGCTATTGCCTGACCAGGGGCGACCGCTATTAGAAAACACTTTTTCTATTATTTCGTGTTGGTGAATCTTATTAAAATTGGAATATTGAAGATTTTAGAGAGACTAAACTGTAAAAAATTCACAAATGGTTTATAAGGCAAATAGTGGAAAAGGCGAGCTAGTCGTAGTGTTAAATTCACAAGAAGCACGACAGCTCGGTGCTAGTAGATTTTCCTGCAGGGAATATTCGATCATTTCTCTACCACCGCAATACAACTAAGCACCACTGCTCACATATAATAATAGCGAATAAGTGGCATTTGCATTGTAGTACGGAAAGAAGTTCACATACACACGCACGCTTTTATTTACCTGATTCACTTCACCGTAATCGTAATCGTCATGACGTATGCCATAGATGCATTGAATGTAATTCCAAATGGCCCGACGAAACTTGGACGTATCCACATTGCGGTAGCCGCCCATGGTGAAGTACGTCAGATTGTAGGCAGCGCGAAACTTTTGGTCCAACAGAGTGCCCACATCGCTGTACAGGCTGCAAACACAAGAAAAAGAAATACATTCCAAGTTTCTGCGTAAAATCGGCTTACAAGTCGACCAATCAGCTTACCCATTGACCAGCGAGTAGCCATGATCATCCCACGAGTAGTCCTGTACGCGAAAGGTGGAGGGTATATTTTCGGCACCACGACGTGCAAAGTCCTGATAGGTGAAATTGGGATCTTCGATGTAGTGCGAGATGATCGGCGGTACTTTGGCGGCGGCTTCGTGTGCGGCGGCGGGCAATTCGGCGGTTTGCATCTCGACACTCTTGAAGCGATTACTCAGCTCTGCTTCACTGCATTCATCTTGCTTCTGTGAGAGCACTTTCATGCGCTCCACCAACGCTTCCACGGGCACATTCGGTTGCGGCGAGCCGGAGGTGGCTGCAAATAGTATAAAAAAAAAAGAAAAAAGTTCATATAATAAACAAATTTTAATTGCGTTACTTTCATACGCTTACGACTATGTTTCGTGACGCCATTGCTGCTGGCACCATTTATAGTGATGTCGGTGGGCGTGGATGTATTGCCGCCAACAGTTGGCGCATTATTGTTGTACAGCTGATGGCTATTATGATCTATTACGTTGATGTTGTTGTTAATCGTTATCTCACTCAGGACAGTCTTTTGTTGTTGTTGTTGTTGTTGATGTTGGGGTGGTGCTTGTGTTTGTTGTTGCTGTGGCAAATCTTGCTGCATCGTTGGCAGCGGCACTTGCTGTGCCGTCGACAACTGCTGCTGGGCACTTGGTAATATTGCGGGTGCATTCTTTAGCTTCGGACTAGACAGGCCATCCAGTTTTTGTGTGAGACCGCAGGAGAATACGAATGAGGAAAGCGAATGGAAATGTGAAAGCAGAACCATTGCGTGAACCACCTCGGACAGCGACCAGCTGTTCTTGCCTTTTGTTAGGCCCTGTTGGGAAGTAGAAATAAGACAATAGCATAGAAGTTAGTACAGGGCCACTTGGTCAGGTCAGGGTCACTACTTCGTCTTTTACATACCTCAATGTGTTCTTTGCGCAGCAGCCACGGTCGATGGGCCAGTATTTTATTTATATCATAAATGGCACGTAATTTAGATGGGATATAATCTAAGCCGTTTAACCACTCGGCCTTGCCGCCCTGATTGATGAACTTCTTTTCATACATTTTCACCAGGTAGGGGCACTGATGACGAGCGGCAGCCTAGAAAAATAAATTAAAAGCAAGAGTTTAGTTATTGTGAAACCGACGGCCTTTGTTGTTATCGCTCCTAAGTAATTATAATTGTACAAATGTTTAAAAAATATAAAAATATTGGCTATGGAAATAAGTTTCCGTCCTTTATTAGCCAAAGTTACGAATTATTTAAACAAATAAATAATAATGATATTATGCGAAGTATGTGCTATTGGGAGCTGCAACTTTAGCTTAGTCTTTCAGGCAGCATACGAATTTCTCCGACGAAAAATTCGAGTTCTTTTGACTTCATTCATTCATTGAGCCAGTTTGCGAAGCTCTCGTAAGAAGGGAACCACTCTCCAATAAAGGTTGACTGCATTGATCGGAACAGTTCATAATAGATGACACCCTTCTGATCCCACCAGATGCACAACATAGCCTTTGAAGCATGAATATTTTTTTTCGCTGTCGATGAACCTGTTTCACCTGACAGGCGACAACATTTCGACGCTTAGGGTTGTTGTAATAGATCAATCTTTTATCGCCAGTGACGATGCGATGCATAAAACCCTTTCTTTTCTACGATATCCGTCCCCTTCAATTGATGTGGCACCCAATTACCTGCGTTCTGGATCATTTCCATCGCATGCGAACGTTTACGGACGGTTGATCTGTCAACATTCTCAATCAGCTTCATTCAATGGGATTTACCGAAATAATGGACGTCTGGGTGCCTCGCGAGCTCAACGAAAAAAACAAAGAAAGTCGCCTTCAAATTGCTTCTCAGCATCTCACCCGCCATCGAGTAACACGCGGTCATAAACAGCACTTTTTGTACCGAATCGTTACGTGAGATGAGAAGTGGTGCCTATACATCAATATGAAGCCAAGAAAGGAGTGGGTGGCTCCAGGAGATACGCCAAAGCCGAGAGTTAAGCCGGATCTTCATCCAAAGAAGATTATGATATGTGTTTGTAGGGACTTGGAGGGTATGGTGCACTGGGAAATGCTCGAAACGAATGCCACGGTCATCAAGGAGCTCCACATTGCCCAACAACACCGCTTGAATGAGACTATTCGACTGAAAAGACCTGATCGACATGGTCAATCCATACTTCTTCACGACAACGCCAGCCTCCATGTTGCACAAGTCGTCAAAGCCGCACTCCAAGAGCTCGAATCGGAGGACCTTCAGTATCCGCCGTATTCTCCGGACCTTGCACCTACCAATTACCATATTTTCTGCCCCCTGTCAAACCGTATGAAGTGGGTTTGTTACCTTCTATAACAAAGACGGCCTTAAAAATTGGCTCAACAATTTCTTTCACACCAGACCAGACGATTTTTGGCGGAACGGCATCAACACATTGGTACTTGTACATATATATTTATAGCGTAAGTATATAGCACATCCTGTGACTTATCGAGCGACTGCCAGTCGAACGTACAACATTTCACAAAATGCATTTTCAGCAACGGCGATTTTTTGTATGTAAAAAAGCTTTTCACATAATTTCATGTTGCCTTCCTAGAAACCCAAATAGCCATTGCGTTACGTGTCGGCAATAAATTTTTCATTGCACTTACATAAATTGCCAAAAAATAACTTCACAGACATGAGTAAATTACATTTTGAGAACAACAGATGAGCTGTGCAAACATGAAAAAATCTTAAGTATCACAAAAATAGAAAACACAAAATTCAGTCAAAGAAAAAGAAAGAATATAAACTTTTACAATTACGGCTCTGATTTATTGCATACCGTCGATTATTTGGGCTAATTTGCTGTAAACTTCTGCCATCAGGCAAAAAAAAGGTTTAAAAAAATTAAATGAAATTTTGTGTTGTGCGTTTTTCGTGGAAAAAAATATATTGCAAACAGAAGAGAACTAAGAAAATTGTTCTACAAATAAATTCTAATGCAATTGCACAGCTGTACAGATGCGTTGGCGAGCCAACAGATGCGATTTATTGTGGCTGCCAGGTTGGCTGCTTGGTTGGCTGGGTGTGTAGCAGCGTGGAAACGACACACAAGTCGTATGCCGGCTGGGCTGCCAATCACTGCGTAAGCGTGCAAATCACAATAAGTGCAAAGAATGCAAGCAAAAACGAGAGTTCACGCACATAAGTGCGTTACACATCGCTAGAAAATTAGGTGGAAAACAACGATGACTCACTCACTCATGCGACGTTTTGCACAGGGTGCGGTTACGAAAATTCGAAAATTACACTGTACGACAAAAGTTGAAAAATCAATTTAATTGCAGTGTTGGCAGCGAGTCAAAGCTTTTATCCTGCTGCATAGTTGCAAATTTTTATGGTAAATTGAGATAGGAAAATATTATCCTTATAATTTAAATGTTTCCTGTGTTCCGTAGTTCAACAGCTCTATGTAAAAAACAATGGCGAATCTTTGCGGAATATTTGAATAGTCGCATTGAACGTGTGAAAGAGAAAGCGGCATGTGCCGTGTATGAGCTAGCAGAAAACGATTCCCCACTGTTTCGAACAAAAACAGGTTCATATTCAATGTTAAAGGAGGGGTGCACATTGAAGGTGATAATAGGTAAATGTGTATGAACCCAAAATAAAATTTTATTTACAATCTCAGTTGCATTTTTTAATAGCCACACCACAAAGAGTCTCCTACAGAGACCTCACTAACAGACTTTATGTGGAAATTCTCAGGTTCAATGCTCCTCTTCTTTTTTTATGGTGTACCGCTGATCACCATTTCTGAATGCAAAAGTGACTACAAATAAGATTTTTGATCCGAGGTAAAAACCATTGAGTGCCAAGCTTTGGTTTTTCGTCAGGTTTTTGAGAAAAATTGTAGTAAAAATACCCAAAACAGGAGACTTCTCTAAATCAGCCAATTTATCTATCTCCTTTAAACTGCCTAATACTGCTAGTGCATGCAAAATTCTTAAGAAACGCGGGAGCGAGGGAGATATTAACATTTTCTTCGATAGTCAAGCCGCGATCAAGGGTCTGACGACGCCATGGTGCAGAACGAAACTAGTAAACTCCTGTAAAGAGGAGATCAAATCTCTTGGCTGTACAGGTAACATTTCTCTAATCTGGGTTCGAGGACATAGGAACATATGTAAGTAGAGGGAAATGAAATTGCTGATGAGCTTACCAGGAAGGGGACGTGATACAATGGATTTACTGCGTCGTCGTTATGTTCAGCAATTTATCTCTCGTCTCGGTACAGTGGATTGACCACCAAGGACGTGTTATATCACACCTTTGGACTTTTATTTATGAGTGTACTTATGTAAAGTTTAAGTAATTTGTGGGTAAATCAGCTTCGATTGAGGCATTGGAAGCCAATATTACTAAAGTTATTCAAGAGATACCGTGCGAAAGTCCGCCAGCGAGTTGCGAAACATTCAAAATTAGTGTTTACGGATGACCGAATTACGGTGCAGTTGAATTTTCGTTGTTTTATTTCAATTTAAATTCCGCTAGCTCTAAATTTATCACCCTTTATGTGTATGTACCCACTACATTTTGCCTCAATTTGTGTACCGTTAACTTTTATTGGTTTGATTTATGGTTTTTGATTTTATATACATATAAAGGGTCTTTCAACAGACGCGCCTAGATATTATTTTGAAATAAAACATGTAGATTTTAGATTCTTTCAGTTTTCGTGCAGTGCAAAATGAGCTTCATCACTAAAGATAAGTTTGCGTGCTAAACCAGCCCCTTGTTCGAAGAACCAATTCACGAAATTTTTGCGTTGCAAAAATTCTTATGTTAATTGGAGTTTTTAGGACTGTCATTGCGATTCCTTATGTAAAATCCACCAACCAGTCAATTCACGAATCGCTTATTATTGATAGCGTCGCGATATCGTTGTTGGAGATTGTTCAACAACCCTTTGCGCTACAGCAGCAAGATTCTCAACAGAACGTCCAGTTTTTGGTCTGCCAGTCGTTTTTAAGTCCAATTGGAGGAAGAAAGAGTGGCCGACCAAGAAAGAGATGGCTTGATGATGTAGAAGCAGACTTAAAGGCGATAAACGTTCGTAATTGGAGAAATGAGGCAAGAGAGAGACTGAATTGGAGGAGGATTGTTGATGAAGCTATGGTCCACCACAGATTGTGTAGCTAAGAGAGAGAGAGAGCGTCCTTTTTAAGTTTCTTTAAATTTTTTCACCAAGCATTGAGTTGACGACTCGTTCGGACGATTATTTCCACAAAAAAAAAAAATACGCATTTCCGATGTGCATTTCATGTGGCTCTTACAGATCGATCATTTCCTAAATATGTTTCAACAATTTTTAAGTTGTAAAATTTTACAACTGGCTACTTGACAAATGCCAAGGATTACATAGAAAAAAGGTACCGTCTAGCAATTATTCACTACTCACATTTAGGCGTTACTTTCGGAATATTTTATTGTAAATGTCCAGAAGCACTTAAAATACGAGTAACACAATACAAAGGCACACAATTCCGTGTTCATTTTTATTTTGATAAAATCATTATTGTGGCCTGAAATTAAGGGCAAAATTTGAATGGTTCGCTCGACGATTTGCTTTGCTGCTGTGTCGGCTGTTGTTGGTGGTGATGTTTTTGATGTTGCTCTTGCGCTACATCATCGATGTTGTTGCTGTATGTAGTGATAGAAAGCTACCCATAGCTTTACATATTTTAATGTTTTCCATATTTTGTACTTCTAATTTAGTTTTCATATTTGTATGTGCACCTACTTATGCACCTGTATTTACATATCTACATATTCATGGAAATATGATTTGTTGCCAAGTTGCTCATTAAAATGCAACCATAAAAATGCGAACAACAAGAGCAGTCATAATTCTAGTGGCTACAGCAATAACAACATGAGCATGCCCGGAGCTCATTAACATTTACAATCTAATGAAGTCTTATGTTTCTTTTGACGATTCACATTACTGTTACTAAACACATACATATCTACATACAGTGATGGCCATAAAAATACGGATAGCAGAAAAATTGAATTCATTAAAAATGATAGTTTGAAATAAATATTCTATATTATTTGGTTGGGGATATGCATATATGTATGTATATATTATTATAATTTATTAACAAAATTAAATAAATTAGCTTGCTAAAAATTTACTAATGAGCATTAGCTGCCAGGGCTATCAGCTCTTCTTATATGAATGTAATGCATATAATTTTTTTTATACTAATTTTAGATTGTTGCTTTCACAGCTTTCATAAAGTTGTTGATTGACATTATGTTCACTTCTTTGGAAATCTTCAGGAGTTCAATCCAATTGTGTTTGAGAAGACTGTTTCTGGTTTCTTCGAGAGCAGTGCATTCAGAAAAAATGTGCTTCAGAGTCAAAACATGTGGACAGAGCGGGCGAGTTGGTGGTGGACTGCCTGTTAGAAGGTGTTGATGGGTGCAAAGAGTGTGACCTAGGCGGAATCTTATGAACGTTTGAATGTGCTTTTATGAAACATTTGTTGGATAACTAAACGACGTGAGTTTTCGATTTATGGCTGTGTAATGGTGATTGAAATTAAACCAATTCTGTACTCTTACGTTTCCGATGTCGTTTAGAATAAATAGCCTGAAATCTACTTTTTCGACTGTTTTCGACTGTTTTCTTTGTTGTTACAGGTGTTGAGTTAGTCGATTTTGCGACACGATCTGCTACTTCGTTGCCTATGATACCAATGTGTCCAGGTATCTATAGCAATTAAATCTTTTGATCGTTTTCGATCAGCATATCTCTAATTGAGTTGACTGTAATCGAGTCAACGGTTGGATTTTGGACTGCTTTCAGGACCGACAAGCTGTCGGTACATATGAGGTCTTTAACGCCGATAATTGCGGTGCGCATGGCGGTCGCTTCTGCGGTGAATGCAGATGCAATGTCTGGTAGTATTTGCATTTTTAGGACGTGTCTAATTGTGTTGACAACTGCGTAACTGGGGGATGAGTCTTTAGATTTGGAGCCATCTGTGTACCATACCGCCCATTTTTCCGCTTCAAAGCGAGCTTTACTTTCCAGGAATAACTGTCGAAAGGCATTAACAGAAACCTTGGATTTTTTCAGTCTTGAAAGGCTGAAGCCACATGATGTTTCTTTAATAATCCTTAATAATCCATGGTGGGAGGGTTAAAATACCGTTTCCCTCGGGCCAGGGAATATTTCGGAAAGAATGTCACGACGACGCTTATATTTGCAGACGACCAGCAAAAAAGCCAAAACTGACACCGTGTATGCGAAATCGGCGGAAACTTTGGGCACAACTTCACAGAGACTTCGTCGCGGAATATTGGAAAAAAGTAAGTTTAAAAAAACATTTTTTTCCTTTTTCAAATAGCAGTAAGAAGATGTGGTCTTTTGTGGTTTTGTTTTTCTTCTTACATATCATCTTCATCGATTAATGCCGATTGGAAGCGGTCACAAAAACAGCAAATTTTGTTCGCAGAAGTGCCGGTGAACGATAATCTGAAGATTGTGTGCTTCCAGGTGAATTTATTTGTCAAACTTCACGGGATTAAAATTTCGCTCTAGTTATTTTTTTCATGAGTTGGCCGCACTGTTAATAGCATCTGGGCCAACTTTCATGTGAATGTCATTATCAGTAATATATTGACGCTTGTGTTTACCAAACGATCAATAGTGCATTTTTCGATTTTTACAATGTCTGATTTGATTGAGCAGAGAAGTGCCATCAAATTTTGTTTGCGAAATTAAATTTCGGTTGCGGAAACGTTTAGCATGTTGCAGAAGGCATTTGGTGATTCGACCATGTCGCAGAAAAATGTTTATAAGTGGTACAAGGACTTCAAAGAGGGTCGAGAACGTGTTGATGACTTGGAGCGCTCCGGACGACCATCGACGTCAACAGATGACCAACACGTCAATAAAGTGAAGGAGTTAGTGCTCAAAAATCGTCGGTTGACTGTTAAAGACCTTACTGATATGATCGGAATATCAGAAGGATCTGTGAAAACCATTTCAAAGACCATTTGGGCCTACGAAAAGTCAAATCTCTTTTGGTACCGAAAACTCTCAATTTCTTGGAAAAAAGTCGTCGCGTTGATGTGTGTGAAACAATGCTTTCAGACTATCAGGACAAGCTCAAATGCATCATTACGGGAGATGAGACTTGGATTTATGCTTACGACCCTGAAACAACCGACCAATCAAGCGAATATCGTGCCAGAGCACGAGGCCAGACCGAAAAGAGCACGTCAAAGTCGTTCGAAAATAAAGGTCATGATGACAGTTTTTTTGGATTTTCGTGGTGTGGTGCACTATGAAGTCCTTCCACCTGGCCAAACTGTTAATAAGGAATATTATTTGAGTGTTATGCGTCGTTTACGTGAAGCAATTCGTCTAAAAAGACCAGAATTATGGGCCAACAACTCTTGGTTTTTGCATCACGATAATACACCGTCTCACACTGCACTCGTTCTTCGTGACCATTTCGCCAAAAAGTCCACGCATATCGTTCCGCAACCACCGTATTCGCCTGATTTGGCTCCGTGTGACTTCTGGCTATTCCCAAAACTCAAGAGACCACTCTGGGGAACGCGTTTCGAGTCGATTGAGGAGATAAAAGCTGAATCGAAGAAGGTGCTGATGGCTATACCGGAAATGGACTATTTGGCATGTTTCGGGGATTGGCAAAATCGTTGGCATTACAAGAATAAATAAAGATTTTTCATTTTACAAACAAATTCATCTTACTTTTTGCCCATCGCTCATAATTCAATGGCCAGGTACTGTAAACAAAAATGTTTCATTAATCGGTTCATTTGTTGTTATTTTAGATTCGAATACGCGCACTTTTGTATTACGTTATCTGACGTTGCAAAATCAATGCAAGTGAATAAAATTACCTTGAAAGATTTTTATTTTTTCCTTCCTAAAATTTAAAAAACTGAACATAGGAATTTTTCACTCTAATCTAGCGATATGGCACAGTCAATGCACATTCTTTGTGTTGGTTTATTTTTTGTAACTGTAGCATCGCAGTGCTAATAAAGCGGACAAATAAGCAAATATTTAACAGAAATTCTCTTAACATATATTATTTTATTTTTTATTTATTTTTCCGCACGTTCATTGGCAAATATTGCATTGAGCCGTAAATGAATTTCTTTGTTCTTTGTTCGCCAAGGCAATAAGTGAGAACACAAAAAAAAAAATGTGTGTATGAATAGGCGGGTAAGTTATGGCAAATAAAGAAATGTTATGGTTAAGATAAATAATGAGCATTGGTAGTGAGTGGGTGGTAGTTGGGTGGAGGCGATGAAGTAGCGTCAGCCATTCCCCTTTTAATCACCGTACTTAGGGCGGGTCTGCTCAGAAAAAGTGAAAGCTTGTGGTGAACGGCTGAGTGGCGCAGTGAACGCACGCAAAGTGTTTGTGGTCACTCATACGCACTGTAGTGCAAAATGCTTTAAAAGTGCGCTATTTATAGCTGATGATATTTGTGACGCATTATTTGCCAAGTATAATAAATGAGTTATCAAATCATAGAATTTTTTTCACTTACACTAATTTACATTTGCATTTCATGACTAGAAAATTCTACAATTCAACGTTATGTCGACCACAAATCATCAACATCGGAGCAACAACATAATGCGCTTACATACTTATTCACATATGTGTGTGTGTGCGTGTGTGTGTATAACACCGGCAGCAGCCTCGATTGAAGCCAAGCTGTCTCATCCGACAAAAATCTGCATTCTAACAAAGAAGCAGTGAAATAAATGAAAACAAAAATGAAAAAAATGAATGTTGTTGATTTGCTCTGCTTTCTGTGCCAAATTTATTTCTTTCGGTGCGGGCTGTGAGTAAGAAAAAGTGCCAACCAACCAAGTGGCTTGGCTTACTCACACATCTTGACACTGTGGCTGACATGCCAAATAGCTGAGATGCACACGTTGTTGTTGCTACCGCTGCCAAGTGATTGTTTTTATTTACTTCTTGGCACTTTTTTTCTTTAGCTATTTTCGTTGCCTATGCGAGTGACTATTCGGCTTGACTCTATGCAGTTGTTGTTGTTGTTGTTTATTGCATTAGCCATTCGATGGTTTGCCGTTGACCGCTAGATCGCGCAGATGTTTCATGCTTACAATTAAGCAACATGAGCTGTAAAAACTATAACAACAACAACGAATGCGCTAACTTACACTTCCTACTGAAAACAAAATATAATGCAAAATATAACAACGGCAACAAAAACAAAACAAAATAAAAAATACGCTAATGTTGTATTTATTATGTGTAGCATGAAAAAGTGAGGGCAATAACCATTAAAGAGGAAGCGGCGAACATTGCGTATTTGTGTATGTGTGTGTGTGTGTGTGTGTGGACTAGTGCACCGCAGCTGCAGAGTCGCAGCTACTTTTAATGTTGATTTCTAAATTATCACATGTTTCTATTTATAAAATTCGAATAAGTGCAGCTACAACAAAACAAGACAACAACACATGTGTTTGTTTGTATATATACACGTCTGCATACATGTATTTATGTATGTATGCCCATATAACTATATGAAGAAGGAAATTAGGGCATTGGATGGTAGACGCAGCAAATACGAGGTTTGGTCAAGAAATATTGTGAACTTTGTGTTTTTTTTTTAATTATTTATTTATTCATTAATATCTATTGTGTCCCCTTCAAAGTATTCCCCATGAGATATTATGTACTTGTGCCAACGTTTTTTCCAATTTTCGAAGCACTTCAAAATATCATTTTTTTTAATCTTGTTCAGCTCCTCCTTCGATGCCGTCTTTATCTCGTCAATCGTAGCGTAGCGTCGTCATTTCGTGGACCTTTTCAGTTTCGGGAACAAAAAAAGTTACCGGGGGCCAGATCTGGGCAATACGGTGGCGTTGGCATCATTAGTGTGTTGTTTTTGGCCAAAAAGTCGCGCACAAGCAACGATGTGTGAGCAGGGGCGTTATCGTAATGCAAGAGCCAATTTTTGTTCTTCCACAAATCCGGGCGTCTTTGGGAGATTGCTTCGCGTAAATTGCGCATAACTCACAGGTAATATTCTTTATTGACCGTTTTACCCTGTGGCAAGAACTCATGCTGCACAACGCCCCTGCAATCGAAGAAAACGGCAAGCAAAAATTTTACATTCGACCGAACTTGACGCGTTTTTTTCGGTCTTGGTTTGTTCGGCAGCTTCCATTGAGATGATTGAGCTTTGGTTTCCACGTCATAACCATAAACCCACGATTCGTCACCAGTTATGACCCTCTGGGGCAAATTTGGGTCGTCGCTGACAGAGTCCAACATCTCATTAGCAATGTTCATGCGATGCTGCTTTTGGTCGAAATTGAGCAGTTTTGGTACGAATTTTGCGGCGACCCGTCTCATGCACTAATCATTGAAAAAAATCGAATGGCATGAGTCAATCGATATGTCTAGGTCCTCAGCAACTTTCTAACGGCGATTCGACGATTGGCCAATACCATTCATTTTCTTCACTTCATCAATTTTTTCTGTTGGTCTGTTGTTGAAGTGCTCGGTCGTCCGGCACGCTTTTCACGTTTTTCGTCGTTCACATCTTCTCTGAGAACTTTTTGTACCACCGATAAGTGTAGCTTCTCCGTATGACACAGTCAACATTCGGAATATATCCGCGCACTTAATTTCGTTTTTCACACAAAATTTGATACAGGTTCTTTGATCCATCTTTTTGAAAAAAAGTAAAAATCGAAGACGAGCCGAAACACGTGCAGCAGCTGTCAACAATTAACCGAACATTCAAAATGGCGGAACTCGTCGGCATGAGTGAGAGACATGAGTACCAACATATCGCCACAAAAAATCAAAATTCAAATATACGTAAGCTGCGAAAATTCAAAACTCGCAATATTTTTTGAGCACACCTCGTACATTTTTCGTAATCACAATGAACTTTTCGAAATGAAAAAAAATATATATATAGGTCTATGTATATGAATATGTCTGTACTTATATGTATATAAGATAAGATGTGGGTAACAACAACAGCAACTAAACAACAACAAGTGAAAAAACGCATAGGGAAGACGAGATTATATTTGCATCTGGAAATAAGAAACGCATCTGGTAAAAGTCTATGGCAGAGATTCTTTGCCGTTTTTAGTTATTTGCAAATAAATTTATTTGATAACTTTCTAAGTACACACAGCGAAAAAAGTATTGGCACAGAGCAAATACGAAGGTATAATTTAGTATTATATATCACATAAACTTACAATATTTATTTTAACAATTTTTTTTCCAACTAAGCTAACGTAGTAATCCAGGGTATTAGGAGAAAAGGGTGTGAAGGAGCAAAGTCTTGCTCAAAGATGTATGGACTATCACCGCTTACACTATCAATCCAGCGTTTTACTATTGCCTCTAGAACCTCGATATAAGCCACAGAGTTCACTCGAAATCCTTGAGTAAAGAAGTGGGTTGGCATGGCATGTATTTTTTTTTTCATAATAAATTTCAAATAACTTTACGCGTGTAAAATTGCACATCTTCCACTTGACAAATCCCAAAGATGACATAAAAAAGGTACTGTATAGGCATTATTCACTATACACTAGAGTGGGCCGAAAAAAAATTTTTTTTTAGGATCGAATTCTAATAGTGCGGAAAAGTTACACTGCTCGACTAATAAAGCGTGTGCCAAATTTCAGCCCAATCGAACGATATCTTCTGTCGCCAGCAGAGGCCTCAAATATTGAAATTTCAGTTGATATTCTGAAAAATTTTATTTTTTCAGGATATTTTTTTTTCTCTATGCATACACTTCGGAGCACATTTCATACCAAAAATAAGGACTATAAACTAATTAGACATAAATTTACCCAAGATTAGGCAGCTGTACACAGTAAAATAATAATAAAACGTTATTGATTGTGCAGTTTTTTGCCTACTTTTTATTGCGAAAATACGAGTATATAAATATTTTTGTGGCCTAGAACCCACCACATGGAGGTTGCTGCACTTTGAGTTACTATTTTTTTTTTTTTGTTTTTTTTTTTAATTTTTTTTTTAAATTTTTATTTAATTTATAATTTTTATTTATTTTTTAATTTTTATGTGTTTTTATTTTATAAATTTTTTTTAACTAGTTTTGTTCTTTTTTTCATGTTTTGTAATATTGTAATAAAATAAAAAGTATTTCAAGAAACTCGGCGTTTTTTAAACGTAAAGCAATAGTTCATTGCATATTTATCAAATCAGAGGAAGTAGTGTGCTTTGTTGTCAAACTCAGGTATAGTTTGACGGGATGCTAAAGTACACCGAATGAATCCATCCCGAGCGTCACTTCCGCATACTTGAAGCGATGCTTCAGTAACGAGTTTCACCATTCGCTCCACCGCAAGTGTGTGACATGGATATTTAGAGACACCAAATTCTCGTACACATTGTAGGATGATAAAATCTCCGTAAGAATTTCATTTGTTACGTTCTTTAGAACGGCGGCAGAGATTATATTTACCGAAGACCAGTTTATCATTTTGCTGTAATCATCAGCATCAAAATCGAGATGGGGTAGAGTGCGACATGCATGTAGTAAACTATTTCGCGTTTGCAAAATATATAGTTAGTTATATATACATATATTGGGTAGTCGAAAAAGTCTTTTCGTATTTCTAATCAAACTTCAACTCATTTTTTTTTATATTTATAATGAACTTTATTAAACCAAATATGTACCATTTTGGTCGACCACCTTTTGCCATTTTTCTTCTAGAGACATTATTCCATCAGTGTAAAACTTTTGTGGTTTCTCGGCGAAAAACTGCAACAAGTAATTTTCACAGGCTTCTCTTGAAGCCAACTTTACTCCATTAAGGAAGTTTTGCATTGACCGAAACAAATGATAGTCCGATGGTGCAAGGTCAGGGCTATATGGTGGACGCATCAAAACTTCCCAGCCAAGTTTTTCTCTTTTTCTCCCAGTTTTTGCTGAGTCATCAAAGATGTGTGTGGCCTAGCGTTGTCCTGAGGAAAGACGACGCCCTTTCTGCTGATCAGTTCTGGCCATTTTTTTTCGATTGCTTGCTTCAATCTTATCAGTTGTTGACAGTAAAGTGTAGAATCAATCGTTACAGTAAAGTGTAGAATCAATCGTTCGAGCAGGCTGGAGCAGCTCATAGTGGATGATTCCTTTCCAATCCCACCAAACACACAGCATAACCTTTCGAGGTGTCAATCCTGGCTTTTCGACCATTTGTTGCGCTTCATTACCCTTGCACCATGATCTTTTTCGCACATTATTGTCGTATTTGATCCACTTTTCGTCTCCTGTTACCATTCGCTTCAGAAATGGTTCGATTTCATTTCGTTTCAGCAAAGATTCGCAGATGTTAATTCGGTTCATTAAATTTTTCACAGACAATTCATGTGGTACCCAAACATCGAGCTTCTTTTTGTATTCAGCCTTTTTTAAATGGTTCAAAACCGTTTGATGATGAATGTATAGTGCCTTGGCGATGTCATGGCAGCTTATGTGACGGTCTTGGTCAATCTTTTCCATAATTTCATCGGCCTTTTCAACGATAGGTCGACCGGAGCGAGGTGCATCTTTTACATCGAAATTTCCAGAACGGAAGCGAGCGAACCATTGTTGTGCTACACGAACTGATACAGCATCGGCTCCGTAATCTTCACAAATCACAATGGTGGCTTGCGCGGCATTCTTCCCCATTTTTATACAAAAATTTCAAAATATAGCGAATTTCTGCATTATTTTCACTCATTTTTGAACAGCTATAACTTTTTTTCAACTTCTTCGAATTTAATTGCTTTTTTGGTTAAATGAAGCTTAAAATGTCACCTTTCTAACACCATATGATATGACACAATGTGATTGGTAGCACTGGAGATAGATGACTCCAACGACATCTATAGACAAAATACGAAAATACTTTTTCGACTACCCAATATATACATATATAGTTAGTTAGGATAGTTTTCTGGACCATAGAATTTTTTATTAGTAATTTGTTTGGTCATCTCATTGCGGCGTCGTTGTCTTTCTATAAGTTTCTTTGTTTCAGGTATGTCCACTATTCCGATACGGAACTTTTCCGGCTATGATCAAAAAGGCCGGCTCTCTGTTTCCTCCTGACTATACTCTGGAAAAACAAACAACATCTCATTACATCTTCATAACTTGCTAGTTGATGATCTGTCAAATCTTTAGGACTTCCAAACAATGGGCAATTAAACGTTTATCTTACGGAAAATTTGGTTAATGCCATTGTCGTCATATAAACTTTTAATAAAATACTATAATTAAATGCTTTTATACGATCACAAAAAATAGACAAAGTAATTGCTGTAACTTCAATTCAACTCGCAATACAAGGACGAGCTACTAGGACCTCCATAAACGTATTGCTTGATTTAACAAACAGAGTGGAGTGTAGTGAATTAAATTGTTTCGATGGACCTTCTCATATAAAATTTGTATTTAACATATACCGGTATGATAACAAGTAGTATTTTCCCAAAAATTAAAATTGCTCAGAATTTAAACTGAAATTTCAAAATTTTTGGCTGCTGGCGACAGAAGAAATCATTCGATTGGGCTGAAATTTAGCACACACTTTATTAGTCTAACAGTGCAACTTTTCAGCACTATTAGAATGCGGTCCTAAACAAAATTTTTTTCCGCCCACTCTACTATACACATCTGGGCGCCACTTTTGAAAGACCGTTTCTCATGAAATTGTGATTACTTTCAAACCTATTAATAAGCCTCTTAGAATTTCATTTTAATACTCTGAAAAATTAATTTAGAAAAATCTCCGTTGTACTTTTTAATTTACAATTATTTTCAAAAAAATTTCGAAGTGATGCTAACCAGTTAATAAAACTTTGGTTTTGTTTCTTGTTCGCCTCTTTTGTTGACTTTCGATGTATTTTATTTGATTTTGAAATTATTTCTTTTGTTGTTTTTTTTTTTAATTTTACACGGCAATAGTGTTGTTGTATTTATTTGCTAAACAGACACATAAACTAATATTGGAATTTTAAAATTCGTGTGCTACAACAAAAAAAAAATAAACAACAACCAAACCTGAGAAGGTGGGTGAACTAAACAGTGAACGACCTCCAAGCCAGTGGAAGTTGTTGTTGGCTGATTGGCTGCCAGTGTAACTGACTGACTGAATGGCGAATGGCTGTTTATTGCCCCTGGAGGCCACTGCTGTTGTCAGCTGTGTCAATTGTAGTCATAAGCAATAAAATAATTCAAATACATACAAGAAAATAAGAAGAAGAAGAAACAAATAACAAACACTCAGACTTTAAATAGTTACGGTAAACAAAGGCGATAACAGGAGCGGCTATTTTATTACAAAAACAAATATCAGCTGCAATGTGTGAGGGCAAATATGCATTTATAAAAACAACAAAGCAAAATAATGCAATCAAATGCGACTTATCGCACAGTAGTGGCTACAATTGCTATTGTTGTTGTTGTTGTTGACGGCCACAAAGTGGCCACTTGACTGCAGTTGCTTCCTCTTATTATTGTTGACGTTTTTTCTCACTATTTCAACAGTTGTTGCTGCTGCTTTGTTTATCATTTGTGGCAATTAAAATAAGTTTTAGTTATAGTTTTTTTTTTCTATATTATTTTCAATTTTTTTTTTTTTCATTTCGTTTCGCAATGCTTCTCACTGTACTTCTGCAAATGCAATCGGAATTGTTGTGAAACTTCAGTTCCGCTGGCAGTGGGGGAGCCTATGTATGTACATATATGCAAATGTATGTTTTTGTATGCATATGTATGTATGTATACGTGTGTGTATGTTCATGCATACATACGTACATATGTGTGCTTGTGTTTTATGAGTAGTTTTTATTGTAATTAAAATTTTTTTTCTCACAATTAATGGCAAATATGCTAAAAGCCTCCACATGTTGTTGTTGATAAATCATTCGAATTGTGCAACCACCACAAGCCATAACTCAATTAATGAATTATTGACGCATTGGCGCGTTAAGCGGTTGCGCTCAAGATCAGCCACATCATTATCGGGTATCATATTTTCATTTGTGTAGGCGTAGTTTGCTTACACAAGCGGCAAATTTTTTATGTAACTTGTCTTGACTTACATACATACAAATGTACGTATTTTAATCGCCAAGCGTATGGTTATTACTTTCTATGTGAATTTACAAGTTTTTGAAAATTTTTCATAAAAAAAATTTCGCCCCAAAATTCCTTTTTTTTATTTTTTGAAGCATATTCCGCGCATTTTTTTTCCATTTTTGTTTAATTCATATAGAAATTACGACATTAATAAAGAAAAAAAATTTTGGTTTTTTGTATTCAGGTCACTGACGCCGATGCTACAATGCCCGCCGATTGCGAAGCCCCGCTATGACCTTCCTGAAAGAATTGAGTGCACATTCGCTATTTTAAATGATAAAAAAAAATTATATTATTTTAATGTATTAATAAACTGTATGCCAATTTTGAAAAAAATATATTCACTTCTTCATTTTAAATAATTTTAATGAAAATCAGAGAAAATATGTCCGTTTACAGACATCTGTCCCCTTAAGTAAGAACAATGCAAAAATGAGTATTTCTATGCTCATGCGAATAAATTGTATGTGGAGGATTTCTTCATTTATATCTTAAATTTTTTCTAGATACAAATGTGCCTATAAGGAGGAGGATAGTTCATAGACGCCTGGAAAGTAACCACCATTAATCCAGTTTTCAAAAGTGGCAATAAAAACAATATTGCCAATTATAGACCAATTGCTAAATTATCCAAGGTTTCAAAATTATTTGAATTAATAGTGAAAGAAAACATTTATTTTGCAGTTAATCGTTATATTTCAGCAGGCCAACACGGCTTCATGAAAGGTAGATCTACTGTTTGAAATCTTGCAGTGTTCTCTGAATATTGTATATCATCGATTAAAAAACAAAACTCATTTGAGACTGTTTACACAGACATTTCAAAAGTATTTCATCAGGTTAGTCACAGGGTATTAATTTCCAAATAGAGTGCTATAGGATTCCGGCAAAAATCTGTAAAACCTTCTCCCCGAAGCACTTAGGGAAAATCTAGATATCTCGGAGGGAGCGATCGATGATCTGGTGAAGATCTTCACTTCAGCTTGTAATGAGGCTCTTGAAAGCTCCTGCCCGGTTAGAAGTTCCCTAAGAAGAAAACACCGTCTTGGTGGAAAGCTGAGCTTTTTGAGCTTAGAGCTTCGTGCAGCCGCCTTTTTAATAGGGCTAAAAGAATTAAGTCTCCCTCAGGATGGGAGCTGTATAAAGTAGGGCTAGGAATGTATAAGTTCGAAATTAGGAAGGCCAAGAGGGACTCTTGGAGAAGCTTCTGTGGAAGCGTGGAGGGCTGTCATAAATCTTCAAAATTTATCACTATCACTAAAGTTACTTCTCGACGCTCATTTTCCGGTGAATCCAGTATCTAGTGGCACTAGCCTGGGAAGTACATCAATCTGTTCTCGGAGCCGGGGCTGGCTGCTGGATAAGCGTCGCTGCATGGTTGGTTGGTTGGTTAGAGTGGTGATTCATCCTGAATCCAACTAGCGCTTCCGCACCATTTTGTTGCCACATCCTCGTTACCAACTTGTTATTTTCGGCATGACTATACCCAGTCTGTGCGGTTCAGGAACCTTATTAGGTTGTTGACATCTAAGCCAGACAGTTGTTCGAGCTCCTCGAACAGCGGTTTGCCCAGGGTTAACATTCTGTCCTTCCATAGGGCAGGGCATTCACAGAGGAAATGGAAGATTGTTTCCTTTTTCTCCGGTTGTTTGCAACTGTGACAGTATGTGTTGTGAGGGATGCCCATTTTGGCTGCCTGTTCTCCGACAGACCAAAAGCCAGTTATGACTGCCGTTGCATGAATTCGAAGAGTAAAATCGGCGTTGCTAAAATACAGCTAATGGTACATTTCCAGAAGTTACAAATAAACAAACTAAAACCCTCATCAATCCAACTCCGGCTACGCAATCCACAGTATTTTTGCGTAGAACTCCTTTTCGCGTGACTCACACCCCAGTGTGTCTACGAAAGGTTAAAAATAATCATGTAAATGGACCATCCCTCACTGAGTCATCTTTCCATGCTCTAGTTAAGCATAAAAATATATATTTTTAGCGTAATTTTGCCAATTACCTGTAACACCTTTACGATTTAATTTAAATTTAATTTATTTAATTACACTCATTAAGGAAATTGCAGGTCATATTGCAGGGTAAATTTCAATATCGCCTTATACGTGCATATATGCACAGACGAGTACACATACATATGCATACATATGTATAGAAGTATTTCTAAAGTCGGTGTATAATTATAAAGATTTGCGCCCACATTGCGTTGGAAGAAGCTTTTACTTATATGGAGTTATTAAGTTTTGATGCTAATGCATTACTTTTCATATTATTTGGCTAATTGCGAGGTATGACTACACATATACATTTACATATATACATATACAGTGCATTCGAAAAGTATTTGGAAATATTTTTTCTGAGTTATAAAATAGCACCAACTCATTTCACTACGTATTTATTGCTCAAAAAACAATTCAGTTGTTTCATTTGGGTCTAAGCTTTAATTTAAATACATATAAAAATATTTTTATTTTTTCAAGCAAAAGCGTACGTAAATAATGCATTAATTCAAAAAGTATGTGAATTTATGTCACGAAAGTATTCGGAAAAAAAACTTCAAGCTTACATATAATTTAAAGTATTTTTAACTAATATTGGCCTATCTTTTCATATTAATAACTTCTCCTAATCTAGTCTGCATTTAGAAAACCAACTTTCGCGTTCTCACAGCTGTCATATCTGCCCATTCTTTGAGTATCGCTACGTTAAGGCTGCCCCTTGACGTAAATTCGTGCGTCCGAATGGCTCGCTTTAAATCTGCCTACAAGTGCTCGATTGGATTCAGATCTGGCGATTGAGGGGTTTCCTAAACATTCGGGGTGTTATATAATATCCAAAGCTGCATAATGTGAGCTGTATACTTTGGGTCCTTATCTTGTTGGAAGATATAATCAACCAAAAGCTCAAATATCATTGGCGCTAGCGCTTAAATTCTCATTCAATATTTGAATATAAAGCCGATGGTTAATTTTATCACTAATAAATTGCATGTTGTCGGCACCGTTTGCGCTCATGCATCCTCACACCATTACATTACCACCACCATACTTAACGGAGCATATAGTCACATACCATACTCCCACTACCAACAACACACACTGTTTTACTCATGCTCTTCTTATTTCTCCTACTTATATTCTCACATCTCTCTTTACGTTTCTTAATTTGCTCCCTTATTAACTTTTTTTTTTTGTTTTTAATAACAATATCTAAACCAATCGATTTCTCTTAGTTGCACAACAACAACAACAATTTACATCTTGGCCCTCACTATTAGTTTTTAAGCTGATATTTGTGAACTTGGTTGTAAGAATTATGTAACCTTTGGAAATTATCAATAAATCTAGCTTCGGAAAAAACGGATCATTATTATATTGTATTATTAGGATGCTTTTCGAAATTCACTTTTCGCCACACTTTATCGGGCAATCCGCAATCTGGCCCAAAAATGTGAAATTTAGTCTCATCATTAAATATTACTTTTAAGGTAGTACTCTGGTAACTTATTTTGAAAATTTCGAATTTCGGTTTTTTACATATTTTGAAAGTGCGATATATTGGTAATATACTGTACAAATTTTCGACCGAAATTCGAAATATTTACGAAATTATAGCACATACATGAGAGCGGCTCGTACTTGCGCGGCTCAATTGCTAAAACTTTAAACGCGTTTTTCTCAAAGCAACGTTTTTCCGGATGGTCATCGTGATTCAAATTTTTTATCTAACGGATTGAGCTGAAATTTAGATATGTTTTTCTACACATAAATAGTTCTGGCGGGTAGTAGATTTAATTTATTTCGTCCCTAACTTTCCATTTTTTAGTCCGATTCCCACTTTAAAAAAAGGCAATTTTCTTACTAAGTCCGCCATTTTGTTATTTTTTGTCAAAATCATTTGATCTTACTACCCGCCAGAACGACAAGCACACTGATTAATAAGCAATTTGTTTTTTCTGTTTCAGATGACCACAAGTGACGAAATCACGCCGGCCCGCCACTGTACATCTTTTTTTTGCCGCTTGCTGCAGTGTACAAAAATAGTATCAAAACATTAAAAAAAAAAAAATTTTTTTTTGGTACACCTTCTGATACCTTTAATAACATATCAGAAAATCAAACCGATTGAATTTTATTTTCCCTTCTAAAAAATGTCCCAAACATGGCCTCAAAAAATGTGTAAGCTACCAGACTATTACCTTAACTGAAACTCGTTTCGATCGATGGACGCTTTTTGCGAATTCCAAACGCTTTTTGTTTTTTTTACTTATAAGCGGTTTAATGCGTGGAGAACGCCCATTATACCCAGCAGCTCTAAGTGTTCCTCGCACAGTTTCATTGCTTATGTTTATTCTGCTAATCTCAGTGCGATTCCTTTTAATTTCTGTGACACACGTGCGTGGCTCGCGCTTGATTTTTCTAATAATAACGACCTTTACGCGGGACTTAAATTTTTCAGGTTTTCCTGATCGCTGTTTAAGTTAAACGAATTTCTCTGCAAAAAGCTGTGGATGGTTGAAAAGCTTCTTTTATGGAATTGGATATCTCTTTTAATGTTTTTCATTCATTTCGCAAATTAAATATTATTTTTCTTTCCTTCAAAGTAGTTACTTTTGGCATGGGTAGAAAACTTTAAGCAACTTCTCATATGCAGTTGTGAAGTGAATTCAAGTCAGTTCATGTTTATAGCGATTTACACTAATAATTTTTTTGAGATATTGAATTTTTTTTATCAATAGAAAGCTAAGTGTTTATATGTGTTAAAAAATGAGTTTTTGAATGTGAACCCGAGATAAAATAAGATTTTTTTGTTCTTTCTGCTAGGAAAATTAGATTTCCGCAAACTTTTGTGAGACACTGTAAATGTATCTGTTTTGTTTATCTATTAATAACTACAATGTAATTGTGTTTTTGTTGCATTTGCATTGAAATTCTTCATCAACTAATTTGCAATGCAAAACAGGTACATGTGTATGTGTGTGCTGTTTATTATTATTTATTCATTATTGCTGTTATTATGGGCAAATGCTGTTGTCCTTATAGTATTAACGTCAGCCAGCTGTTGTTGTGGTTGTTGTTGTTCGTATGTCGTTCTACTTGCATGGCGTCAAAGTCGTGCCGCATGATAATTTATCATTTTCATTATCATACGATTTAAATGGTATTCTCATGTGAATATAAAAATATTGTATTAATTTGTGTTCTTTCACCATAACGAGCTTTCGCTGGCCGATGCTAATACACACACACATACATATACATACATATGTACTCGGATAAATACACCTTAGGGTGTTGTACAACATTGTTTTCCAGCTCTGAAGCGCTTAAGTGCTTACAAAAGCAATCATTTTCTCAAGCAAATGAGATTTATGGTCTGCTATACAGTGCGTTTCATAACTATAGCACTGGCACTTATCGATAAGCTCTGACAGTTTCTTTGTTTCTTATTTAATTTTAATATTTTTGTTTAGGAAATATTTATTTATTTGTCTTTGAGTGGCTATATTGTTATAAACTATGCCAAGCTATTGTAAAATAGTTTACTAATTACTGAGAAAAAAAGACGATTTAAGATGGATGAATAAATGCCATACGGCCATGTAAAATCAGCACCAGAAGAATTAAAAAAACAAATTTAAATCTGCACATGACCTAGACATCGGAGCATTCACCCCGTAATTGGTTCGCGAGAAGCAAATTTTCAAAGTTTCGTACTGTCGAAGCGAAGGACAATCAATAGTTTTAGTAATGATAATAATAAATGAGCAGGAACGAATAGATGGTCTGCTTTTTTTTTGTATTTTTAAGTCAATCAATAAACATCGAGAGCGGTACGATGGTATAGCTTCTGAAAAGATTAAAGATCGGAGCGCAAAACGAAGAAAAACTCTCCGCACTCTCTCAACCCGATTGGAGATACCTATTTAGTACGGTCTCCGAATAACAGTGGCGTACTCTAATCTGGATCTAACAAAAGCACAATACAAAGATTTGAGGGTGTGTGGGTTAGTAAATGCAGAACAATTTCGGCGTACGAATGCTAGCATCGTATATGATTGTTGTTGTTGTTGTTGTTGTTGTCGCAGCAAAACCATTCCCTATACATATGTACGGAGAGTGCTGCTGAAGTGATCGGACCTTGGCCGGATGTAAGTCCGGGTCGTTCCGGTTACGTAGAACCGACTGGAGTGGGAACGCGTATATGATCGCCTTATGACGTGGTTAATAACTCGTAAAATTCAATTCAAAGTCAAAAATAATTCCCAAGTCTTTAATTTCTTCAACGGATTGCAGGGGTGAGCCAGCAATACTATACAAAGTATGTGAACTATTGGTTGATATAGCAAATTTTACGTGAAATCATTTCCTTATTTTTAGGCACATACGATTTAAAAAGCACCAATTCTGGGGATTGTGTAAGATGGATTGCAACTTTTCAGAGTCACGAAAACAAAAAAAAAAAAAAAAACAAAAAAAATAACCAAAAATCACCGATTTATTTATTGAAAATAAAGAGTAGCCAATTGAACGATTTTGTTTTTAACAACAAGAAAAGATCGATTTATTTACTAAAATTAAAGAGTAGTACATTGAAAGATTTTTCTTTTAACAAAAGAAAAACCGAAAAATCACCGATTCATTTACTGAATGAATGACTTTTTTTTAACAAACAAAAAAATTACCGATTTATTTATTCTACTTTTAATCGAAATTTTGATTTTGACTAGACTTGTAAAAAATATATTTTCTAAATTCTTCGCTTAAGAATAAAATTATGGTGTTAATCAAATTTGATTTTTATATTCCCTATGCTCCAGATTACCGCAAGATCCTTTTTGTGCAACTATATCTAATATAATCTTCATATTTTTAATATTTAAACAAAAATTTCATACTATTACGCTCATTGTTGGCACTTTCGGATAATTTATTGAATATTTATAAAAAAAAAAACATTTACGGTTTCGATAGAAAAAATTCTAAAAAAGGCTTAATTGCTCGCGCTACTAGCAAATATACCCGCTAAAGTCAATTAAAGAGCGATTATTTAATGTTATTGGCATTTCTTGCAATCGAGAACTGGCTGACTGAAATTTTACTTAACACGTTGACTGCCGAGCGAAATTTGCTGGTTATCACACAGCGCCGCAAGTGTGTATCACACAATCGTGCTAGTATAAATTGAAACATCGCACGTTCTCATTTTAGTTGCAATACTGTAGGGGCTGTTGATATAATATAATTGTTGAAACACAGAAATCCCTACTGGGATAACGCAACAGAAAATTACCACTGGGACAACGCAGAACCATAGCAGTATATACTAATACTATATGAAATCTTGAAATCATTTCATCATATTTATATTTGAATTGTCATACATTATATATATATATCCTGTTATATGTTTTCAATTTTAAAATCAAACGACAGAAAATATAATTGACGCAATATTACACCAAAAACAATGCGCCGGGCCATGGGTGTCGGCGCGGCAGTCAACGTGTTAATAAGATTTCTTTCTATTTCATTTTAAACTAATCCACACACAAAATCAAGCTTAAAAAAGTTCAACGAAGTCGATAAAATAATACTTTGTGGGAAAGAGCTTTTTATAGTCCCGAGAAGAGTTTCTGAACTCACTGGCGTAGGGAGAAGAATATTGTGATGCAAATGTATTTCCATGTTGACGTTACTAATGGAAAAAAAAAACGATCGGCTAGCCGTTGTCTGAAGAGTTTTAATTTTACTGTTAACTTAAATTCTATATTAAATGCATTTACTAAAATTTACAATTAAATGTCAATATAAATTATTTTTGGTGCTACTCACA
The DNA here is from genome assembly GCA_037575425.1 of Anastrepha fraterculus. NCBI lineage: Eukaryota > Metazoa > Arthropoda > Insecta > Diptera > Tephritidae > Anastrepha > Anastrepha fraterculus. The sequence continues at coordinate 760,048 of JAYXIM010000311.1, read as the reverse complement.
ATTATGGCCAAATAATAACGGTAATCATATGGCAGCGGTCCATCACCATCCATAATGAAATTTTGTGTGCGCAGAAAATGATCGAGAAAACGAGGATGATAGTTAATCACCTGTGTGACTTGATCCAGTTCCAGATCTTCCATGTTATAACCGTGAATAGAACACTGAAATCAAAGAAAAAAGAAGAAAAGAGTTGTGGTGGTTAAAAAAAAGTTCAAACAAATTTGATTGTAATTTCAAGGGAAATATTAAAAAGTATGAAAGGTAATGTCGTAAAAGCTAACAAGTTTTTGTATAAGTTAATGATGGTTAAAAATACAATACTATATTCATATATATAAAAATACCTATCCATATAAGAAGCTTTTCAAAATAAAATAAATAAAAATTGAAGTCATAAAATAAAATGACAACAAACTCTCGAAATTTTCGAATTTAAGCTAGAACTCCATTCGTAGCGTTTCAGTGCTGAATGCCACACTTTTATGCAGCCATAAAAATTGTCAGCTATGTAAGTAAGGCGTTAAAGCCATAACGCGTGGAACACTTGTTATGGAGTTTTCGCTTCAAAACCTTTTCTCGACATTTGAGACCATTTTTTTTTTTTTTTCAAATAAAAGGAAATAAAAGAACTGATTTTCTGTATTCCTTTAAAAAAATTCAGTTTTTCTACAAAAATAAAACGAAGTTTTGATATTTCAACTATAAAGATTTACTTCACTTCGTATGGGTTAGTATGCTCCATATTTATTGTTATAAGTAAAAGGAAACATTTTTTCATATGTAACTTAAACTTCATTTAATAAGCAAAAATTGCGCAAAAGTATCTCCACTTTTCTCTAAGTGGGCGAATTCAACAGTCTAATAATTAAACCTCGGCTTTGTTAGTCTAGCGTAAGTATAGTAGCCTGCCATCCCAGAGGTTGTGGGTTAGAATCCCACGTAAAGCACGGTCCTAGCACTTTTCCAAAATTACCTACTTTCCCCATTTCTAAAAACAAAAAAAAACTCATTCCTCCTAGTAGCGGCAGGCTAATGACCTACCCTGTCTGAAATCAAATATGATAGATTAACTACGCAAGACAAGAATCTTGCCCTATGCTCCCGAGAGGAGTGAACAAGGAAAAAAAGACGGTTAAACCAGCCAAGACCGAACTAGTTCTGTGTTTTTTTTTTTTGTGAATTTTACTTTATATTAAATTTTATTTCATTTCATTTATTTATTTATATCAAAATTTAAAGATATACCTACAAAATTTTCAGTTACTGTTTATTGATGGATTAACACTAACCCTGTCGTACGAAGCCAAGTATCTTGGCATAATTGTCGGAAAAGGAACATCGAGGAAAGGAGGAAGAAAGCTTGTAATGCCTTCCTTATCTGTAAGAGGACATTTTGCAAAAAATGGAGTCTGAAACCGTATAAAAATCCCATTGAGCGCACAATCCGACCATAAGACCCATTTTGACTCATGGAGCTTTCGTGTGGTTTGAGGCGGTGCAGACACAATCCTACCTAAAGAATCTCATAAAAGTCCAATGATTGGCCTTTGTAGGAATAACAGGTGCGCTTCGATCGACGCCTCAGGCGGCGCTGGAAGTGGTCCTACATATCCAAATCTGCTTCCAGGATTAAAGCAGCGGGCATGATAAAAGAAAACACGCACGGTCGTGCATAAGTTCCGCTATCAGTGAAACACTTGCAAGACGCATCGAAAACAGACTATCTGGTTGGCAAGATAGATTTGAAAAGAGAGTATAAAATACCAATACCCGACAGAACAGCTTGTCAGACCAGAGTTCTATCCGATGAAAGTGGTCACCATTTCTATACTGACGGCTAGAAGTTGGATGAATGGCACACTTAAATTGCTCTTTTAGACTCTCAGACCGGTGTAGCATCTGCGAAGCTGAGATCTACGCTATGCACAAAGCAGCAAAGGCGATAAGACTAATGGACTTACCTCCAGCAAATCTTACCATTTTTGTTGATAGTCAAGCAGCCATCAAGGTACTAGCCCCAGCGCACATCAATTCAAGATGTGTTGAAGAATGCAGGCGGTCCGTGTCGCTTATTGAACAACTCAACACCACACTTTGTTGGGTTCCCGGCCACTCTGGAGAGGAGGGCCTCGAAAGAGCGAATGAGTGTGCAAGGAAAGGCTCTGAGCTTGAACGTCAGCGAGTGGTAGAGAACATAGGCATTCCTCTAAAAGAAGTGTACACTACGATTGACTTGAGCGTAATCGCGGAAACCTATAGAAGGTGGTATCTGACTACTAACTGCCGGGCCTCGAAAGCGCTTTGTTTAAAGCAAAACCTTAAAAGGACAAAATGTCTGCTTGGACTGAACAGATCAACCAGCGTCCTCACAGCTTTTTTAACGGGTCACTGCACTATCGGCACCCTAGCCAGTAGAATTGGTGTACCTCACTATGTCCTCTGCAGCGGTTGTGGATTTGAAGAAATTGACCCGACCCAACACCTCCTCTGTGAACGCCCTGCACTTCAAAGAAGCTGTGCCGAATATCTTGGCAACTATTTCTTTGAAGACCAGGGAAAATTGCAAAATGTCTCACAGGAGTGATTAGTTACCTTCTTAAAAGGATCTAAGTGGTTAAACAACTTAGTTAGGGGATGGAATTCAAAGGCAAGTATCACAATGGGCTTTAAAGCCACCGAGGGTCTTGTCTTAGACAAGCAACCTAACTTTCATCTCTTTTAAGAATTTTTCAAGTCAGAATCTAAAATTTATTATTTTATAATTTATTTTATCATATCAGTGAAGTATAAAATATACTCATGGCCTTATACACAAAAATTAAAATGGACTTTAAACTTGTTATAAAATAACGTTTCCCTACAGCTTCTTTATTTATAAAATCTTTGAAATATATTTGATTTTTTATGCCATTTTCACGGCCATTATAATGTAAGAATTTGCATATTGGAACTTTGAAGGTTTTGGTAAGCTTTTAAAAAGTTTGCACAAATTCCACTTCCCTCATGTCCTTCTAAAGGACCAATGCAGACTGACTTTACTTGCCTTTAAAAACGTGTATGGCCGGTTTGGCGCTTTGAACGCTGTCGCCAATTGTAAGGAAATAGATAAATTTAGAGGAAACCCCTGCTCCAACTCCCGATTCCATTTTGGAGCCGTCAGCGAAGACAGAGGTGCCTGCTTTGGTGCAGATTCCCCCCTCGTTCCAATCCTGCCTAATTGGAAAGATTGCCATGGCACGCCTCTCAAGCTCATGTTTGTGGATAGAGAGATCTGTCAGAAGTTCAGAAAACTACGATGTTAACTGCCCGAAAATGCTACCATGTCCCTTGAGAGATTGCCTCCAGAGGCCAACCTACTTTAACCTGTTTGCCCTGAGCTGCGATGGAAATAACGTAAAAGCCCATAGGAAGTAAGGCAGAACTGGGGCAAGTTCTATGTGCTCCGGTGATGCCAATGCATGCAGTCCTTTGCACCCTCTCCAGCTTAGTGATATTATAGCCCTTCCGAAGAGCTTCTCACCAAACCAGAAATCCATATGCTAAATTGGCAGAACCACTACGTTGTACAACCAAGAATGACCTGTGTCTTGAGTCCGCATTTTTTTGTCGAGCAGGTTTGCCCGATAGATTTACAGAAGTATCATATAAGGCTATACTGGTCTTTTTTACACGATTTTCAATGTGTAGCTTCCAATGAAATTTGAAATCAAGTATCACTCTGAGATACCTAGCTTCCGATGAAAGCTGAAGAACGTGGTTGTTTAATTTGGGAAGTCTAAAATGTGGATGTTTATATTTTTAGCTCAGCTTTGCCAGAGTTAACTCCAAAGGCGGCAACTGGCAGCTATGCGACTGAGCACAAATGATCTTTTCAAAATCTCAGCGATGACTGAGGGAAATGGTTCATCTTCGGCTTCGCTTCCACTCTGTCTGCAACATAAATTCACAAATGAAACTAAACTAAATCAAATTAAATGAAAGACAGGGTATTCAATTCCTAATGTCAAAAGCGTTGCAAATAGACAACTGAGCTATTTGAAACTTCGCCGTACTTCAAGCCCTTGAAACAAAGCTGCCATTTGGTCTATATGATGAGACTTTAAATATGAACGAGACTTTATCAATAAAACGGTCCGCGGATGACATAGGTATGGCAAAAATAAATTTTTTGTTGGATGGTAGGACTGTTATAAGCTTACATGGCAAATTTCAGCGTGATATGTCACATAGTTTGTTTTCTGTGCTACTGTAAACAAGTCAAGCTCGAGTGTGTTTTTCGAATTTAACGATGGAAATTCAAGTTGAACAAAGAATTTGTTTGAAATTTTGTTATTCCAACAAAATTTCGGCTTCAGACGTCTTAAAAATGGTGCAGACAACCTATGGGGACTCTGCTCTATCGCATGCACGTGTTTTCCAGTGGTACAAATCATTCAAAGAGGGTCGTACATCAACCCAAAAAACCACGCCAAAGTCGCTCAAAAATTAAGGTTATGCTGACTGTTTTTTTCGATTACGAAGGTGTGGTGCACGCGGAGTTCCTTCCGCAAGGCCGATCGGTTAACGCTGAATATTACTTAGACGTTTTAAAGCGTTTGCGCGAGAAACATTCGACTTAAAAGGAAGCAATTGTGGGACAACAAGTCATAGTTCTTGCATCACGATAATGCACCAGCTCACACATCACGTCTTGTTCGCGTTTATTTGAACAAAAATAATGTTAATATCGTTCCGCAAGCACCGTATTCGCCTGATATGGCTCCATGTGACTTTTCCCAGTTTCCCAAGCTCAAGTTGGCGCTCTGTGGAAAACATTTTGAGACAATTGAAGTCATAAAAGAGAATTCGAAGAAGGAACTGAAATCCATACCGAAACCGGCCTTCCGGAAATGCTATGATGATTGGAAAAAACGTTGGCATATGTGTATCGCCTCCAATGGTGATTACTTTGAAGGAGATAAAATAAAAATTGAACAATAATTAACCGTTTGTGTTTTATTAAATCAGTCTCGTTCATATTTGAGCAGAAGTATTTCATTTTTGACAGTTATCGAAGCCAAGCAAGCAAAGCTAGCCTGCATTGGGCCAACACCTTAATAAACAACTATGCGATTTACATGCATGAAAACATTCGTAGATAGAAACATTTTATGCAAATGCTTAAGATGGAGGCTTATTTGTTGATCTAACTATTCGCGTGTGTGACTACATACAAATATGCGATATTCCTACAACTATGCAGTGTTCAAAGTAAAAGCATCCATATAGACTATAAAAGTTGCAGGTACTCGTATGAATACATTTCTCTCTTAAGCTCGTTCTATCTGATTATTTGTTTATTTGTATTTTCTCGACAATGAGTTGGCTTTTGTTATTGTTTACTTTAGAAATTATCATCCACCATTAGAATAGGGAGGGCGCCGTTAAGAAGGTTTGCGCGTGCATGAGAAATATGCATGTTGCGGCAATGTGACGCCTTCTACAACATTGTAGCCACAGACACTTTTATAGTATTGCACTACGTTCAAGCGTACGAGTTGGATTGTGATTGAATTCTGATTAGTTTAACCCTCCCCAGTTGGGGTCTGGCCAGCCGGGCTCTTCGTCTTTGGCTGTGAATTTAATATATTTCTATTATAGCTAACGACTTGAGCTTCCAGGTAACTTCCTTTAATTTAATTTTCTATTGATTTATGGATATAAAGTTTTAAAAAGGATTCTCGAACAGGATGAAAAAAGGCCAGAACCGGGTGTCCAACCGAAGGTTTTAAAAAAGGTGTCCAACGGAGGGTTAAGATCCGCTTATGAAAGCGTATTACCTTTGAGTTGTGAATGCAGAAGATGTGAAAAGTATGAGGTATGAGCAATTTTCCAATGCCTTACAAATGTAATTGTGAGCTGCTCTGAAGAAACTGTGTGCGCTTGGGTTTTGTAATAAGAAGCCTCTTTCAGAATTTATATGAGTACAGAATATGTAGTTCTGCTCAAATGTGTAAAGTTGTGTTGTACGGTGTTATTAAAACATGGTTAACATCATTTGCATCTAAATATATTTTAATTAAATAAATAAATAAATTGATATATTTATTTGTTTTCATTAATTCTTATATTTTTTTTTCATAACGCCACAGACTGGGTTTCTACTGATAATAAAACTTCCCACATATGTATGTACATGCATGCATACATACATACATATATCCAATACCTCTATATACCTTTGAGACAAATCACTTTAAACAAGATGTACCAGCTGCTTTAATACAAAAGTATTTAGCATAAATTTGCTTTGCCACCGACAATGAAATGTCAACAACAGTTAAAAAGAAAACAAGAAACCAAAAAAACGAGTCTACTGGCGCCTCATACCCAGACAAAAACGAATAAATGGAGTCGCTCGAAGTCTTCAGCCAGCAACACTTAAAAGATTTGCTCTGCAGTGTTTTGACATTTTCAAACCGCTCATCGGTTTATGTCATTGATTTTAGTGTTGGTTATTAATCATGGTTTTGTCTTTCTACTCTTCACTGCTAATGTAAATGGCGCCAATGTTAATGAACTGTTGTGGCCGGCAAACACTTGCCCTTTTTCACTGGGCGTTTCTTCTGCATGAGAGAATTACATGAAACGTGAAACAATATGAGGATTGATTATTCCGCTTGGGGCCTCAACCAATCTGGCGTCCAGGTGTGGTAATTTATTTATTTAATTTAGTCAAAAAATACAAACGTTCTTATTGACTATTGACTTAGTGCTAATATAAACCATTTGTTAAGGGGTTACATACGTCCAGAATTTTCAAAAAATTGAATTTTTTTACAGATTATTATTTTTTATAGTTTTAGGCGTATTTATGTGGAAGTCGATTGTAAAAATTTCCCATAGATACAAAGTTATGATAGAAAATGTAATTGCCCGACGAAAGTTTGATGCGCACAGGTAGCTTTTAGCACAGGTAGCATTTCAAGTTCTTGCTTTAAATGCGCGCGACCTCGAGCGAAATGCATTTGAAAGTTCAAACTCGTTTTTCTCGAAACTACTTTTTCCGGCACGGTCTGCATGATAACTCATACAGTTTTTAATATTTTTTGACGCGGTTTTTTTTTAATATTCGAAAGTTTTTTCTCTATAGTCTGTTGAGCCGGATTTTTGATATTTTTATTAAAAAATTTGATAAACATAGTTAAAGTGGGGAAAAGTAAGTACATTTATGACGTAAAACGCATACTTTTTTTAAAATGCAGTAAATTGAAAAAAATTTTCGAAATTGAAATTTTCAGCTTGCCAGACTATAACTATAATTTTATTTTACAAGAACTTTTTACTTTTTACAGATCCATCAATATTTCAAGGAGAAATGATGCAGACCGTGGAGTAACTTTTTTTTTTTCATTGTACTTTGGGTCACGTGATTTTTTATATACTAATTTTTGCGAAGAAAAATTAAAATATTTTTTTTTATAAAGTTTAAATACTAATAAACAATGTATATATATTTTTATATTTATTTCTATTGTTATCCCTTTTAAGAACAGTTTTTCTTTTAGCGCATTTTTGGCGCTGCTGGTCGTATGTATGTAACCCCTTGATAGAATAATAAATAAAACGGGGCAAAACTAAACTAGAACTTGATTAAAAAATAGATTATATTAGCGAATTAAATGATGCAATAAAGAAGAGAATTGATTTTAAATTATTGTAAAATCCAACGATATGAAGTTCCCGATCTCATAAAATTCGCGCAGAGTCCAAGCCATCGATGCATTGGCCCCGAAATTCGTTTTGAATATCTTGAGATAAAAAGGGAAAGAGCTGCGTAAAAAAAGAAAGAAAGTTAGTGCGCTGTAAAAGAAACGCACAACAAATGTCCCCTTGAATTAAATTATACACAAAAGAAGGCAATAGAATCGACCTTTTCCACGCAAGCGACTTTACTCTTTGGGACGGAGACGATCGATGGGCGAGCGTCGCTGAGGACGAGAGGTATTACAGTGCGCAGTAAAAAAATAAATTCGTTGAACGTTATAAAAACTAAGGTTTTATTTAATACAAGAAACATTTTTCCTAAAATCAAAAACGGATTTCACATCTACTTGACGAAGTAATGCCATCATCTTCCGTCTTATCAGATTCAAAGTAGTATTCGTCAGAACTGTCACTATCTAACATATCATCTCTAGATCGCTTAGCCATCGTGTGTTAGATAAAATATAAAATATATAAAAAGCCTGTTGGTTCCTCTGGCAGGGAAATTCGTTCTGACTCTACCGTCGTCTCACATCCTTAGTTTACATTATAAGAGAGATAAGACTTCGTCGCTAATGGCCCCTAATGTCTTTAAATGAAAACGTGACTCTTTTACTATACCTATGCGTATCTTATCGCTCAGAACGACAGACGTCATGAGTCTTGCAGCTACGAACTAATTTGGGCGGCTAAATGCCGACTCATGTCTGCAACGGTAAAACGGCTTGGTCGGCTATATGCTGACACTCGACCCCAATGAGAAAATCCAATCCAATCCAAGCGGGCGCTTTAAAGAGGATACGGGAAAATTATTTTTAAAGAACTTAGGGTATATTTAAGTAACATCTTTTGCACCCGGTCTATTCCTGTGATGGCAAATTGGTGATAACTTTTTCAAAATAAATGAAGCACATTCCAACCCAGATCGAAAAACGCAGTAAACAATAATTTCATCGTGTGAGGGTCTGAGCTTGTACTTACATATGTATATCGGTTCCAGGACAGTGCGGTGTTTAAGGGAATGGAATTGCCGATGAATTAGCCAACTGTGCCAACGAGCAGTTACCACACAGCAACCAGAGCCAATAATCGGTATCAGTTCTGCAGGAATCATGAATTCGATCAGTGATTATGTACGCAATTTACATAAAGAGCGATGGACCGGTCTAGAACGCTGCAGAACTTCCAAGTATTTTGTGACAAACCCGAAGAGAAAACTTTCAAATTTTTTTCTAAAACTTGGTAGTGTTTTAGGAGTTACCAAATCTCTTGGTGCTACTTGACACGACTTTTTTCAAGTTTCAAAATTTCAAAGGTCTGAGCAGCCTAACAAAGCCCAAGAACGAATCTGATTTTAAGAATACATATAACACTGTGTGACAAAAAAAAAATTAAATATACTTTTATGGAGACCTAGCACAACTTGTGGCTATAGAAAAACTAAAAAAAATAGTATAGGAGAAATTTCCAATACACCCCCAAAATCTCATTTTATGGCCATAAAACCGTTTTTCAGTAGGTTGATGTGAAGAATAACTCCTAACTTCGCCAATTTCCATCCGATTTCGAATTTGCTTTTTTAGTTCGAAAGAACAAAAACAAGCCTTGTTGACAGTGTGTTGACATTTTTTCTGAAATGACAACTGACGAGACTGTAGACGAAAGTATTTGGATTTTTTTTATTTTTTCTCTATTTTTTCGACTTTGACATAATTTTTACGATATTATCCGATATTGAGGATTTTTTTTAGTACACTACTGTTATAGTAAATTTAATTTTGCTTCGAATGAGCTATACTTGACTGTAATTAAACTAAAATTAATAGAGTTGTGTGGGTTTTAAGATTTTTTCTTTTTTTTTACTACGAGATTTGGTATGCGTTTCGACGCATGAAAATGATAACAAGTGTCATTATAAACACATAATATTTATTGGAGTATTGTGCAGTGCAGCACTGTACGGTATGGTACGGTGCAGTACACAACGAAACTGGTTCCAAACTTAAAAATGCATTGGAAACGGCCCTTTGGAGTTTAGTATGGTACGGTACATTTGTCATTCCCTTCATCAGTTTTGAATACTTCTCTGTAAGAAATTCGATCATCATCATTCATCTGAAGTCGTCATCAACTAAATTCCATTGTTTAAATCGAGAAGCGAGTGTTTCAGATTGTCTTCCCGATAGAAGTAAATCACGAGAAAGATCCTGAAAATCTGAATTTGATACAATGTGTCGTTCTGAAGACTTAGAACCAGACGGAAATTACTCTTCATCATCAGGTTTATTGTTATCAGTTTGATCATCATCAGCAATGAGTTGAACTTCCTTCAGTTCACGACCTGCAGTTGAGTCAATCAAATCGTCCAAGACTACGGGGTTCTTAACAGTTGCAACATCAGCATACTTTATGTGATTTCGAGTTTTATAATGATGACCGTTTACGTCCGTTTTACAAAAATAACAATCATCTGAGTTATGATAAGGTTGATGATGCCACATCATCCGAGAATATTGAGAAATTCGACTTTTCTGGCAACGTTTTGATTTATATCTCTTGAATTTTAATGAAACAAACAATAAAACTTTGACGTTTTAATAAGGTTAAATTATAATAACAAACTTCTTTTGTTAATCAATGTACAGTGTGAACTTTGGTACACTTGGGAGCTTTTTCATATTTCTATTGAAAAAAAAGTGCTATAATATGTCAGATATTTTCTTAAGTTCTTACCATTTCTGTTGTGTGCAGTACAGTGTACTCTTATGTATACATATACACTCCAATAAATATTACGTATCTATAATAACGCATCAAAACACGTCCTTATTCCCATTTAGCGTAAGTTATACCTACATACCAAATTAGTAAAAAAAAAACTAAAATCTTAAAACCCACACAACTCTATTAATTTTAATTCAATTACAGTCAAATATAACTCATTCGACGCAAAATTAAATTTACTATAACAGTAGTGTACTAAAAAAAATCCTCAATATCGGATAATATCGTAAAAATTATGTCAAAGTCGAAAAAATAGAGAAAAAATTAAAAAAATCCTAATACTTCCGTCTACAGTCTCGTCAGTTGTCATTTCAGAAAAAATGTAAACACACTGTCAAAAAGGCTTGTTTTTGTTCTTTCAAACTAAAAAAGCAAATTCGAAATCGGATGGAAATTGGCGAAGTTAGGAGTTATTCTTCACATCAACCTACTGAAAAACGGTTTTATGGCCATAAAATGAGATTTTAGGGGTATATTGGAAATTTCTCCTGTACCATTTTTTTTTTAGTTTTACTATACCTACAAGTTGAACTAGGTCTCTATAAAAGTATAATTTCACTGTCGCACAGTGTAATTGATATGAATGAGAGAATGAAAAATTAGAGTCAAAAACTACTCTGTGATTTCATCCCCATATTGGAGGACATTATTAGAGATATGATATGACGATTGTAGAATAGCACGAGATTTAGTGATTTAGTGACTTGAAAACATTTTTAAACTTAAAGAGATACATGAATTTGTACAACAAGAAACGAGTTCATAAAGCTCAGCGTAGAGCCTAAGCAAAACGTCTGGGTTTCTTGTTGAGGCAAAAAATTGTTAAGTCGACTGCATATAATAGGCGCCTGGCAAATGCAAGGCCTCTGCTAACATCATTTATAAAAAGCGAGACCCAAAACACTACCTTGAGGTACCCCAGCAGTGACAATGAAAGGACAGGAGATTCACTCACAATTGCAACAAGATAATTCCTTTCACTTGGATAAGATATTTTAACCATAAAAGAAATACCGAGTGAAAGCCAAGAGAGCACAACACCAAAAGGATTTTACTAAACCTCGAAATGTTTTTTTTTTTTACAGTGGGTTAGGGCTTACATTTTCTTATGGGAAAATTCAATTTAATGATCGCAAACCATATTTTGATTTTTTTATATATTTACGAAAGTAAGTTATAGAAGGAGAAGCTCGGCCAAACGCCTAGCTGAAGTTTAAGCGCCAATTATTTATTTAATTTATTTTTTATATTAACGAAAGTGCTCGTGAGCGCCTGTTTCACATTTGACAGAGTAGTCTGAAAATTAGGATTTGTTCTTTGCGAAGATATTTCTTTTCAGCCAAAATGTTGGATTTGGGAAGGTAATAACATCTTTTCTCATTTTCTGGATTTTTTATCACCCTTCATCGATCAAATAGTAGTTTGAGGAAAAATAAATTATTTATTTTCTCTCTATGTGGCTACAGTGATCGATGTCTCGTAAAGTATCGATCGAACAATTTAACTTTTATGCTCGTTGGTGACATTTGACACTGAAAAAATTCGCTTACTGTTTTTTGTTTGTTCCATTCAGTTGTGAGTTACAGGGCGTTGATAATGGAAGTCAGCAAAGAGAAAAATCGGTAGATTTTACAGTTTTTCTTTGATAAAGGCGAAAATGCAAGTCATGCCGCTGAAATTGTGAATGGTGCCGATAATGTAAAAGCTAATGGCGTATAATTTTCGTTTCATCGATTTTGTTGAGGCATTTTTGATGCTAAAGATGCACCACACTTAGTCGAAAATACCATAATAAAGGCACTGACGGATTTCGGGATCTCTGGCGCTCTGGTTGAGTTCATCAAAAACATGCTCTTGAGCAGATTTGTGATCGCAAGCTCCAGTGGTATCACAATGGACCTGCCGAAGGTCTAAGTGTGTCTTACGACAACCACCGTACCTACCTACCTACCTACCTAGTCGAAAATGTCGATAAAATCACTAAAGTAATCGAAGTGGACCGGCATATTAGTAATCGTAGCAGTACCCAGGAGCTAAAAATCGACCATAAAACAGTTTTAAATCATTTGCGCAAAATAAAAAATAAAAATAATGGATTTCTTTTTCCCCAAACTAATGTTTCAACTAACTAATAGTTCATTGACTAATTTTTATGAATTTGTATTCTTACAACTTTAGCTTTTTTCCCCACACTTTCAAATAAAAATATATAAATAATTGGCCAAAAAGTTTCTTAATAGTCATGACTTCAATATTAAATTAAAAATTCGATTCGTTAAATGTTACGTGCTGTCTGTACCTATGTATGCTATGGAGATATGGACCATTAAACCCGCTGAAATGAATAAAATAGAAGCATTTGAAATGTGGATATATAGAAGAATTGCAAGAATACCCTGGACTGATAGAGTAACAAATGCTGAAGTATTGCGTAGAATTCAGCATGATCGACAATTACTAACCACCATAAAAAGAAGAAAAGGTGCGTATTTGGGTCATATTATGGGAAACGACAAATATCATGTACTTCAACTAATCCTGCAAGGAAAATTAGAAGGCAAACGAGGCATAGGCAGAAAACAACTATCCTGGCTGAGAAATAGTATAAGACATTGGACTGGAATCGGCAATGTAGGAACTTTATTGGAGACAGCGAGAAATCCAGACCTTTATCATGAAATTTATATTAAACGTAAAATATTTTTGTAATTCGATATTTAATTGTAATATATATTGTATAAATTGTATGATCGTCTATATTCGGAATCGAATTGGCAAATAAAGAAGAAGAAAAAGAAATAATTGCCGCATACATTTCTGTTAGGTGTTTGATGTTGTTCCATAAATGGAGTGACCTACAGTTTTAAGCCGCCTCCGCACGGTAAATGGTTTTTATGAGGTGCCTTTTCATGGCAGAAATACACTCGGAGGTTTGTCATTGCCTGTCCAGGGGCGACCGCTATTAGAAAAAACTTTTTCTATTATTTGACGTTCATACACGGTGACTCGAACCTACGCACTCCCGAACGGTAGTCACGCACCAACCCATTCGGCTACGTCGAAACTACATATACTAATTGGTATAAACAAATTTTCATTAACCTCTGCCCATTTTGCTTACCACGGTACGTTGTTCTTAGTCTAGGCCCATTTGGAGTTTAGTTTTTTTTAAATTTTTTTTTTTTAACATGTTTATCTATGTGAGTACACTTAGTAAACATTTGTACGTAGCTAAATAATTGCAGAATTCAATGACATATTATTTCAGGTATTTATAATTACAGCGCCAGATATTTTATGACTTCAACCCACATTCGAGTGCTCACATTTTCAAGTAATGAACTCAGCAATTCACATGCCGTGCACAGATTAGTGGATATGCACACACATACGAGCAGGTAAATATGTACGAGTGCAGTAATTTCTTGTATGCGACAAAAATGGGCAAAGATAGAAAAAATAATATTATTAACTATCAAATTAAAAAACAGTTTTCATATTCATAAGCAGCGTCAACGAGACATGCTTTCAATTAGCATATCACAGCGCGCTCGTGTAAGCCTTTTAGCTGAATCGAGACAAGCTTCAATGCTGAACTCTGTTAGTGACTCTGCGAAAATTTGCATAATTTTACAATTTCAACCAAATGCACATACATACAGACAAACATGCATACATAACGACTAACAACAAACAAACAGTTCGTAGAAACATGCGCGTACGAGTATTTCTAGGCGAAGAAGATCTACAGACACACACTTCTTTCAGTAGGGGCTGATGGCCACTTTGCTCAATGAACTGATGAATTTTTTTGCTTTTTTGGAAAATTTGTAGGAGCGAGTATGTATTTTTCTAATATTTTTTTAATTTTTGTACTTAATTTTTAAATTTAATTTTTATAAACAACTTTATGTGCTTATTTTTTCCTGTTGCTTTCTCTTTTTTTTTTTGTTTGCTCTTCTTGCTGTGCCCCTTCGCATACGATTTTTTTACTACGCCCAGGTGGCTGGTGAACGTGAATTGTGTGAAACGTATGACAGTTTTGAATCTATCAAATTCGGACAACAGTGTGCGCGTTTTAAGGTGACAAACATATGGGCAAAGCCGACGAAAAAGATAAACAAAGTAATAAAATTTAAATATAAAAACAGCTCGGTACTAAGCAGTTATATGCAGAGATAGCTGTGTGTTGTAGCTAAACCAAATAGAGGCAGACAGACATTAATAGATAATACAGATGTATGTGTGATATACATATGGACGTGCCCTGTTTGCATAAAACTGGCTGATTTATATTGGCTATTATTTATTTCCTTTTGCTCACAGTTTGATTGCTTTAAAGCATCAAATAAAGCCCTTCATGTAGAGTTAGTCTCTGTGTATGCATTTGATTTTCGAAAACGTCAAAAATGCCTCAAATGAATCGTTAATTTGGCTTAAAATCTTCATAAAATTTATTTCTTTTCTTTTTTTCTATTGATTTTCCTTTTAAATAAACGTTTCCATGGCACTTTACTTTTGGGCTTGCTGCCGCTGGCGTGTTTAAGCTTAAACACCCAACGCAAACTGAGTACCATAGCTGGCGCACGCCCAAAACAGTTACTTTACTTTTCGCGATTTTGACAAGTCTGACGTCAGCTCCTTACGCAAGACAAAACAAACAAACAAAAGGAGTAGAAATTACATATTTGTGAAAATTTAGTGAATTGCTTGGCAATACTGGTGATATGTAAAATTTAAACCAATCCAACTAATAAAAACAAAGTGTCGTACAGGGTTGCCAATATTCGATGGACCCATCTGGCAACCCTGTATCTTTTGACAGAGACGTCAGATCGCTTAATGGCATACCGCGATCGAAGCGTTAGTCCAAACAGATTTTTACCATGGAACAGTATATGCCACGCGAGCGCTCCCAAATTGTTGAAATTTACATTCAACAAAAGAAGTCAATTGTGAAAACTCAACGTGCATATAAAAAATTAAATAATGTGAAAAGTGCGCCTTCTAAGAACACTATTAAACGTTTGTACGAAAGGTTTTCGACTGGTGATGCTCTTTCTAATCCAAAGAGGCCAAATCAAATCCAACCAAGGCGTCGCCAAGAACATCCCAAAATCGCCAATTCTCAGCAAATGGGCATTGCTCGGATCACTTTACAACGAATTATCCGCATTGATTTGCATTTATTCCCGTATAAGATTCAATTGACGCAAAGATTGTTGCCTGCGGACAAGCCGCAATGGGCCCAAAGAGTCATCCAAATCCGTCGGGTCCGTCGAATATGGGCAACCCTGTATATTAAATTTTGAAATTTTGTGCTTTTTTCGCGTTTTTACGCGGAAGACACCGTAGAGTGTGTGTGTGTGTGTGTGCGTATAACTTCTTGTGTTTCGCTGTTTCTATTGCATTCGCCTACTCTTCCTCTTCGCAATCAAACAATTCCCCTCCCATTTGCTCGCCATGGGCTCTGACGACACAGCGAATTCGGAAGGCGCAACCATGTATTCTATGTATCATCCTTTTCACACTCCAGTGAAAATACTTGTCAAATCCCATACAAATGTCGTAACCCAAACTCACCTTTCACAACGTGCTTTTGTTGAGTTTGCATGCATTTAATATTGAATGGTGGCAATAGTGTTCATTTACGTGATTTTCCCCTTTCGCTATTGCATTCTTATCGAAACATGACAACAATATTTTGCAACTTGTCGATATCGAGACATTTTGATTGGCTGTCTGCGTCCAAAATTTAGAGATAAACACACATACATAGACATACGCCATGATTCAATAATACAAAGAGCTTTGTTCTGATAACTTCGAGTTTATTTATTCAAAATAGTCCCCTCTGGCCTCGATACACTGTTTTGCGCGATCTAAAAGCTTTTCGAAAGAGTACTTCAGGTCATTGACCGGAATGTCAGTGTAGGTCTTTTGGATGGCCTCTACGGACGCAAAACGTTTTCCTTTGATAGCCAAATGCAATTTTCCGTAAAGGTAGAAGCCACAGGGAGCCATATCAGGCGAATGCCATTTCTGGTAAAAAAATCAGTCACAAGAGTGGATCGATGAGATGGTGCATTATCATGCAATGTAAAAGATTTTCCCAGGAAGCAGCTTCTTCGTTTCTTCTTGACAAAACGACTCCCTTAGCAAAACACTGGGTTGCTAGCTCTGCAAATATTGTGAGAAAGTGGAGTAGTGAAGAAATTTTTAGGAACAACATTTCATTTTAAAAATCATCTGTTTTTGCGCAACAACTCGCTTAAGGGCTTGCATCGGTATGTCCAGGACTAGTATGACATGGAATGCATTCTGACTTGCGGCTTAAGTCAGGATGTGGCAGAGTATTTGAGGCAATCCCAGATCGATTTTAATGGCGAAATGAAAATTTCTTATGATGTGTGAGTTTTAAGGAATTCATGTTGTGCAAAGAGCTTCAACAATTCGCAAAGAGTTACAACATTGAAAATAATTGGATAGTCCCAACGCAATCGACAACATTGCAGGTTTCATTACAAGAAAGTTGGGATAGACGCAACTTGCTTCTAATGAAAATACTTGTCCATGGGTGGATGAAGTGTTCAGAACAAGAAAACAATAAGCTTTTTTCAAAATAGGAATGTAGAAATGTAGTTAGTAATGTAAGAATAATCGTGACTTGGAGGTCAAACTCCAAACTTACGTGGGTTTTCTTTTTTTACCCTTGTTCACTACACTCGGGAACATAGAGCCTCCACAAGACTCAGTCTTGCGTTGTTTTCGTTAATCTATGTTTGCTTTTTGTCAGGGTAGGTGATGAGCCTGCCGCTACCATTTACCACTTACGTGGATAAAGGGTAGTAAAATAAGGTGTAAATATGTTGAAAGTTTATTTTTAGAAAATGAAATGTATGAAGAATCTAATTCTTTTATGAAAACAAATCGAAACTATCGGTTGAAATTTCAAATGATTGACGCGTGTGTGGAGTAGTTGCCAAACCGATCGAAAAGTGACAAAGTTTGTTTGCTAATATTTTTCTAAATTTTTTAAATTAATTTTTTATTAATTTTTTGTAATTTTTTTTGGCAATTTTTTATAAGATTTTTTGTAAATTTTTTTTTTGTTCACTTTTTGTAAATTTTTATAATATTTTTGAAAATTTTTTCGTAAATTTTTCTATCAATTTTTTATCATTTTGTGTTTGCAAATTTTGTGTACATTTTATGTAAATTTCTGTCAAGTTTTTATAAATTTTTTTGCAAATTTTATGTAAATTTTGTGTAAAGTTTTTGCCAATTTTTTATTAATTTTTTGTTTATTTTTTTGTCAATTTTTTATTAGTTTTTTGTTAATTTTTCTGTAATATTTATCGTCAATTTTTTATCAAATTTGTAGCCAATTTTTTTGTTCATGTTTTTGCCAACTTTTGTAATTTTTTTTTGTAAATTTTTTTCGTAAATTTTTCTATCAAGTTTTTATCAATTTGTTTGGAAATTTTATGTACATTTTATCTACATTTTTTGTCAGTTTTTTATTAATTATTTGTAAATTTTTATTAATTTTTGTTAATTTTTTTTGTAATATTTTTCGTCAATTTTTATCAAATTTGTTGCCAATTTTTTTGTTCATGTTTTTGTTAACTTTTGCAAATTTTTTTCGTAAATTTTTCTACCAAGTTTATATCAGCTTTTTTTGCAAATTTTATGTAAATTTTGTGTAAATATTTGTAAATCTTTTATTATTTGTTTTGTAAATTTTTTCGTCAATTTTTTGTCAAAATTTTTATCAAATTTTTTGTTAATTTTTTTTGTTCATGTTTTTGTCAATTTTTTCTTAAATTTTTGTAATTTTTTATCAAACTTTTTGTAAATTTTTTTTGTTCCTGTTTTTGTCAATTTTTTCTTAAATTTTTGTAATTTGTTTTTTAATTTTTTATCAAACTTTTGTAAATTTTTTTGTTCATGTTTTTGTCAATTTTTCATAAATTTTTGTAAATTTTGCTATCAATTTTTTATCAATTTTTTTGCAAATTTTGTGTAATTTTTTTTATCAATTTTTTAGTAAATTTTTTGTCATTTTTGTTCCTGATTTTTTTTGGCTGATTTTTTGTTGTAAATTTTTGTGTGGTGCAGTTGACAAGCCGATCGAAAATTGGCAAAAATGTTTATCAAGATGCAATCGGTTGCGTGTGTGTGGCAAAGTTATAAATTTTTCCTTCTCAGTATTCTCATTTCTTTTGAAATTTTGAAGTGTGCACAGGGACAAATGCGGACAAATGGCAACATTAAGCAAAACATGTATTTGGGCAGGCCAATAGTCTTAGCTTATATGTAGTGCCTTTCGCAGAGCAATATAATTATTTTTAACTATATTTTTGAATAAATAAATTATTAATTGAGGAACTCAAAAATTTGTTCAATAGCTAGCTATCATTGCGGAAAAATAAGAGCTATGAATATAAAGACAAAAATGTAAAGTTAAAATCGTGGCAAATATTTATTAGAAAAATATAGAGAAGTAGACAAAAACGTTAATATAGAAGGTGTGGAAAAAATCTTTCTCTCCCCTCTTTCAAGCACAGATAAATACCATACAAGGCAATCATTTTTTTCCGCGTTCGATGTTCAATCAGCAACGAACAGCGTGAAAATAAAATCGTCAACAAATCCACAGGTGTGCGGCGAAATTAAAATTGTGGCGAAAAAACAAAAAATTTAGACAAAACTTGTCAAGATGTTGTGATACTGTAGTTTTTTCGCAGCTCGAAAACGACTTTTTCGAAAGTTCTACAAATCTAAAAAAGTACTTCCAAGTATATTTTCAAATTTCAAATGTTGATTGCATACCAAAAAGCGATTATATAATATAATTATTTGTATGTAAATGGCCGCATGCTCATTTAAGCCAGCTGGAAAATGATTTAAAGTTGTCCAGTTTGCTGGGTCTCAAACTACAAGTATTTACACACACACACATACACGAGTACATGTGCACATGCAAATGTGTGTGGTAGGCACAATCATCACATTTTCATAGTGTAAATAAACACTCTACATAAAGCCAGCATTCATTGGCGCCCGTCATGGAAATATGCTACAAATGACGGGCGCTCTCAGCTCAGTTGAGGATGTTGCTTTTCCTGTTGCTGCTGATAAAATGTAAATTATCGCTGCCACTGAGTGCCTACATAGCACTTCAGCTTTAGACAAAACAAATCATTCAGTTACTCGTACACTCGCCTATACACACTTATACTACATACACACATACAAGTTTTCTATGGCATAGCCACCCTACGTCAAAGCGGAGGGTATTGAGCTGTTTTTCGCTGAATGCCGGCACTTCAGATATCTATGTAAATGTGTGTGGGTGTGTGTATTGGCGAGGTGCTGTCTGTGCCCTTTCAATTTTATGAGTATTGCTTCGACTGGCTCTTGTTTTGATTAATTCACTTGTTGCCCATTTGTGTTGTTGATGGAGATATTGCAAGCAAATGCAGACATATGGAATCTGTTTATCAGAAATGTTTACACATTTAAAATGTTGCTCATACGCCATGGATTACTTGTCTCACACACATGCGCATGTATGGTGGTTTAGCGCACGTTTGTCATTATATACAATAGCAATATGTTACAAATTTTGTGTATAAAGAAATAAATAAAATTAACAGTTTTAAGATTTGTAATTGATTTTTTGCCAACACTGCTGCTTTATTTAGCTTCTTCAAAGCGTGCGGCGTATACGTAACTTTTCTTTACATTCATTCAATTGTGTTTTTTATTCGGTCTAGTGCCTTTAAACAATAATTACTTAATGACAGCTATGAAGAATGCTAAATATGAAGACAATAACAAATAACTAGCCATTGTGGAATGGCTGTTTATAATAGAAACCGGCCAGTTACGCCTGAAAATAAAAGTATTATTTTCCGTAAATGCCAAACAACTGTTGCCGCAAGATAATAAATATTTTTATTTACCTTAGCAATTTAATTTAAATGAACTAATAGTCACCCCTTTTACATAAAAACTAGCAGGCCGAAAGCAATGCACTAGGAGCTACCATCAAATCAGAGCAGATGGTTGGCTATCAAAGAGACGAGATGTTTGACTAAACAGCACGTTTATGAATGCCCCGCAGCTGACTGCAGCGAATGCGGCTCAGGCCTATTAACAAAAAATAGTTGTCTGCCATTT
This sequence comes from Anastrepha fraterculus, assembly GCA_037575425.1. Taxonomy (NCBI): domain Eukaryota; kingdom Metazoa; phylum Arthropoda; class Insecta; order Diptera; family Tephritidae; genus Anastrepha; species Anastrepha fraterculus. The sequence goes on along the minus strand of JAYXIM010000311.1, from coordinate 739,327 downwards.
CACCTATTCGGCGATAGCTGAAACAATTAGGCTATGCATCTAAATAATCACTAAGCGAAATATTAGCCCTTTAGTGACGATGGCTTCAATAGCCGACAGTCGGTTTTACGTTACCGGAACGACCCGGATTTGCTATATATCCGACCAAGGACTCACTCCCCGTACATGCAGAGGGCATGTTTTTGCTGCTACAATAACAGCCACATGTTTTCAATAGCTCAGGGAAGATGTGTTACACAAGCACCTAGCTGTGAGCCGATTTGGTGTGCCACTGAGAGAAAAATAAGTTTGTTTTGTTTGTCAAAATAGGCAGTTAACCCATGTAAATCCAGTTCTGAAAGAGTTGCAGAGAATAAAAGGCAATAATTGTCAGCCAAAGAAGTTTTGACAGAGAGAGTTATTTTACAATATTTGCATTGCCAATACAATAATTATTTTCAATTTTTTTTGTCAATTTTTATTAGTCAATTTTTTTGATAAATTTTTTGTAATAGTTTTGTCTACAGTACAATCGTGATAGTCCGACATTTCTTAATCCGACACGTTCGGTAATCCGACAACCTCATAACGTCTATGGATGCAATTGGCATTATTTTATTTTGATCAGTCGTAGCAGAGCAGCAGAGGGGGATTGTGTTTTGTTTCCCGGTCACAACGTATTTGTCATTAAATTTGAACGACGCCAGTTCTCTCGCGATTTCTGACGGTGTTGATGTGTCTTTTTTCTGTCTTTTCGTGTCATTAAATGAAACCTTCGGTAGTCCGGAATATTTGATAATCCGACAACGAGTCGGTCCCGTATGTGTCGGGCTATCACGATTGGACTGTATTTTTTTTGCAAGTTTTCTTGTAAAGAGTTTAGTAAATTTTTTGTTAAGTGTTTCTACATTTTTATCAAATTTTTTGAGAAATTTTTTTGCTAATTTTTTCTCAATTTTTTGTAAATTTTTGTAATTTTTTCTCAATTTGTTTGCAATATTTTTTATAAATTTGTTTTTAATTTTTTGCAAGTTTTTTTGTCAATTGTTTTCTAAATTTTTTATCAAATTTTTTGTCAATTTGTTTTTGGTGATTGTTTTTGTAAATTTTGTATCAATTTTTTTGCACGTTTTTTGTTATTTTTTTGTCAATTTTTGTTTTTGCTACTTTTTTGTCAATTCTCTTGCAAATTTTTTGTCAATTTGTATTTGACAATTTTTTGTAATTTTTGTTGTTTGCTTTTTATCAATTTTTTGTCAATTTTTGTAATCAATTTTTTATATATTTTTTTTGCGAGCGCAGGACACTAATCGTAGGCACACATGTACGATTTTTTCGTCCTCGGTGACACCAAACAAATTGGCTGCCTTAATTTCTGTGAAACTTGAGTTCAACCCTCTACCTGCCTTTTTTATACCTGTTTTCAGAAAAGATCAAAAATACACAATTAAGTAGAAATGAGTGGGTTAAAATATTCTACAAACCGTTAAATTCTACTATAGAAACCTGAGAGCAGAATTTATTTTTGAAGCCGTATATTTTGAGGCGTAGTATTTTTGATAAATCATTTTCACTTCCGTCCAAAATTTTAATCATTTAACACTCCATAAAAAAGCTCAATGTCCCTAAACTAGTACTGACTTCGGAAAAGTTAGTGCTGGAGATATCTTCATGATAAGATATGCGTATATCCTCTCTCATAATTACATGCGTTTGTTCGTATTGAGTCACATTTGTAACATCTTCTTTTCGAATATGAGTTTTTAGTTTTTAAAATATGTTATTATATACTGAACTTATAATTTCCCATGTGTACCACTTAAAATGTTGATCGCCTTCGCATAAATTTAGTTTGCATTCTCCACGAGCAGTTCGTGTAAATATTTATATAAAAGAATAAAATTAAATTACAAAATTTTAACTAATAACTGTTTTTTTTTCAATCTCAAAATAGAGCACCCTATGTATAAGTCTTAGTTATTATCTTCACATCACCAGTTCAATACTTCGTAAAATATGTTGCACACCGAAAACAGAGTATAGGTATATAAGTATGTATGCATATAGCGGTTCAATGAACAGTAGAATTTATAAAACTCAATCGTTGACAGTTTTGATTGATGATTGAAGCATTAAAAAACGAAATAAATAATAAGTAAACAAACTTTAGAAAGAGTTCATCGATTCGTGAAATTGAATAAATGTAGGTTATTAGAGAGGAAACGCGTTTTGTTTTTACTTTTCATTGGGCACGATAACTACAAGCACCTATACATACATACATACATATGTTGGAAACACAAGTATGCAGAAGTATATGTAGATATTAATTATATTTACATACATCAAACTTTTGCCTTTTCTCACACTTGCTGCACATGCCTTCGAGTCGTTCGCATTAATGGATGTGAGGGCAGTGTAGGTAGGTCAGTGTTAATAACCAATAACCAAATAAAACAAAAAAGTGTCACAAAATATTGCTCAAGATATTTGAGCGAGCCCATGTCAAGTGTCCAAGTATTTTGATCCAAGAAAATTTTTTTCTGAAAATTGGTTTATTTGCAGAGCCCTGAGTATAGGTATTAATAAGTGAACTGAAAGAATTTTGAAAGTTATTTAATAATAATAATAAATTTAGAAATGTAAATAATAATAAATATAATTTTTTTTTTTTACTTTTTAGGATTAAATATACTTTTAAAAAAAACCTTTTTATTTAATTTCAAATTTAATTCGAATTCAAAATTTAATTTTTTTGTGAACTAATTTTTTTTATCATTTTTCAAAAATAACCCACTCAGTCTTTTTTCTTCATTAATAAATCAAAATATTTGTAAGAAACAAAGAATTACATTTTTTAATTTTTTAGGATTAAACATACTTTTGAAAAAATCTTTTTATTTTATTTAAGTTTTTTGTGAATCATTTTTTTTATCATTTTTGAAAAATACTCCACTCAGACATTTTTCTTCATTAATAAATCAAAGTATTTGTAAGAAACTTAGCCAAAAGATCTGCTCTAAGACTGAAGATGTCCGGACAATGCACACAGAGACTATATGGTCACAGCATAATTCAAACGTAAGGTCAGACTACGTAACTCCACGAGTTAAAAGTCCTTGACATTCACGAATTACTATAGGGTATTTCAAGCTTAAATCTATGCCGCAACAAAAGCAGCTGAAATAGCTCTGGAATTAACTCCTCTTAATAATCGAAGAAACATTTTCATTGATAGCCAAGCGGCTATTCAAGCAATTATGACTTCTTGCACTAACTCGAAATGTGTTCAACAATTCAGATCAAAAATGGATGGACTCTGCGTAAATGGACAGATCACTATTTACTGTTTGATTAATTAGAGTAAAGGTAAAGCTGAATATGTGGATGAAACAAATAAGCGCGAAGATTAAAATAAAACTAAAGATCCGTAAAGATGAAGACAAAGAGAAGATCGATAGAGTTAGAGTTAGAGTTAGAGTTAGAGATAAAGATAAAGATTAAGATTACGATTAAGATAAAGATAAAAATAGAGATAAAGATAAAAAATAGGGATAAAGATAAAGATAAAGATAAAGATAAAGATAAAGATAAAGATAAAGATAAAGATAAAGATAAAGATAAAGATAAAGATAAAGATAAAGATAAAGATAAAGATAAAGATAAAGATAAAGATAAAGATAAAGATAAAGATAAAGATAAAGATAAAGATGAAGATAAAGATAAAGATAAAGATAAAGATAAAGATAAAGATAAAGATAAAGATAAAGATAAAGATAAAGATAAAGATAAAGATAAAGATAAAGATAAAGATAAAGATAAAGATAAAGATAAAGATAAAGATAAAGATAAAGATAAAGATAAAGATAAAGATAAAGATAAAGATAAAGATAAAGATAAAGATAAAGATAAAGATAAAGATAAAGATAAAGATAAAGATAAAGATAAAGATAAAGATAAAGATAAAGATAAAGATAAAGATAAAGATAAAGATAAAGATAAAGATAAAGATAAAGATAAAGATAAAGATAAAGATAAAGATAAAGATAAAGATAAAGATAAAGATAAAGATAAAGATAAAGATAAAGATAAAGATAAAGATAAAAATAGAGATAAAGATTAAGATTAAAATTAAGATTAAGATTAAGATTAAAATTAAAATTAAAATTAAGATTAAGATTGAGATTAAGATAAAGATAAAAATAGAGATAAAGGTAAAGGTAAAGATTAAGATTCAGATTAAGATAAAGATAAAAATAGAGATAAAGATAAAGATTAATATTAAGATAAACATAAAAATAGAGATAAAGATTAAGATTAATATTAAGATAAAGATAAAAATAGAGAAAAAGATAAAGATTAAGATAAAGATAAAAATAGAGATAAAGATAAAAATAGGGATAAAGATGAAGATTAAGATTAAGATAAAGATAAAAATAGAGATAAAGATTAAGATTAAGATTAAGGTTAAAATTAAAATTAAGATTAAGATTAAGATTAAGATTAAGATTAAAATTAAAATTAAAATTAAAATTAAAATTAAAATTAAAATTAAAATTAAAATTAAAATTAAAATTAAAATTAAGATTGAGATTAAGATAAAGATAAAAATAGAGATAAAGGTAAAGATTAAGATTCAGATTAAGATAAAGATAAAAATAGAGATAAAGATAAAAAATAGGGATAAAGATAAAGATTAAGATTAAGATAAAGATAAAAATAGAGATAAAGATTAAGATTAAGATTAAAATTAAGATTAAGATTAAGATTAAAATTAAAATTAAAGTTAAAATTAAGATTAAGATTGAGATTAAGATAAAGATAAAAATAGAGATAAAGGTAAAGATTAAGATTCAGATTAAGATAAAGATAAAAATAGAGATAAAGATAAAGATTAATATTAAGATAAACATAAAAATAGAGATAAAGATTAAGATTCAGATTAAGATTAATATTAAGATAAAGATAAAAATAGAGAAAAAGATAAAGATTAAGATAAAGATAAAAATAGGGATAAAGATGAAGATTAAGATTAAGATAAAGATAAAAATAGAGATAAAGGTAAAGATTAAGATTCAGATCAAGATTAAGATTAAGATTAAGATTAAGATAAAGATAAAAATAGAGATAAAGATAAAGATAAAGATAAAGATCAAAATAAAGATAAAGATAAAAAAGAAATGTTGCAAATAAAGGAGAGAATAGAAATAGAGATAGAGGAAGGGTCAAAGTTACAAATAACGAGACAAAGATAAATTTAAAACTGGTTGTGGCTGTGTTTACATACTCATTTATTTATAAATCAAGAATTTACTACTTACTTCACCTCCTAAACTGGGATAGTCGTTGATGGTATTAGAAATAGCTGACGATTGAAAACTAGTTGAATTGGTCATGCCACGATAAACATAAAATTATTGTTTTTCAAGCGCTGAAATGTTTATTTGTTATACGTATCAATTGTTGTTGCTTTTTATTTTTTGTTTTTGCTTAATTTTCCAGACTATCGAATATGAATTAACAAAAGAACGCCATGTAATTAAATTTCTTCACTTTGTTTCACACTAAACGCACATCTCTTTTCGTAATGTAATTTGATTATTTTTAATATTTTCAAATCCTTTTAAATCTTCCTTAATATACAACAACACATAAATGGATTAGCACTTAAAAAAATAAATTTCAATATTTCGATGTTTTTAAATCCGTTGCTTGATGGCTCTCATTTTTGTTGTTACTTTAAAGTGTGGAAACCCTATTTTGCATTGGTGGTAATTAATTATTTTTCGAAATTTTTTGACATAATTGAAATTTTATGGACGATTTACGTGCGCGATAAATAAAAATTTTGCATACACATTTAGTACTCGCATATACGATATGTGAGCTGTTTCCGAGTTTTTTTCACACACGAATTCTATTAATACAACTGTAGTATGTGGCCAAAGAAATGGAAACACTGGAACATATTCAAGTTAAATTTTCAAGTTTCTCAAATATAAACACTTTGAAGGTGCCTATTTTTAATCAAACGCATTTTTGTCTGCTCAAATGGAGTCATAATCATGTGTTTTATGAACATTTCAAATAAATCTTTTGATGATTTCAAAAAAAAAATTATAAATAACTTAACACATTGAGCACCTAGTGGATTTGACGAAAATCTTCACCGAAGCCCAAGCTGGTTGTATGTTAGAAGTTTTTGTGTGAAACAGCCACTGTAAGGGTTAGGTGGCGTACAAAAAATGTGCAGCATGGCACTCAATGTGTGAAGATATTATAGAAATTCAAAAAGAAGAAAATAATAGATCGAATTGAACCATTTTGTGTATTTTAGTGGGAGTTTTCGAATAGATTTTTTCATAAGAGAAAACTAATTTGGAATAAAAATACAACTTTTTTTGGGAAAATACCTATTTAGAAAAATATTTGGAGCAAAACTTATAAATAGTTAATTTTAAAGGCTTAAACAAAATACTTTCCGTAAGTTTAATTAATTTTTTTAATTAAATGAAATTTGTATTTTATCTATACTAATATTATAAAGAGGAAAACTTTGTTTGTTTGTTTGTTTGTTTGTTTGTTTGTTTGTTTGTAACGAATAGGCTCAAAAACTACTGGACCGATTTTAAAAATTCTTTCACCATTCGAAAACTACATTATCCAAGAGTAACATGGATTACATTTTATTTTGGAAAAAATAGGGTTCCGTAAGATATTTGGATTTTTCGGACACAAACTGAAAAAAATCTTATATATAAAATAAAGTCAACATTTTGTGTGTGTTCGCTAACCGGCCGTGTCTGCACCGAATTAAACCAAACTTACACACATTGTTAAGAAGGTAATGAAGATGGTTTCCGTATAGTTTGGATACCTATTGGTGGATAGGGCTCGAGATATAGGTCAAAACGTGGACCCGGGTAACCTTCGGATGTGTATGTACAATATGGGTATCAAATGGAAGCTGTTGGTGAATGCTTTAGTTCAGAGTATTTTTCATGCCGCCCCGTGACTAGGGTCTCGAGATAGAGACCAAAACGTGGACCCTAGAATGTGTTTGTACAATATGGATATCAAATGAAAGCTGTTGATAAGTGCTTTAATACGGGGTAATTTTCATACCTATTGATGACTAGGGTCTCGAAATATATGCCAAAACGTGGACCCGCCGTGTCTTTGAACCGAATTAAACCAAACTTACACACATTGTTAAGTAGGTATTGAAGATGATTTCCGTATAGTTTGAATACCTATTGGTAGATAGGGTCTCGAGATATAGGTCAAAACGTGGACCCGGGTAACCTTCGAACGTGTATGTACAATATGGGTATCAAATGGAAGCTGTTGGTGAATGCTTTAGTTCAGAGTATTTTTCATGCCGCTCCGTGACTAGGGTCTCGAGATAGAGACCAAAACGTGGAGCCTAGAAGGTGTTTGTACAATATGGATATCAAATTGAAGCTGTTGGTGAATGCCTTAGTACAGAGTATTTTTCATGCCGCTACGTGACAGGGGTCTCGAGATATAGGTCAAAACGTGGACCCGGGTAACCTTTGGTTGTGTATGTACAATATGGGTTTCAAATGAAAGCTGTTGATAAGTGCTTTAATACGGGGTAATTTTCATACCTATTGATGACTAGGGTCTCGAAATATATGCCAAAACGTGGACCCGCCGTGTCTTTGCACCGAACTAAAACAAACTTATGCACATTGTTAAGTAAGTATTGAAAATGGGTTTCGTAAAGTTTGGTTGTAATTCGGAGCACTGGCAACGGGTACAGCGTTCTTTTGAACCAGCCATAATGTCGCTTACTTTTTTAACGCTTGGGGCGGAACGGAACTGTCAAATTGACAGTGTGAGTTACAATGTGTCAATATTTCTTTCTGATTTGGATGCCATAAGGAAAAACCGTAAGTGCAACATGTAAAAATTGTTTGTGAATTTTTTTGGAGTGGATTTTGGAACAGTGAATAACTTCTTACGAAATTTGAGAATGTAATGTGAAATCCGAATGAAATTATGTGTTCGTGGAAAAAAAATTTGTTTCGTTTTTTTTTTTGAAAAATATAAATGGATAATGGTTAAAAAAGCTCCAATGCTTAATAAAACATATAAATTGAAACGAAAAATTCATGGATGATCAGGAAAAAAGACGCTTGTTTCTTAGTTATTCATTCGCGTTGATTTGAAATTCAAAAACAATCTTCTTTTTTCCTGATTTTCAATTTATATTTTATGTTTACTCAAAAACAAATAGAAAAACAAAAAATATTGTTGTTGCCAAAGCGCTTGAATAAAGAATAAAGAAATAAATAATATAAAAACCATGTATTTTCTGATCTAAACCATATCTATTCTATTTTAGTGTGCCCAGCGAAGGGGCCGGGTTTGCTAGTATATAATATTTGTATGCAAACCAATATTTATTGTGTCACACATTTTTAACGGTATCGTTTTTAGGTAGGTAAAAAGAGAATAAAAAACTTCAATGTAAAACTTCAATTTTTAGTACAGATCTCGACATAAAAGTCCGGACTGGCAAGTAAGCTTCTATTTAAAGAGCTAAACATTTTTAGTACAGATCTTAATATAAATGTCCGGACAAGTATTAAAACTTCCACTTAAGAGTTTGTACAATTTTTCGTACAACTCTCGACATAAAAGTCCGGACAAGCATTAAGCTGCCGTTTAAAAAGCTACACGATTTTTAGTACAGTTTTCGAAAAAGTAGAACTTGACACTTTAGAAGTGAAGAAATATGAAAGCACGAGGTGTGTGAAAAGCAGTTCTGATATAAATTCAAAACTTTCGAAAACATCAAGCGAGAATTCATAGAAGATGCCATGGTCCCACATACATAAGTTTGTAGGAACAGTTCATTGGAAATTTCAACGCGCTGGTTTAACTGTTCGGCGTCACTGCAAAGTTCACTTTAGACAAGAAAACTGCGCGAAAAATGTATTGATTGGATTAACATTTCGATTAAAATGTATGGAGTTTTGTAAACAGACCAGATTTAGGCTGCAATTTATGTTGCCGTAGCCATAACTGCATGGCCGTAATCATAACCATAGCCGCAACATTGCATTAATTGTGTCGGTTAGCAATGCCGTAGTAGAAGTAGTATTAATCACAACATTTGCATTTTGTCATAGAAACATGGATAATTTTCCACTACGCCAATAAATCTTCCGTCATTTATTTCTAATATTCAAATTTTTAACGCAAATATCAAAGCAAATGTAAAGTATTTCACAGCTGCTTACGGTTACGGGGAAAACCAAAACTCAATAGATGCATACGGCTACGTTTATAGCGCTGGTGATATGGTGCGGTACCTATAATCGTTTACAGGACATGACCATATGTTTGATAAGAACAGCTGTTTGGTTTACGGCTAAGGTACGGCACCGCTAATTACGCACTTTAATTTTCTTGGTACAGATGGTGAGCATACCTAGTAAGGAGAATAAATAATGAACGCTGTAAAGGCGAGTGTGTTCGACGAGGTAGTAGCCGAGAGCCTCCAGGTAGAAGAGTAAATGTCAAAATGTCTTAATGACCGCCGCTACTGGAAGAAAGTTGTAGCACAGGCTTTTGCGTTCAAACACCATTCTGCGATCAGTCATTGCTTCACAAAGGTGGGTACAGGCAGCAAAATAGTTTAGAAATTTCATTAATTACAACGCCTTTTTTACTTTTTCAGGTAAAAAATTATTGCTCAAAAATACAAATTTTTGCAAGGAATTGACCTGTCGACAGCGCCGATCTGAGACCGATAGACAAAGTCATTCTACTTGAATGTAATTGCTGGCCTTATTTGCATGGCTGCAACTGTACAAAAATGATGTAGATTACAAAATAGCCGACTTTCTAAATGTAGCTGCTGCAATAGGCAATAATAATGAAAATAAAAGTAATTATTTAGAAAAAAATTTGGCAAGAAGCCGGAAAGATACCGAATTTATTGCTGATAGTTGCTATATCAACAACATATGTATTTTGATAACGCCTTGCCTGCATTTTGAACAGCTAACCTATATCAATATGGTGTAAATAAAATAAATTGTGAAGCGGCGCTATGGAATACTACATACATACATGCATACATACATACATACATATGTTTATATATATTTTGTACGCTGGCAGTGGAAAGGACGTTACGACTATATTTGTACATTAGACGCATCACAGTTCGCACAAAAACTAAATCGGGTACTGTTTTTCCATCGGAATTTTAGAGTTTATTATTTTTAAAAACTAAAATTTACTATAAACCCAGTTTTTGGAGGTATTCTCAAATCTCTCACGGAAATCTTAACATTTTTCCGGAGTATTTTGAAAATATATATTTTTTTTAATTTAATAAAATTTATGGAAAACCCGCAATTTGTGTATGCACTCTTTGTACATATATATGTATGTGCACATTCCTGTCAATTAAATTTTATTTTTAAGCAATTCAATTGTCCTCAGAATATTTCAGGTAGGTAGGTAGGTAGGTGAAATGGTTGAAGTGCCGGTCTGGCACTCCTCAAGTAGCACTAAAGCGCCGTTTTGATACCAAAAGAAAGTTATTTGTACATTTGATTTTTCTATGATTTTTTAATGTAGTTCGATCTAAGCAGCACGGGCACGATGAACTACCGTAGTATGGCTATGGACCGAGATGCATGAAGAAAATTTGTGGAGGAAGCTAAGGCACACAACGAGCTATAGTGCTATGCATGATGATGACGATGATGATTGAATGTAGCGCAAAATTTTAAATTTATGCGGTTTGAAATTTTTCAATCATTAATTTTTTTTTGTTTCTAAAGGTTGCTCTTCTCAGATTTATATAAAAAAAATGTATTTTATTGTGTGAAATATTTTTGTTAATTACTATTTGTTTTCATTGTATTTATTTATTATTTTTAATTTTATGCCGCATTTTTCTGCTTTGCATAGTTTCCTTTTTATTAGTTATTTTTATATATTTATTGATCGTTTTTCACCTTGTTTAGTTTAAAAAAAAATTTTTATTTGTTTTCATTTCTACAGGTATTCCCCAATATTTATGGAGAGAATTTTTACTTAGCGTAATTTTTTTATATTATTGTTTAAGTTCCATATTTATTGCTAGATATTTTACATTGCATAATTTTTTTGTTTCTATTAAATCGTTTTTCACTTTACATAGTTTTTAAAAATTAAAAAAAAGTATATTTTTTTCATATCTATTCCCCTATTTTTATATTTAGTGAGAAATTTTTTACTTCAAGTAAGTTTTTTAGTCTACTGTTTAAGTTTTGTTCATATTTATTGATCGATTTTTTATTTTGCATAATTTTTTTGCTTTCATTAACTTCTTTTCATATTTATTCCACCTTTTTTTAATTGGCAGACAGATTTGACAGATTTTTCTGTTCGCGTTACTGTTTTTATTTTATTATTTAAGGTTTTGTTCAATTTATTGTTCGATTTTCCACTTTTTTTAATAAATACTAATTTATAAATAAAAAAGCTTTTTTTTTTAACATAATAATAATAATAAAATTTATTTAATGAATACTAATAAGCAAAAAATATTTTAAATTTTTTCTTATATTTATTGCTCGATTCTTTACTTCACGTAATTTTCTGTTTTCTAATAATTTTTTCTTTTATATTTATTCCGCACACCATAATTTTAGTTTTCTTCACTTTTTTTGTATTTATTGATCGATTTTTTACTTCGCTTAATTTTTCAATTTTAGTATTTAAGGTTTGGTTTAGTTTATTGATCGATTTTTCAATTTTTTCATAAATAATAAATATTAAAAATAATAAAAACAATAAAAATAAAATTTAATTAATGAAAAATAAAAAAAATTAAAAATTTATATTTATTGATCGATTTTTTACTTTACATAATTTTTTGGTTTTTAATAAACTTTTTTTATATTTATTTCGCACTTTTTTTATAATTATTGATAGAATTACTTCGCGTACTTTTTTAATTTTATTATTTAAGGTTTGGTTTAGTTCGTTGGTCGATTTTTCACTTTTTTTTATTAAATAAAAAATAAAAAATTATGTTTTGAATATATAATAATAATAATACAATTTATTTAGTGAGTAATAACAAAAAAAAATTGTTTATTAAGTTTTTTTTTAATTGATCGATTTTTTAGTTTTTATAATTTTTTGGTTTTTAATAAATATTTTTGATATTAATTCCGCACAACATAAGTTTTATTTTCATAACGTTTTTTATAATTATTGATAGATTTACTTCGGTAATTTTTTAATTTTATTAATAAATAAAAAATAAAAAAAAAATTTCTTTAATACTTACATAATAAAAATAAAATTTATTTAATGAATAATAGCAAACAAAAATTTTTTTATTAAATTTATTTTTATATTTGTTGATTGATTGTTTTTACTTGCGTAACTTTTTGGTTTTTATTATTTTTTTTTGTATTTATTTGATGCAGCATAATTTTAGTGTTCTTAACTTTTTCATAATTATTGATGGATTTTCGCGCAATTTTTTTATTTTTTATTGTAGGTTTTATTCAATTTAGAAGAGATCGATTATTCACTTGTTTTAAATAAATATTAATAAAAAAAATTTAATACATAACAGCAAAATTTATTTAATACGTAATAATATATATAGTATATATTTTTCTAATTTTGGAATTTGTTTTTTTTTTAATTTTTCTATTTATTTTTAATTTTTCTCATTAATCATAGTTTTAACTTTTCATGAGCACATCCCTCTCATGGATTTAGAAGAACTATTTATTTAATTTTATTTAATTACTTATTTATTTTTTGTATTTGACAGGAATGAATTATTTCAGTCTTTGCGTTGTTACATTTTTTAATATTTTTATGTTATACTCTCAAGTGGAAAACACGACTTTGCTTTAGTAGAAGAACTTCGTTTTGTAAGTCGAAGTGTGTTGTTTTGCGGTTTGTTGTAATTTTTGAGCATATTTTTCAAACTTTTTTTTGATTATTTTATTGAAGCTATTTTACTCTTTCATTACACACAATGAGTTGCTTTTATAAATTTTTTATGTGCATGTATGTATTAGTGCACACGAGTATTTGTATAATTTTTTTTTTTCAATTTTTTCAGATTTCATAAAGAATTTTTCCTAAATTCAACTTTACAGATTGCGGCGCGCGCTTTTGTATTTTTATGCAAAACAACAATAAAAGCCACTCGCACAACATTTTCGTAAACAACAACACATTTGCATACCTATGAGTAAGTATACAAAAAGAAAACGTAAAGGGAAAACAACTACAAAGTGGTAGTAGGCGACACACGCGTTTGCTGAAGTCAACTGGAAAGCTATCTGGCGGCTTACGGCTGGCTGATATGCAATCGCCGTTTGATCGATCGACTGAGATGTTTACGCGCGCGTTTTGCACTATACTTCAACACTTTCGAAACACGCCAAGCAGTACGGCAGCAGAGTGGTTACGAGTGAGTACCTTTCCGCGTGCGGGCTAAAACAAGAATGCTCGAACTGAAAATATTTAAAAACAAATGTGTTCCGAAAAAATACTCGCACATACATACACGTATGTATGTATGTGCGTATGTGTATACTAAAATACCCACAGAGTCAGTTTAGCAGCCGAACAAACGGCGAGCGTGCTCGAATAAAGGGCTTCGACGCGCTTTGTTTTCAGTTGTGTCGCTCGTGTATTCGGCCACAATCGGCGGCTATTGTTTGCGCGCGCGTATCTAAATAACCTACATTTATTGTTTTATTATCTGGCCTGTTGCTTTTATTGTTATTGGGTTTATTTTTTTTTTCATCTTCTTTTTGGTCTTTTTACAGCTGAATAAATAAATGACCTACCCGCACAAATTTCGCTTTTGTTGCTTTGCTCAGTTCGGTTGTGTTGATTTTTTTTTTGTTTTTTTTTTCGTAAGATTCGCTAGCAACTGCCCGTTGTTGTTAGTATTCTTTCGCTTTCTGTGATTCGTGGCTGTTTATGTACGAAAAGTTACAGATTCGGTGAAAAAAAATTATCGGACTACGCCCTAGGATTCGACAAAAGTGAAAAACACGCGCTTGTTGAAACTTTTGTTGTTGATAGAATACAAAGCACTTGGAGAACTATTTTGAGCGTAGAAGAAGCATAAGCGTTAACAACAGTTCAGCACAATGCTTGCTACATACATAGGTATACATACATACATACACGGTGCGGCAGCCAAAAACGGTGTTGTGTGAAGCAATTGTTAGGTTAATGTTTGCTTCTTCTAGTTAAACTCAAATAAGGAAGATATCCTTAAGTGAACCCGGCACGCTACTTATTGCTTAATTAGAGCCGATTTACTAAATACTTAAAAATTCCACAGGGCCTTCTGAAAGGTAGACACGGGAAATGCTCTTTTAATGTTTCATTCCCGGTCACTCCAGCAAAATTGTTTTCTGCAACATTCGTTGCTTTTCACGTTTACTTCTGAAGTTTGTCGAATATGAAGCACAAAGCATGTCACCAGTAAGGGAAACAAAATCCCCCCTCTCTTCCCCATTCGTGCTTCTCCCACGAACTAAATGTTTCCCTGTGTAAATCGGCATTTATGCGAGCCATATACACGCACCATATCATAACAATCGTGAAATCCAGTGCACTTATCTGCAATTTAGAATATACCATGAATAAGCTCTAATACAGCCGACACTCTTGTTTCAATATAGAATGCGTTCCAAGATATACAGCTGTTGCGAAATACTTAAGAACGATACCCAGTTCTCTTCATTTGATACTTTCTTCAATAAAATCAATTACATGTTTTGCATATTATGATTCATTTTATAAATATAAAACCGTTTCAATCTGCATCAGCCTTTTTTCTAATTTTTGTGGATTTTTTTGAGGTTTACGGTCTTACTGTCTGATTCGGACGTCCGCTGCCATCATCAGTATCTCTGCGACTACGTTTGAAGTCAGGAAACCATCGGTTTTTTTTTTTGTTGTTTCTGATGAAGCAGAGTCCCCATAACAATTTTCGAGCCATTGGTTCGCTTAAGCGCTTAAAGCTGTCTGTTAAAGGTTTCAGTTAGAAAAAGAGGTAAATCCAATAAAGCTAATGCTATCTATGAGTTAGGCCTGGGACTTTTCAGCATAAGTGTTATGTACGAGGAGTGTTCAAAAATTAAGCTGAATTTTCATCTTTCGCAAAAAATATTTATTTATTCATCAATTTCTTTGTATCTCCTTCAAAGTGGTCCCGCTCAGATATAATACACTTGTGCTGGCGTTTTTTCCAATCCTCGAAGCAGTTCTGATATGCACTTTTTGGTATGTCCTTGAGCTCTCTCAGCGATTCGGTTTTTATCTCCTCAGCCGTTGCAAAACCCCGCCCTTTCATGGGTCTCTTCAATCTTGGGAACAAGAAAAAGTCACAGGGGGCCAAATCTGGTGAATACGGTGACCGGAGGCATACTAATGGTGTTGTTTTTGGCTAAGAAATATCTCACAAGCAAAGATGAGTGAGTAGATGCATTTTTTTGTTTGATTGTTTTTCCTTCTTCACTTCTCTCGAGAGCACGGGAGCATAGGACTTCCACAAGACTTGTCTTGTGTTGGTTTCGTTAATCTATTTGATAATCTGCCGCTACCAGTTCTAAGTAGTGGGAATGCCCACCTGGCGTTGCTTAGGAACAACGCCTTCTTGCTGCTTGGAACGCCATCTTTGTTTCACATTTTTCTGCCAGAAGGATCGCACAGATGGTTGAGGACTTCGCTAAATTTAGTGCGTCTGCGCTATTACCGCGATTGCCTGCTTCCTCTTGCTTGCGCCACTGATGCATTGTGTAACTGTGTGTTTTTCTTTGTTTTTGCTTGTTTTAGCAGCCACAATGCAAGTAATACGCAAAAAATTGTGTGGGAGTGAGGATGGAAACGATACGTTTTTGGGTTTGAGTAATGAGATTTTTATTTTATTTTTTATTTGTTTAGAAACACGGGAAGTAGGTAAATTTGGAAAACTGCGAGGACCGTGCTTTACGTGAGATTTGAACCCACAACCTCTGCGATGGCAGTGCACTTACGCTAGACTACCAAAGCAGATGCATTATTATCATTATGCAAAAACCATGAATTCTTTTTTCCACAATTCCAGGCGTTTTTTTCATATTGCTTCACACGAACGGCATATAACTTCAAGGTAATACTCCGGAGTTCTTGTGGTAAAAACTTCTGATGCACTACGCCATGGTAATCGAAAACAAAACCTTGACATTTGATCGAGCTTGGTGTGCTTTTTGTGGTCTTGGCTCTCCTGGACTCTTCCATTGGGACGATTGGGCTTTGGTTTCGATGTCACACCCATATATCCACGACCCGTTACCAGTTAAGACCCTTTTAAGAATTCTTAAGGTTCTGGCTTATCGTTGACGTCATTCAACAATTCCTGAACGAGGCTTATGCGACGCTGTTTTTGGTCAAAATTCCCAAAATTTTCGAAAAGATTGCATTTGCATGAGCCAACCGATATGCCGACATCCTCAGCAACTTCTCTAATTGTGATTCGACGATTATCCATAACAATTTTTTTCTCTTTCCCAACATTTTCAACGGTTGTTGATGTATCGGGGCATCCAGAAGGAGAGTCGTTATTCACATCTTCTCGACCTTCTGTGAAAAGCTTGTACCATAATAATAATCGAAAGTCGAATGTACGTAGCCCGCGAAATTTGGAAATTCACCTTATTATTTGAACACACCTCGTATATGCACTTACATATGTATGTATATGCACATTTACCTTGTGGTAAACAAACAAAATCATTAGTCAGAAAAACGTATTGAAATCAAATCAGCCAGAGCAATCGGCAATCCAATCTTTTTGACGCGACAAGAGAGCGAAAGACACTTCATAAAAATTAGAAGCTCAGCACTTTTTCCATCTTCATCTGCGCGTTAAGCCGGCTTTCATACTATTCTAGATGATTGAAAAATGATGATATGTACGTACGTATAAGTCAAATGAAATGATAATGTCGAATAAATGTAAATACGTATGTGTGTGTGTGTGTGTGGTGTCTCGTATAAACATCAGCCTGCTGAATGAGAAGCTTCGTGTTAGTTAATTTAGCTGGGTGTGTTGAAATCTCTTTTTGGCTTACATAGGGTGTTTTTTAAGAGCTTGAGAATCTAAAATTATAATAAAAGACAGAACTAATCTTGCAATGCATTTGCTTTATTTTAATATGGTAGTTAAATTCATGGCATTGATTTTTTGAATATGACACCCGGCACATGTCCGCCACGGCCACGAGTTGCATGGTCCATTCGATCAGCCCAAATTAGTCAAATTTTTGACTACTTTTTCCAGTTAATCTGGACATATGACGTTAATGGTGGCATGAATATTGCAATAAATTGATTGTAAAGCGCTGTAGGGCAAGTTGCACCGTCTTGTTGGAACCAAATAATGCCGATGCTTATTTAGAATTAAAAAAAAAAAATGGATTTTTGTTTTTTGGATATAAATACATACAGACAAATACATACTTTTCGAGTTATTCAACAACTAGCAAAGGGCGCTCGGGCGCTCCGGAGCTCGATAGCAAAACTTTAAATGCGTTTCTCTCATAACTTTTTTTTGAAACTTAAAACCCGCTTGGTAGATTAAAAAACTCGTTTGTTTGTTTGTGGATTTGTTTTTTTCAAAATTTCGATTTTTTTAAACGATTAATTGTTTTTTTCGAAAATCTGAAAAGTATTCCATGAGGCCGCCATATTGTTAATTTTGAAAAAAAGCTTCGATGAGGCATACGATTATCTATCAATAAAACTAATTTCGCTTGTCCGATTGATTTTAAACGGATACACGGGCTCCACACAAACAGCGATAACTTTTACAAATATACATTTTTTTTATTGAAATTTTGCTAAACTCAAGTCGAAATATGAAGTATTAATGCTATGTTTTTATTTTTGTAAACTAAAGCAATTGACTGGCAAAAACAAAAATGATTGAAAATAATCATTTTTTCAGGCCTCTGTCTACTCCTACTCCTGATTAATTTTTGGAAACAAAAATTTAGTTAGCATTTCTGGAAAGCGCTCGCCATTCACCGTACCATTTTCCTCATTTCGAAAGAAATAACGACCGATGATGTCGCCAGCGTGTAAACCACAGGTAAAATGGACGAAGTGCTCTATGAACTTCGTGAAGAGATTTAAATATTTTTTTCAAAATTAATTTCCACAATTTGGGAGTGTTGTTCTAGCGTCAAACGATTCATGACGACTTGCTAAACCTTACTGCATAGAAATGTCAAAACAGTTTGCCATTCTCAGCTGTCAAACCATAGTTATCGATATCGATAGTTCTCATGCAGCTTAAAAACACACGATAGTCAAAAT
The DNA here is from genome assembly GCA_037575425.1 of Anastrepha fraterculus. Lineage (NCBI taxonomy): Eukaryota > Metazoa > Arthropoda > Insecta > Diptera > Tephritidae > Anastrepha > Anastrepha fraterculus. The sequence continues at coordinate 720,961 of JAYXIM010000311.1, read as the reverse complement.
AAAACAAAAATAAAAAATGTGAAAAGATCTGTATGCGCGAATGTTTACAAAACTCTTTTAGTCTGAGATGTAATGTAATAATTTAAAAATATGATATTAAAAGTATCTGTAAATTAAAATGTTATTTCAATGAAATTCTTTCATTTTTATTATTGAGATAGATGGCAAACGAAAAAATAGCAAAAAAAATTATTTAAAAAAAATTGCAGCCGCTCTCACAAACACAATCGGCATATCTCACGCTCAAATAAAGGGTGTTTTTTTAGAGGTTAGGTTTTCATGACGAAATAAAACGTATATAATTTAATGTTATGGCCAAGAATTTAGCTTTATTATAAAGATAAGGGTTTGCCATTATGTTTTAAAAATGATTTCGGGCAAAATTTCGAATAAATTCCAGCCGAGAGGACCAATTTTCGACCACTTTTTGCAGCAATTGGGGCCGTATGTCAGCAATAACGCGCCGAATATTATCTTCCAAGACGTCAATCGTCTCGGGCTTATCTGCGTAGGCAAGCGACTTCACGTAGGTCCACGGCGCGAGATAATGCGCTCACCAAAAGTTTCCTTCAATAAATCGATTGTTGCGTTGGCTGTATGGCATGTAGCGCCGTCTTGTTGGAACCAAAGGTCGTCCACATCAACATCGTCCAATTCAGGCACGAAAAAGTCATTAATCATGGCTCTATAGCGCTCTCCATTGACTGTAACATTATGGCCGGCTTCATTTTTAAAGAAATATGGACCAATGATTCCCTCTGCCCATAGAGCACACCAAACAATGACTTTTTGAGGATGTAACGGCGTCTCAGCAATGGCTTGTGGATTATGTTCACTCCAAATGCGACAATTTTGCTTATTGACATACCCATTCAACCAAAAGTGAGCTTCATCGCTGAACAAAATTTTCTTCGATGCGTCGCGCGAACCGAACCATTATTTTCGTAATAAATTGGCACGATTTGCAAACGTTGTTCAGGTGTAAGTCTATTCATTATGAAATGGCAAACCAAACTGAGCATAAATCAAATGACAGCTGTCAAAAAGATCATCTATGAAAAAAGTAGTGCCAACTTGAAAACCTAACCTCTAAAAAAAACACCCTTTATCATAGATTACCAGGTTTGCTATTTAGCTATGGTGAAAAAGAAAATTGTAAGGGAACTTTGGTTGCCACGTCACTTGGGGATTCGGCAGCCGATTTTGACATGAATTCATGAATTCTCCGAATTCGTTTATTTTTAGTTCCCAGTATAAAAAAAGTGTATTGTAAATATATATTTTTAATAAGTGATTAAACTGATTGGACTATAAATAAATTGAGTATAAATAAATGAAAAACATGCTGTCTTCAATATAAAATTAGTTTATCGCTAAAACAAACTCTCAGGGTTACATTAATTTCAATTAAATATTCCCTCAGAGTCGTTTATTTTTTAATCTGAAACAATGCAAAGTGTTAGAAAAACAAATTTGTGTGTATACAAAAATATGCACACATACCCGCACTTCCATGTGTAAGTCAGTACATAAGCAGGAAATCATAAAAATTAACCAAGCTTGAACCTGTCATGTTTTCAGCAGCTGCTGTTGTTGCTTGCCGCTTGCTTCATTGTTTTCGAAGTACTCTCCGCCACCAATATTTTACGACCTAACTAAGGAGGTTACAAGCGCGAGTAACTGAATTTAGCGCTTGTTGCTGTTGTTTCTATTTTTCGCATCAAATTAGTATTAAGTTTGTGACCAGCAGATATTTACCATCAACTTTTGTGTACATTCGGTATGTAGAAGGGTGTGACGGATTGTTGTAAATAAAACTGACAGCAGCAATAAATTAATTTTAATTTCTTTATTATGCCATGTGCACATACCATACATCTTCGATAATGAGCATTTGAAACAATTACAATAACACACATACATTACAAAACCCATAAGCGCTAGTGCGAATATAAAACGCACACACACATACATGCGCACATACTTTCCATATTTGGTATTTGGTAAATAGCCATAAACAGCAGCCGTGTTATTAAATGTCCATACTGAAGTTCAAATTGAAGTGTGTTGCTATTAAAAATCTTCATGAAAAATGCGCCAAAAGGGGGACTAAGATATTCCCATTCCCAATTAGCAGCGTGGAACCAACTGATGTGGGTAATTTTGAACTGAAGCACTTATGGTACAGTCCGGTTCACTTTATTAAAGGTTTATATACAGTTAGAATTTTGAAAAAATCGTTTTTTTATGTTTTTTTCTTAATGCACATATGTATATTTAACAATACAGTCAGGAAATATAATATCGTTCCGGTAAATATTTTTGAAGTTACATGCAAATTTGAAAAGGCGTTTCAGATTGCTTGAAAGTACAAGGCCGGAGCGACAGCGCTTACCTGGAACGCTGCCCCTTTTATGCAAGAATGATAAAAAGAAGATTGCGCCCATCAGAGACTGCGGGACGTCACGTTTTTCCGAGTTGTGAAGTATTACCAACCATTTGCTCTTCGCAATAAATTTAGTGCTTTTTTATACCGAAAATGCGAAAATTTTGAAGTTTCGTGTTTGTTTCTTCTTTTTTAATTTAAAGCTACCGAAACATTAAGTTAAAAAAAAAAACTGATTATTATACAAAAGAAGGTTAAAAAAAGGCCACTATGAGAAGATTTTAGTGCTAATGAAAATTAGTTGGTTCTTATAAAATTTGATATTTTGAAAGTGTCAATTTAATTTTTTGCTCCTTTTAAGGTTATGCAAGAATATTAAATATCCCTCTCTCCATTCTTCTTAAGATTGAACACCTTTTTACACATTTTAAAAGGCGTTTGAATTTACTAAATGCGGATTAAAACCATAGAGGTGTAATCGTTTCTTCCGGCCATCAATTCTTAGTGGGACATATGCCCTATGAGGTGTATTCATTGTAAAAATAAGCCACAAAATACAGAAATTACTAAAGAAACCTTCCTGACATTTTTACAAAAAGAATACCTTATCTAGTTACATAACCTCAAATATAGCAAATAAGTCGTTTCCTTAACAAAAGAGTCTCGCTTAACAAAAAAAACTCATAAATTAAATTGTACATAAGCATAACACATTATTTAAAAAAAAACGCACAATTTGTCACGCACACAAAGTTCTTTAAGTGATTCAATAAAATTTGGTGTTGTATTTGCTTTAAATGGGCATTTTAGTGCCTTTTTATATCCAAAGCTAGGCAACACTGCAGTAGCATTAGCGAGAGAGAGATTTGACTGCCGAAAGCAGAAGAACACCAACAACACCTGCAATCGCGGGCAATGCCACCAGATGTTAAAAAAAAGTAAAGCTAAATAAAACTGAGTGAATTATTTAACTAATTATTAAAAAATGTATATTTTACAAAATTATAAACACTACACTTTAATTATAACAGGCTAGAAAAATGTCATGAAGAAAGAACTAAAACTCCAAGTCACGAAAATAGTAATCTGGCCATTCTGCAGCTAAAATCACGTAACTCGTTGTCAAATTCGCTGAGAGCAGAGTAACGGGACCACGATAGGTGCCATATCATTATTCTTTCCATCATGCCTTTTATGCACCTGCCTATTCTAAATGTTCCCTTCTAATATATTTAGATGCACAAAGCAACAGTGTGTTATTGTTTTTTTATACCTGAAAGGTAAATTTTTATTATTTTATTTATTTATTTTCTCTCCACAAACTGGAAAATATTTAAGAGTGGTAGTCAGTACAAGCAGCTAAGCCAAGCAGTAAACTTGTGAGTTCGTTTATATTTTTTCTGTATTTTTTTCGTGAAAATGAAGTCTTCCAGAGAAATGAGAAAATCTCTTAACATACGTAAGTCAAGGACAAAAAAGCGCAAAAATATTTTTTAAACCAAAAACAGCTGAAACGGATGAAAGTATTTTCTGTGCCTTGGCCAAAAAATTTGAAGAACAAGACAAAATCTCAGTTCCACGTGATCCGTCTGTTGAGTATCGAATTTAAAATTTTATAACAGTGTTTGCAGTAATTTCTGAATATGTGAAATGTAACACCTGTGACGGATTGATCGGATACTATTCTGGTCAAATCATTGATATTATTGTAAAAAGTGCCTACTGCAAACAGTGTGAAACTAGGAGGAAGAAACTTGATACTGAAGAATATAATGAATGGTATGCAGATTGTAAAAATTCTTGCACTGCAAATCTTTCTGGTTCTTCTGGGAAAGTGGAAGTAGATTTAGTCGTCGAAATGTTCCAACGTTCATTGAAAAAACTTGGAGTTATGTACAAAAATTACAGAAACGAATGGGCTCGCGACTCCGAGATTGTTTCAAAAAATAAAAGAAGCAAAAAAATACAAAAAAAAACCGCTCGGGGGAAAAGGCACACTTAATGGAAAGATTATCGATAAGTGGACAGTTTATTAAGGCCGTCGATCACATTACTCGAAAACGGCTAAACCGATTAGTCTCAAATTTTAACATGAGATTCTTAAATATATTATTTTAGTTATATGTTAGTAATTAACCCAATATTTTTTCTCACCGATAAATATTTTTTTATAAACAATTTAAGGCCGAAATTTTGGTCAAAAATCGATTTTTTTTTTAGAAACCGCCATTTTGTCAAAAAAATGTATTTTATCTTATTCCTTCGATTAATTACTAGCTTTAACATTACTTTAACGAAATCTGTATGGTTTTTGAATTTCAGAGGAACCAGTTCAGAGATATAGTGATCACCGCAAAACGTCTGTTTTGAGAGCTGTAGCTCCTTTCCAAATAAATATTTTTACTAATACTAAGCCTTAAAATACAGTTAAGGGTAACATAATATGTGCATAAATTTTTAGATCAAGAAATTTAAAAGTTTCCTCAGAAAAAACTCTGAAAAATTCATTTGTTTTCGGCCGTCTAACTGTATTGATTTACAGAAACCCTTTTGTTACTTGATCAAATACGGTTGCTTTAATAACCATTTTCTTCCATAAAAATTATTACTTCTAATCTCGGTTCACTTGATTGAGACCTGTACCTTATGTCACTTTTACAGCAACTTTCAATAGTTTGCATTTTAAAATGTTTTTAATAAAACTTTTTGAAATAGTATTGGTCACCTCAAAATGCACAAAAACGTGAGTATCGTTTGTGAATAAATCACAGAAGGTTGCGCCTTCCGATAGCCGCTACTTTATTGTTCACGCAACCGATTACGTCAGTGCTGCGAATAAACAAGCGACAGCAAGAGAAGTTACTTGTATGTGAATATTCAGTGAAGGGCTTGGTAACATTGTGATTTTAAGATTTTGCACAAATTGTGCAAAGTTTGAAGCTCGTATTCAGATGGGCTTCAGAGGAGAATAATGAACTACTCGGCTAGTCAGTAAGTTTTGCGGTTCGTAAAGAGAAACACAGTTGAATGGTTTGAAGTACACTTTATTACTCAGTATAGTCTCCCTGAACGCCAATACACTTATTCCAATGAGTGAATGAGTTCCATCCCTGAAGTGAGAATCTAGAAGCGCTGCTAAATATGCTTCCACAGCTGTTATGACCTCATCATTTGTTGAAAAACGCGTTCCACGCATGCATTTTTTAGGTTTGGAAACAGTTGGAAGTCACTAGTGACCAAATCTGGTGTCTAGGGTGGATGCTCCAACAATTCGAACTTTAATTCATGGATTTTAGTCATCGTCAAAATGCTCTTGTGATTCGTTGCATTGTCCTCATGAAAAGGAATTTTTTCTTTTGCAAACTGGGTATTTTTTCACGATTTTGTTCTTAAGCTGGTCTAAAAGGTTACAATAATATTCAGAATTTATTGCTTTGCAAGTTTGCACGTAATCCACAAACAAAATTCATTTCGCACCCCAAAAAACTGTTGCTAAGACCTTGTTGGCCGATTTCTGGACATGAACTCGTTTCGTTGTCGAAGAAACAAGTTCACACCACTCTTTTTCCTTTTGTTGTTATTTAGGATCATGGTGATAGACCCAAGTCTCATCCATGGTGAAGAATCGACGCACAAAATCCAGTTTATCCTTTCGAAAACGCTCTAAATGTTGCTGAGAAAGTCGCACACGAATGTGTTTCTGCTCCATTGTTAGCGAATGCGGCACCCATCGGGCACACAGCTTTCTGAAGCACAATAATTCAGTCAAAATATTGCCTACACTGCCCAATGAAATGCCGAGGGATTCTTCTAATTTTCTTCCAGTCACTCGACGTTTTTCCAATACGATTTCTTGTATTTTTTCTACGATTTCTGATGCATTCATGCCATGCACGACCAGGTTCAAATTCAGCAACTCATCTCTCTACTATTCTAATTATTGGCGAAAAGTTCTTACACACTTTCAACATTCGTTGAGCAATTTCCTTAGCTTCGAAACCTTCCAGAAATAAAAATTCAATCACTGCACAAAACTTGAACTTTTCTATTGTAGAAAATACTGTGGGACATAGATACTAAATGGCTTGTAAACAGAGAATGAATTGACAGACTGAATTGAAACTTCACATACGTTCATAGTATGAAGAGTGTACAAGATAACAATAAAATTTTGGCTAGTAGCAACGTCCTCTTATCAAACCGCAAAACTTTTTGAACAACCTAGTAGTTATATTAAAAAAATTATTAAAATTAAATAATAAGCAAATAAATTATCAAAACTTGTCAGTAATAATAAGCACTACAGTTATGTAACGCAGTGCAGCAGATCTTTAAGGGCATTTGGTAGTCGATTTACCACGCACTACTTCGAAATGGACTAGTTCATCGCTAGTTCACCAACAATCCGTTTTACTGCAATGTATTTGCAGGGTTAGATATTCATAAAAAAAAAATACCTTAATTCTAAATTTTCTTTTTGTCCTTTCAGTTGATATTTTTTAGAAAATACTATAAAATTACATGCACATTTGCATACTTAACAACAACAACAAAAACAACAAGTTAATAACGATTGGAAGTATTACTTATTTTTCTACAAAAAAAAAGTATTTAAGTATTACTACTTACTGACGGTTGACTCATAAATATTTATTAATCTACTTTAATGGGGATGCTCATTTGCAATGTGAATGACCTGGAAAGGCACTCGACATTATAGCAACAACACTTAAGATAAATATTTACTTTTCAAAACAGAGTCTACAAACAAACGTATTTACGTACACACAGACATAAACATGCATGTGCATACCTTAACTGTGGCGCTAGAATACTGCATAAATATTTATAAACGTTAAAACTTTAAGGCCTCCCAAATGAGATCACCAAGTGGCAAATAATAAAAGTTACAATAACAACCCCCACCCTTCACACTTGATTGCACTTATGTAAATATATTTTTATGGTAGGTAGATTATAGATATTGATAGTATAGATAGTATGGACATTAGGGTGGACCAATTTTTTTCGACCTCCATTCCACCAGATTTGGATTATACATAAGATTCTAAGTGAAAAAATGCACTGCACCATAGCTCTAAGGTCAATCTCGAAGTCAAATGAATGTATTTTGAATGTTACTTTTTTAATGCAAACTTGTACTTGAAGATTTTTTATTTAAAGAATGGCGCCTTGAGGTGCTATGTAATTTCTATTATTATAATAGGAAGGTAGGCTGAAGCCCACCTTCAACCAATTGATTGGACTTTATCAGCGTGGCTTTAGATCTGGACAATCCACTACCGACCAGATATTCGCCAAGTCTAGGAAAAGACCCATGAAAGATGAATCGACACACACCATCTTTTCATTCGACAGTACGAGAAGAAGTTATTTATTTCTGAATTTGGTATCCCCGCAAAACTAATACGGCTGTGCAAGATGACGTTGCTCATTACCAGCAGCGCCACCGTAATTGAAAAGAACCTCTCCGAGCCGTTTGATATCAAACGAGATTTCAGACAGGTCGCTGTCGTGTAACTTCTTTAACCGTATATTGGAAAAGCTCATGCGAGGCGCAGAACTTAAGGCACAATTTTTTATAAGAGCGTTCAACTGTTAGCGTATGCCGATGATATTGACATCATTGGCTTTAATAACCGTGTTGTACAATAATTTCTGCCTATTCCAAACTGGATAATTAAGTAGTAAAGTGCTTTCTCGTCGAACAAAACGTTTACCTTATAAGGCTCATGATGAGAGTCCTATCATATGGCGCAGAAGTTTGGCACGAAGAGGCGGCCCTTGGAGAATTTGAGAGAAAGATTCTGCGAAAGACTTTCGGGTCTTTGCACATTAGCAATGTCGAGTATCGTAAGCGATGGAGCAATGAGCTGTGTGAGCTTTACGACGACATAGACATATAGTATGTAGTTCAGCGAATAAAAATCCAGCGACTACGTCCGAATGGATACAAATGCCCCGGCTCTGAAAGTATTCGATGCGGTATCAACTTATGGTAGCAAAGGACCTCGGGTGGAGAAAGACTTCGCTTCACTGAGTGTTTCCAACTTGCGCCGGTTAGCACTAGAAGGAAACGACTGGCGCGCTTTGTTAAACTCGGTCAAACTCGCTTAAGCGGTTATAGCGCCAATTAAGAAGAAAAAGAGATATCAAGCTTAGAAAAGAAAAAAGAAGAGATAGAAATCAGATTTAGAAATATGTACTGGCTTATGGGCAACCAATCACCCTTATCCATATACAATAAAATTCTTTTATATATGTAAGCAGGTGCTTAAACCAATTTGCGCCTATGGGATCCAGCTATGGGGCTGCTCAAGCTCAACAAATATAAAATCCATACAAATATTCCAAAGTAAGGTACTACCATGCGCTGTTAATACTCCTTGGTACGTCTGCACGTCTCTGTCCGTTACCGGATGTTTCGTTGTGCAGGCTGGTCCCCGACTGTGGGACCAAAAATTCCCTCCTTCTCCACCCTGGCGTTGAAGTCACCAAGCACGATTTTTATGTCATGGCGGAGGCAGCGCTCATAGGAACGTTCCAAGCGCTCATAGAAGGAATCTTTGTGGGCGCAAATTAGCGAGATGTTAAAAAATCGAGATTTGATACGGATTATTGCGAGACGCTCGTCCACGGGAGTGAACGACAGTACTTGGCGATGAAATCTCTCTCCGTCCATCGCATTTCTTGAATAGCAGTGATGCCAGCCTTTACTCTCACGAGGACATCAACCAGACGGGCAGAGGCACCTTCCCCATTAAGGGACCGGACATTAGGACCAGGTGCATGCCCTCAAATCGTATTCCTTATTTCGTTTGCAGGGGTCGTCAACAGTAAAGGCAGTTCTCATCCGAGGCTTTGTATATATTTTTATTGGGGGGGATTTTTAAGCGGCGGGTCACAAACCCAGCGCACAACCAGCTATCCTGGAATGCTTCGCCTTCTCACGTTAGCTCACTCCCGCATGGGTGTTCGGAAGCTACCCAGAGGAAACGTGGGCTAATCCCGGACGTTGTGAGCTGTTTGAACCATATGCAGAAGAATCGTCCTGGCCACGCTCAATGAATGACGATCAGTAATCTTCCCTACTTGCGTGGACTTCTACACATGGAACCATCCAATTAAAAAAAAATATATAATTGGCGCGTACACTTCTGTTAGGTGTTTGGCCGAGCTCCTCCTCTTATTTGTGGTGTGCGTGTTGATGTTGTTCCACAAATGGAGGGACCTACAGTTTCAAGCCGACTCCGAACGGCAGATATTTTTATGAGGAGCTTTTTCATGGCAGAAATACACTCGGAGGTTTGCCATTGCCTGCCGAGGGGCGACCGCTATTAGAAAAATGTTTTTATTAATTTTGCTTTCACCGAGATTCGAACCCACGACCTCTCTGTGAATTCCGAATGGTAATCACGCACCTACCCATTCGGCTACGGCGGCCGCCATCCAATTATATATATAACTAGCAAACCCGGCCCCCTTCGCTGGGCACACTAAAATAGAATAGATATGGTTTAGAACAGAAAATATATGGTTTTCATATTATTTATTTCTTTATTCTTTATTGAAGCGCTTTGGCATAAACAATATTTTTGGTTTTTCTATTTGTTTTTGAGTAAATATAAAATATAAATTGAAAATCAGGAAAAAAGAAGATTGTTTTTAAATTTCAAATCAACGCATATGAATAAACAATCGTCTTTTTTCCTGATCCTCCATGAATTTTTCGTTTCAATTTATATGTTTTATTAAGCATTGGAGCTTTTTTAACCATTATCCATTTATATTTTTCAAAAAAAAAAAAACGAAAAAATTGTTTTTTCCACGAACACATAATTTCATTCGGATTTCACATTAAATTCTCAAATTTCGTAAGAAATTATTCACTGTTCCAAAATCCACTCCAAAAAAATTCACAAACAATTTTTACATGTTGCACTTACGTTTTTTCCTTATGGCATCCAAATCAGAAAGAAATATTGACACATTGTAACTCACACTGTCAATTTGACAGTTCAGTTCCGCCCCAAGCGTTAAAAAAGTAAGCGACATTATGGCTGGCTCAAAAGAACGCTGTACCCGTTGCCACTGCTCCGAATTACAACCAAACTTTACGAAACCCATTTTCAATACTTACTTAACAATGTGTGTAAGTTTGGTTTAATTCGGTGCAAAGACACGGCGGGTCCACGTTTTGGCATATCTTTCCAGATCCTAGTCATCAATAGGTATGAAAATTACCCCGTATTAAAGCACTTTCATTTGATACCCATATTGTACATACACATCCGAAGGTTACCCGGGTCCACGTTTTGACCTATATCTCGAGCCCTATCCACCAATAGGTATCCAAACTATACGGAAACCATCTTCAATACCTTCTTAACATTGTGTGTAAGTTTGGTTTAATTCGGTGCAGACACGGCCGGTTAGCGAACACACACAAAAAGTTGACTTTATTTTATATATAAGATTTTTTTCAGTTTGTGTCCGAAAAATCTAAATATCTTACGGAACCCTATCTTTTCCCAAAATATAATGTAATCCATGTTACTTTTGGATAATGTAGTTTTCGAATGGTGAAAGAATTTTTGAAATCGGTCCAGTAGTTTTTGAGCCTATTCGTTACAAACAAACAAACAAACAAACAAACAAAGTTTTCCTCTTTATAATATTAGTATAGATATATATCCTCGTATTTAACTTTTTATATGTAAAGCAAACAAAAATTCGCTAAAAGAAAACAAAAAACCATTAAATGCTCAATTTAAATAAAAAATTTTAATACAAAATATTTCAAAAATGTATTTTTAACATATTGTTTTTGTTTTAACAAGTCCTCTACAATTATTACTTTCAACAGGAGGTATCTTTTTTCAGCTTTCTATCTTCATTACCATAACTCGCTCTCAATTTTCGTATTAATTAAAGATAGCTTCTTTTATAGTAAAATTTGGGGGCACAAAATTCACTTCAGTGCTTTGTCCCTTGGACTGTTATTCTTAAAATTTCATATAGATTCCGAATCTTGTATAAACGATGTCGCGAAAAATCGTCCCATACAAACTGACCCATACTACTGTACAAACATATGCAACCGTGTGTATGTATGTGTGCCAATCATCATCTATGCAAGCAAATTTATATTTTGCGAACATTTAGCTTATGCGATTAGGTATCAACAAGTGCAAGAATGGCATGTAGATGTGCTTTTGTTGTTGTAATATAAATTGCAATTCGCGCACCCCTTTTTAAATTGATTGAACGGCAGTGCTGCAGTTAGTTTTAGGATTGAGGGTCGGCTGATCGGTACAAATTTGCCGCGCGTGTAATGCAAATGACTGAGATTAATAGGTATGGAACGTGCAATGAATAAATTAGGGGGAGAGGGAGAAATATAATGAGTGGTTGGCTGATGGGCAGCTGTTTGGTTTGGTGTTAACTTACTTGTACGAGTATTAGGTAAGTAATGACAGGTGCCAGTAGCACTTAACACTACAATCTTCACACAATGAAGAAATGAAATTAATTGATAAATGGCATGACGTCACTGATTAAATGCTACTTAAGCACTTACAGAATAAACTATCCGAACTAATTGAGAAGTTCGATATGAAAAGGAAGAGTTCTAGCGCAGATCGGTTAATAGAGACCATCCTCAACATGCAAGAATTTTGCAAAACTGCCTAAGGAATTCATGTGGAGAGAATTCATTGAATTCAGAATTCACGGGTTATTTAAATTACCACTAAACCACTAAATCCCCAACGATCAGGTAAGAAGTCACGCTTGACTTTAATTTTGTTTTTAGTCCTACAGAAATAAAGGGTCACTATTTTTGCGACCTATATTTCATGTTAAAGGTCGTCAACTTTGAGGGAAAAATATCAATTTGAACTCAATTTAATTGACTAAAATTTATTTTAACGGATAAGGCCCAATTTCCTCTTCCAGTTCAAATGGCACGGTTGGCTGCAAGAGAAACACCTCCCATAAGATTACTAAATGGGCACTACCAAGTGCTATAGGCTCAAACTCTTCAATAGCTTAGCTTAGGTTAGATAGGTTACCTCCTAGGAGACGTGAGTCCAAGAAGGAAAGGACAAGCGTTAGATGGATGTGAGAAACGCTGCGTTTACTGAGGCTAATATCCAAGCCTAATAGCATTTTTAGGCAGTTAACACCGTATTTCTCTGAACTTTGTACAGATTTCTCTATCCGCAAATTGGAGTTTGAGGGTCGTGCCAGGGCAAACTTTGCAAGTAGGCAGAATTGGAACGAGGTGAAAATCTGCACCGCAGCTGGTACACTGACGGCTTCACCGACGGCTTCACCGACGGCTCAAAGATGCAATCGGGAGTCGAAGCAGGGATTTTCCCTAAACCAGCCAGTTTCTCTATTTTCTTAAAATTGCTGAATTGCTCAGGCAAAATTTCTTGCGATCCTGCTAGCATGTAAAAGCTTAGGAAACGTCAAGCCGCGTCCAAAGCACTGGCGACGTCGTGGTGCAGTTCCAAACTGGTCAACCCCTGTAAGGAGTTCCTGATCAGGATTACAGGACATGGGAACAAAGAGGTAAATGAAATTGCTGATGAGCTTACACGCAAGGGGTCAACTAAATTGGTCTTGGAGATGTGCTATCCGGTCATAGGCATTCCCCTGGCAGTTGGTAAAGAGAAATTGCACAACTTATTTCTCAGGAAAGCGCAAAAGAGATGGAGCTGCATTTCTTCCTGTGCTATTTCGAAAACCCTTTGGCCTCAGTGCAATAGAAGCAGGTCGTAGAAGGACCTGGTAGGTTAGGTTAGGTTGAAGCGATTGTCCACTGTGGGACACACCCAGGCTCAAGGCCCATTGTAATGCCGTGTGGAGAACTAGCCCTTATCCGTCCGTGTACTTTTCAAAAATTTTGTAAGATCCTTTATTCCGACAGGAACGAGATCTTTCAATTCATTAAAGGATTGTATATCCAAAATAACGAGTCTACGTCCGGATAGAGCAAGACAGTGGCACAGAAGGTGCGGCATCGTCTCTTCCTCTTCCTCGTCTAGACAACTTCTGCAGAAGTCATGTGCTTGCACACCCATTCAATTTTGAAACTTTTTGCTGTCCTTATTGATCATTGGACGATCGGCACATATGCAGAAAGGCTAGATTTACCATTTAACTCCCACTGCAGATGCTTTGGGGACCTTTCAGAGAAGGAGACTGTTTAGCACTTTTTCCGTAAATGCTCGGGCTTGGCAGGTACAGGATTAAGGTCATCGAGTGCTCCTTCCTTCGGCAGCCTTGAACAGTGCGCCAACCTAAATCCCATCAATCTTCTCCTTTATATCAAAAGCTCTGGCTGGCTGTAGATATTTGCCTGTTGGAGGTCTCTTAATGGTATCAAAATGGTGCTTTAGTACAATTTGAGAAGTGCCAGTTTGGTACTTCAACTATTTCACCTGCCTACCTATATTTTATCCTAAAAAAACTTAAACAAAATTTTTTAAAAATGTTAAAATAAAGCAAAGATATTTTGCTTGAAAAATTGTATACCAAAATTTCGAAATCATTAAACTCTTTTTTAATTTTTTCAGTTTACTACTTAATATACTCGAAATTATAAATATATCAATTTTTAGGAGAATTTACGACAAGGTCCAAAGTGCTTGGATAACTTGCGAACCATGGAAGGATTCAGCGACTCGCTGCTCTGTGCATAACAGAAGCGATGATAACCCTTCCAACGGCGGCGCTGGAAATGATACTCAGCATGCCACCTATTGACCTTATGACGGAAAATCTGCCAGCGAAATCCGCGGGGAGGTTAGTGGCTGTTTGAGTATTCACCTGTAGAACCTTCGGACATAGCTTAATAGGAAAGAAGAGTTCAGGTTGCACAGACTACATGACCCCGTACTTTATTTGGGAGAGAATGTTTCGTACTACAATTGAAGAGGAGGGATGGCACAAAGGCATGAAGCCTGACCATAGGACTTTTCACATCTATACGAGCACAACTATACAAACGGTTTTAAAACTTTAGATAAGGATAAGGCAGCCTATCAAGCAGCCAGACCAGATCAGTATTTTCCAAGCGGAAGTTTTTGCTCTGGGGAAAGCCGCGGAGCTAACCTACACAAGAACAAGAAAGAATTCAATAATTAATACAATATATACGTGGACAGTCAAACAGCAATAAAAGCAATAAGCTCATATTGTATTAAGTCCAAAAATGTTCAATGGAGCAGGGAGGCCATAGCAAGGCTAGCCACAAACAGTAGACTGCATATCTACTGGGTACCTGGTCACAAAGGCATTATGGGAAACGAAATAATAGATGAGTTAGCAAAAAATGCTGTTGGACTACCTTTTGAACAAGAGAACGACATACTAAAACCGGTAAATACAGTATACAGCGAAATGGACGACTACATGAAAAAGCGAGTGGAAGCTAGGTGGACTAATCTGACCACATGCAAACCAGCAAAAGTTATGTGTAGAACTAATGACAAAAAACACGAAAGGACTGCAGAACTATCATAGGTATGATGACAGGTCATATCTATTGGCTGCATATGCGTACAAGATAGGGACTGCTAACACGGACAAATGCAGGAAATGCAGAGAGGATGTTGAGGAAACTTGAGAACACCTTCTGTGCGTTTGTCCGGCATTATTAAAAACGCGTTTAAAATGCCTGGGAGCCCCACTGTTTGAGGGTCTGGAGGACGTCTCAAAAGCGGATCTCCCAGCTCTGCTTAGATTCGTCAAAAGCGTTGACATCCTGCATGATGTCTACTTTCAGGATTCATAGAGGTCGGCCTCCATCTTGTATCGCTAGGGAGCAAAAGGTCTATGCGTGGCTTAATGCCAACCAGGCTAACCTAACTTAACCTAACCTTGCAAATCAGTCAGTGGTTCGTTTAGGTAGTCATTACTCACCTGTAAATATCTTCTAAAACTTTATATTTGAAACAAGATAAAAAAAAGTAATTTATCTACATATACCACTCATCATCCTTAGTAGAAGCATAATGTAACTAGTTTATGTATGTATATATACATATATGGCTAGGCCTGGAGTATAAGATGTTCAATACCAGACAGTCTAATAAGACTTCTTTATTTACCAGTTTAATGATAGTTTTATTAACACTAATTACATAAAGAAGTCAATAATAATGAAAAAAAAGAGTCAATAATAATGAATAAAAACAGTGACAAATCGTCTAGACATTATAAACCAACAGCGTAATAATTAAACATTGCACGTGTGCATTGTGTTTTATTGATATTGTTGTTACTGCAATTAGTCGTGCATTTTGAATGGGACAATAACTGCAGTCAGTAGATAGAAGCAAAAACTTACTTTTGCAAATAGGCAAAATGCCCAGCAGGAAAAAACCGTGATACGTGTATTACCACAGAACATTGATGTATAGGTGCTTTGACTACGCTCGGCTATGTTGATTCTTGCATGTTAACTTTCCCCGAGTCGTGTGGGAATAATCGTATTTTCTTAGCGGCATTTTGTTAACATGTGACACTTAACCTTCCCATTCGTTCCTGAAGCTTCTCCGTACATCAATGTTCTCTGTTGCTATTATTACTATTTCATTCTTCACTCGTCTGTCTTAAGAGTGTTTTCAATGCACTCGTCGAAATTCGAAGACTAAAAATCGCACACTATCGTGTGACGCCTTTAAACTGATCAAACTGGCTGCAAAATTTGTTTGAACTACAAAAATAAATCGCTTAGACACCAAGTTTTATAGGATCGCAGATTTTCTAGTGCACCACGGCAATACTGACATCATCGATATTTCCAAAACTGCATAAAGAAGCAATGCGAATGAACGTGGAGATGTATGAGAACAGCTACTTTCTTCGGAAAAGATTCAGCCCACATCTCGGCATTCTTGTCACTGTTGGCAGTTGTTATGTTGAAGTCGCAGAGAACTTTGCTTGCCTGGCAATTATTGTCAGCACTACGAATAATGTCAATACTGAAATACAATAAAAAGTCTTTTCTACCAACAAGCGTATTTGGGACTTGTCTACGTATTTAAATTCATCTTAAAAATCGCTCCTTTTAAGTCCCTCATCTTAGCAAAAATCGCACTTTATAAGTCCCTCAGCGTATATGGATTTAACTGCTCCGACTGTAAATATTCAGCAAGTCTACAGCGATTTAGGCTTATGGCTTTGGGCTACGCTTAGGCAACGGCAAACTTTGTAGATCGTTACGTCGTATGAAAAAGGGAAAGAAAAGGAACATCAACTAATCTTGGTTTTAAAGTCACGAAAAGCACACCAGTTCAATACTAGCAGATTTCTTGCATGGTTCTTTTAGTCCTCATACACTAACGTGCATACAAAACTCTTAAAGGTTCAGTTGTAAACAGGTTGGCATACAAATATATGTATGTACATAGGTATGTGCAGATGATCGCGAGAAAATATTTGTAAGCGTATGAAATACATAGAAAACTTCAAGCCGGCGTAAGTTACTATCGCTTTATTTTAATGCCAGTGCTGGGGTATTATCACCTAATGGTTGTTTGTAACAGGTAAAAGAAAAAGGGGTGCATATAGGCAGGTAGATAGGTGTTATGAGTAGAATGGAAAAAAGGGCAAATTTAGTTAAGTGCGTTTATTGATATATGTACCTCAATGAAGCTCGGCGCGTAACACATGGACTGAAAAGTCCCGGTCCTAACTCATAGATGGCACTAGTTTTATTGCATTCACCTCTTTTTCAGTTAGTACTAATCTTAAACTGGCCACAAGCGAGCTTGGCAGGCTGAAAGAGGCTGCAGATGGACAAAACTGATCTTACCTGTCATGTCCGACCGACTGTCGCAGTTCCTCCTGTCACTAAGCAAAGGGGACTGCAGTCAGCTGGTTGGACTGATGACGGGCCACTTTCTATGGGCAAAGTATATGGTAAAGGTAGGCATCTCAGATGTTGCACTCTGCCCAACATGTGGAGAGGAGGATGAGACGGCGGACCACTTTCTGTGCGTCTGTCCGGCCTTCGCTCGAATCAGGCTTGAGGTCTTTGGCACTGATGTGTTAAGAAGTGACAACCATGGCTCCTTGGCACCAAAAGATCTACTCAGATTTCTTCGGAGGTCGAGCAGATTTAAAGAAAATTAAAAAGGGAATCAGTGTTCAATACAATGGACTTAATTGTGTCTGAGTGCTGTGCAAAAAAAAACTAACTTTAAACAGAGAGTTGCTAAAAGTTTCATGATATTCTATTCATTAGTTCGTGAGTTATTGCGCTAAGAGTGACGCTACTTTTGCTATTTTCAAAACAATGGATCAAAAAGAATTTCGTGTTTTAGTTTTACACTGCTTCTTGGTGGGAAAAAAATATCGTTCAAGCGGAGCAAAGGCTTGAAAAGTGTTATGGGGACTCCTCTCAATCAGAAACAACAATAAAACGATGGATTGCTGACTTCAAACGTAATCATAGATACACCAATGATGCACAACTGGAAACATAAAAAAATCCACAAAATCGTTTTCAATGATCCAAAAGTGAAGTTGCCTGAGATATCAAAAGAATGTTTGGCTTGATATTGCACGAGCATTTGACTATGAAAAAGATGTGTTCACCCGCCCTCAAAAGCGCGGCACCCGTTTGCTCACTGCTTAGTTTCATGAAGACGACGCATCGTGCCACAAGTCAATCAAAACAATGGCAAAACTACATGAATCGAACTCCGAATTGCTGGCACATCCACCGCATTAGCCAGATTTGGCTGCCAGCGACTACTGGCTGTTTGCAGACCTAAAAAAACTGCTCGCCGGTAAGATATTTCGCTCGACTGAAGAGGTTATCGCTGAATCTGGGGCCTATTTTGAGGCAAAAGATAAATCGTTCTACAAAAGAGGTATTGAAATATTAGAGCGGCGCTGGAATGATTGCGTTATTATAGATGGAAATTACGTGGATAAATAAAGCTAATTTTGAACAGAAAAAAACGTGTTTTCTTCGTTAGACAAAAATTTTGCGCAAAAATAATACTCGTAGATTTCTTTTTCCTCAAGCTATTGGGTTGTTCGGAAAGTAATTTCGTTTTTCCCCGGCAGTGGATTTAATTGTATTTTTTCACAGCTAACTTCACTCTTAAGTCGCATTGTCATTATATATTTTGACAGCTGATATAGCAAGGCTTATGTGTGAATAAGTTCAATTGATTTTACCCAGTAGTTTTTGGTCGGTGACGTTTTCAATATGGAGAGCAATAAGCAGCATTTTCGCCATATTTTACTTTTTTACTATAGAAAAGATAAAAATGCCAGAAAGAATTTGACCGATGTGTATGGAGAGGATGTGTTGACAATGATACACCAGTGCCAGAACTGGTTTGCAAATTTTCGATCCGGCAATTTTGATGTCGGAGATGCACCACGTTCTGGAAAGCCAGTTGAAGCTGATAAAGACGCGTTAAAGGCATTAGTTGATGCAAGCCGGCGACTAACAACACGTGAGATCGGTGAGAGGTTAAATTTATCGAATTCAATTGTTTATGACCACCTGAAAGGCCTGGGTTTAACCTTGAAGCTCGATATATGGGTTCCCCATATCCTCACGTAGAGAAATTTGTGTCGTCGCGTTGACATCTGTGCTTCGCTCCTCAAACGTCACGATAATGATCCATTTTTGAAACGCATCATTACTGGGGGCGAAAAATGTCAAACACAAGAGATCATGGAGCAGCAAAGATGAACCGGCTCAAAGCATTTCAAAAGCCGATATCCATCAAGAAAAGGTCTGCTGTCTGTTTGGTGGGATTTTAAAGGAGATATTTTTTTTTTGAGCTTTTAGCGGATAACACAACAATTAATTTCGAAGTCATTCCACTGTCATCAGCTGGAAAAACTGAATGTTGCACTTCAACGGAAAAGGCCAAAATTAATCAACAGAAAAGGTTTAGTGTTCCATCAAGATAATACGATACCTCATACAAGTTTGGTCACTCGCCAAAAGCTTTTCCAGCTTGGATGGGATGCACTGCCGCACTCACCATATTCTCCAGACCTGGCCCCTTCGAATTATTATTTGTGCCAGTCACTGCCAACTTTTTTGGACGGTAAAACCTTTACCTCAAATGAACACGTCAAAAATAATCTGGATCAGTTTTTTGCCAGCAAAGACCAAACATTTTATAAGCGTGGAATCAAGCTACTACCAGAAAGATGGCAAAAGGTGTTGAATCAGAATGGCCAATATATATATATAATTTAATTAAATATTTATTCATTATACGAAGATCATCTTTCAATTTGACCACACAAAACTAAGTGACTTTCCGAACAACCCAATAATAAAGGGTTTTCCAATAAGAGGTGTTATTCCCGTAAAAGATCTATGGTTTCGTTGCTTGTGTGGCACGTAGCGCCGTCTTATTGAAAATAAACGTTGTCCAGATCAATACCATCCAATTACGGGCCTAAAAAATCGTTAATCATCTCTCAAGAGCGCAATCCATTCACCAACTGTTGCTCCAGCTTCATTTTCGAAAAAGTAAGGTGCAATGACTCCGCCGGACCATAAACCGCACCAAACAGGATAGAGAGGCTTTTCAACAATAACTCTTGGATTTTCTGAGCCCCAGATCCGACAATTTTGTTTGTTGACGAAGCCACCGAGGTAGAAATGGACCTCATCACTCAAGATGATTTTTCGATGCAATTCCGGATCATTTTCACGCATTTCAACGACCCAATCAGCAAAGACACGACGTTGTTGATGATCGGCCGGCTTGAGTTCTTGTGTTAACTGGACTTTATAAGCCTTAAGACCCAAATCTTTATGCAAAATACGGGGTAATGACGTTTGTGGAATGTCTAATTCCAAAGAACGAAGAGGAATGGACAAACCTGGGTTTTCTTCAACACTTTCGGCAACAACAGCAATATTTTCGGCTGTTCTTGAGCGACGTGCACGGGTGCTATTCTTGACATCACTAACTTGTCCCAACAGCTCGAATTTGTTCACCAATTTTTGTATTGCTGGTCGGACCGCACGATGAGCCAAAAATATTCTGTCTCTGCCAAATTTTCACCATTTTCATAGTGAATTTTAATAATTTCAATGCATTGTTTAAGCGAGTATCGTTCCATTTTTATTAATGGCGTAGTTTCTACTTGTCAAATATGAAAAAATGACAGCTTCAAAAGTGACATCTACCGAAATAGCGGAGTATTCAAAATAACACCTGTTATTGGAAAACCCTTTATTTAGTTGAAGTACATTCCTATCACACCATGCCACGACGCTGTTGAGGTATGTTTTGATTGATTTTAACTCTTGTCTAAGTAATGTAATGAAAAAGCAAATGCGCTTAAGGTCAATAAAAAATACTAAGGCTTATAATGTCTACGAAATTTCAACAATGATCCTTTTATGACTTTATGACTTGACTATGACTAAAACCATTTCATGACATGACATTTAACTGAAAATATGCGCTGGGTATACAAACTCGGCCACTTGTTTGCATATTTGGTTCTAGCTTTTCTGTATACTATTTCTTTTTTCTAAATATTATTCCCTGCTTTGCTGTTAACGAATTGTAAACAGAACAATTAGATTAAATAAACACACAGATGTACGAGTGTGTGTGTGCGCTTGGTAAATGTTGTCATCCAAGCTGTCTGAATATCTGTTTAACTACTCATATTTAGCAATGCGACAGCTGGTTTATTTCTAAATAATAACCCAGTAGAGAAATTCATGCGTTCTCAACTGTTGCTTTTCTACTGAAACTAAAATATGTTTTTTTTTTTTTTTTTTTTGTAGCAAGCAGCTGGTGAAATCTATTCAGCGAAGTCTGTGTAAATTCTTGATAATAAAATGTAGCAAAAACTAACTGGCAAGTGCACATATTTGCTAGAAAGAAAGGGGAATATAATACTCAGATATGCATGTATGTGTGTATGTAAGTAATTAGACGCAGACGACCTTGACTGGTTTAGGTAGAAAACTCTACATTTGATTCACGTAAGTGACAGACAGTTACCCATTCCCTAAAAAGTATACAAGTATTTATACGAATATATACGTATATATGTATGTGTGTATGTGTGTATGTGTCGGTAAACATCTGCATTACAAACAATCGTCATTAATTTTAGCTGATTTATGAGTTTTACTAATGTGCGTCAGCATGACTCCGCAAGGCCTGTTGTCAAGGAGGAAATTATCAATTCGCGATTTACATTATTGATTACTTATCAGTAAGTAAACAATGAATTACTGGATTATACCATCAAATGAGGCATGCACGCGTTTGTGTATCACTTTTTTTTATAATAAGTCTTTTTATAGTTTGTAGTTTGTATTTACATACATACATACATACATACATATGTATATGTACAGTTCTATGCATTAAAATAAGGTTTGTAGGGCGAGCGAGATCAACATTAAAATGTATATATGTAAGCACATATCATGTCTTTGTTGGAAGAACCATATAACCCGAAACACAAAATTGTCAAGAAACTCAATTGCAAAATTTCTAAATTATTATGGGCCGTTTTCTCAACTAACGTCTAAGCTTAAAGGTCACATTGCAATTTTTTTTTTGTTTGTTTTAGAATTTTTTAAATTTGTTTACAAACAGCAATGGCTGGAATTTTGGAAGGTGCGGTGGCTACATTCAGTAGTTGGGCTGCCAGTTGCGGTCTCAGAGTCAACTCTGACAAAACGGAGTGGATGCTTTTCACCAGGAAATACATATGTATAAGCCTCCACCTTTTAAGCTTTCAAGACTAAACAACCAGTGTCTTACTCTTTCATCGGAAGTTAGGTATCTTGGAGTGGTGCTTGACCCGAAGCTCCACTGGAAGTTGCACATAGAAAATCGTGTTAAGAAAACCAGTTTAGCCTTCTACGCCTGTAAATCTATGTTCGGCAAAAAATGAGGTCTCAAGCCACGTGTCGTACTCTAGATGTACAACTTAGTGTTTCTGCCGATTTTTGGCACAGAGCGCTATTAAGTTGAAGGAGATTGGCCTCTTGAGGCAACTTCCTGTAGGACATAGTAACAACTTGAAACAGATTTCTCCATCCGCAAACTGGATTTTGAGGGTTGTGCTAGGGCTATCTATCCGAGCAGACAAGGAAATAGGGGAGAGTCGCCACGGATATAAGTACCTCTGTTTTCACTGACGGATACAAGATGGAATCTGGAGTGGAGGGGGGTTTTCTCTATAGCAGCCAATATTTCGGTCTCCTTAAAACTGCCGGAAACGAGCAGCGTTTTTCAAGCAGAGGTCTTCGCGATCCTGCAAGCATTCCAAATGCTTAGTGATCGCTGTTGGGAGGGAGACATTAATATTTTTTTCGATAGTCAAGCTGCGAACAAGGCCCTGTCGTCGCCATATTGCAGCTCTCTTCTCGTAAACTGCTGTAAGGACGAACTTAAACGTCTCGAACGTGCAGGAAGCATTTCCCTTATCTGGGTTCCTGGGCACAGGAATATAGATGGAAATTAAATTTCCGATGAGCTTGCCAGGAAAGGCTTTCAGTTGTCCCCTTCTCTGACATTGGTGTCCCCTTGCCCGTTGTTAAAGGGAAACTACACAATTTCTTTCTAAAAAAAAGCGTTAGACAGCTTAAGGTGATTGGAGTCCCCCGCCATTCAATTTCCAAACTCATTGCGGTGCTCACTGGCCACTGGGTGATCGGTACTCATGCGGAGAAGCTTGGAATTCCGTACAACCCCTATTGCAGAAGCTGTGGGGATCCTGCAGAGAAAGAAAACACTTTCTCTGCAAATGTCCAGCTCTGGCGGCTAGGCGCTTGTGATTCCTTAGTGTGCCCTTTGAGGATGGCTTAAAGAAATTCTCCAGCCTAGATCCCTTTTCTCTCGTCCACTACATCAACAGCATTGGATGGCTGTAGACGATTTTCTCTTCCCTAAATTTTTTCGCAGGTAGCGGTCCACATTATGGTATCAAAACGGCACGTAAGTGCTACTTGTAGTTTACCTGGGGTACAAACAGCAAACTTCTGTTAGTCAATTTTAGTTCAAAATGGTAACCTCAAATCCATTGCTCGTGCTTTGCCGCAGTCTCGAAATTTACAGATTTTTATTTGAGGGAGTGCTGGGAAAATGAAAAGAGTCAAAGAGCACATATTGAAGTGAGCAACAATTTAACGTCTCGGTGAGTAAGTCGCACTGTTTTGGTAGATATGAACGCAATTGTTTATCTCACTTTTGCGGTAGGGGAATACGAGTAACCGTAGTAGTAGGGAGTGCGAGTAGAATAACGAATGAGTTGACGAGTAAGCTGATTTAATTATTTCAGAGCACCAAAAAAAAAAAAAACAAATCCCGAAATAAATTAAATTTAATACTTATTATCTTAAAAATATCGGTCGGCCGTTCGGCAACTAGAGTTAATGACCTTCTGAAGGCCTTCACATTCAGACTATCCATAGGTACAATAAGGTTGGTAAAAGAAATGTTTTAGCTAAAAGTAGTCGTATTTGCAAGTGTTTCCACTTTCGGTATGCCTTGTTGCGCTCTTGAATAAGACCCTTTGTGTAATTGTTGAACCAAGGCCGTGTACGAATATTTTTTGACTTAGTTACAAGCGGCACTGCTCGTTTGTGGAGATCAAGGTGTTATCAGACTCCCAAAAAACTGAAATCCAAGCAAACTTGGTGAACCTCCGACTTGCAGCCATATCCTTAGTCCTGCCATAAATTCTGTTACAAGTTAAGTTCGTCATAGATATGAAACTATAATACTTTTTTTCAGTGAAGTTAGATTCATCTAAATATTCAAACACAAAATTGAAAAAAAAAAATTTTCATTGAAAATGATCACCATTTGCTTTTACACAAGCCTTCAAACGATTAGGCCTCATTCAGCTATTGCAGCGCGCACGGTTTCCATGGATATTGACGTCGCTGCTCGAACCAAAGCTTGTTTGAGACTCTCAGGCCATGTTCTCCAATTCTGACTACAAACTCTAGTCCAATGGATTCAGATTTGGACTACCACACGGCCAATCTTCTGCGGTTATGAACTTAATAACATTGTTTTTTAGACACTGCGAGGTAGTTTTTGCCTTGTGGGCTGGAGCGGAATATTGCTGGAAGATCCAGTTGAAGAGAGTACTGCCCAACTGCCTTCTAAGACATCCACCTGGTACACTTTTGCCTCTGTTTTAGCCCCTTTTCCGCAGAAAAGAAGAGATGTAACGACTTTACCAGACACTCCCCACCAAACGCTTACGGAGGATGAATGGTGGCCATGCTGCACCCTTGGAACAACATTTTTGCGTCTTTAGGATTTTTGTCATTTTGCTTATTAAAAACTTCTTCAACAGTGAAAATTTTCTCATCTGTGAAAAGAATAAATTCATGGCCGTTGACCTCGTGCCACCGAAGAAGCTGCTTGCATCTGTCGAGACCAATTTTCTTCAAGCGCATTTTCAAAAACTGGCCAGTTGAGCGATCGAAGGCTTTCATATGGAGATCATCTGTAATTAGTCTTGACATGGATCTCATCATCATCATCATTATTCCTTCGTCTCCGTTGCGGAGCATAGGATCAAAGTAAAATTTCCATTTTGTGCGATTCCCGGATATATTTTTTACTCTCTGCCAGGTCATTGTTTTACCCACGGCTTTGCATTCCTCTTTAGTGACATGGATCTGGTCGTCATGATTTTCTTCTTACTAAGGGGATTTCTGTGAATTCTTTCTCGAACGTCTTTTATGGCTGCACTGGTTCGAATCACGCGAGGACGACTACTTCTTTTTCTGTCTGTCACTTCAGACGTTTAGGAAAAACGTTTGATCGTGTGCGGTAAACAAACATTCCCGAAATATTAAGTTTTTTCAGCAATTCGTAAATCTCACTTGCACTTTTACCACATTTTCTAATGCAATCACAAGAATGGCGATTTGCCTTAGCTCCCCACTCCATTGTTAAGAAGCGAAATTAGCCATGAAAGTGAGCATAATTTATGAGTAGACAATACATACAACAAAAGCAAAAATAACGGAACTTTTCTCTGCGAATTCGTTCACGCCGTATGCATTGTAAAATTTGTCACAGAATTTATGGCAAGATGTTTTTCTTAAATAGTTTTTTTTTATTTTCAGATGAGACAGATGAGTCATATAAATGTAAAATTTATCAAGGGATAAAAACAAAACAAAAAAAAACAATTTATATGCCAAAAAGTAAAGAAAAATTATAATATAATATTATATATTGAAATTGTTTGATTTTTTTTTTTTGTTTGTTTTAGTAAGATCAACTTTTAAAACCTTTACCCACAATTTTAAAATTTTGTACTTGTTATTTATTACAAAAATTACGTTAGCTTTCTGGTCCGAAAAGTAAGCCAATAACGGACATAATTTATTCGTTTTTACTTACAGTTACAATTAGTAGATTTCAACTTTTTTTGGACTACCCTAGCACTCAGTTATCATTTCGTCGATAATAAAATAAACTATAATGCCTACTCAAACTGAAAAAATTTGGCTCCCAAGTAAATGCATAACTATTTTCCACATTAATTTAAGCTTCCAATTGAAATTTAAGTTTAGTAAGCGAACAAACCAATTCAGTTCAAATAAATGGACAAATAAATAAGTGCAGCATAGGTCTAATTGGTCAATGGTAGACTCAGTGGGCACTAGCATGGGCATGGATGAACCACTCAAAATTTGTGTGTACATACATATGCATATAATACACACAATACGAAGCTTGGAATGTATGCATGTACTCGTATATCACTTACACGCAGGCCGCGATTGAGGCTTGTGGCTCGTTGGCAATTGGTTGACTGCTTGATTGACCGTCAGGTTGGTGTGAATGATAGTGACGGTGTCAAGTTGAAATTGTTTTCAAGGTTTACCAAATATGCACTTACACAAAAGCCCCTCAGATGGCTTGTTTATTTACAATTGAGTACAAGTATATTCGGTACAAATATGTTCGTGTCAAAAAGTTTCTTCTAATAGCGGGGCGCTACTCGACAGGCAATGGCAAACCTCCGAATTTATTTTTGCCGTGAAAAAGCTCCTCACCATCTGCTCTACGGAGCGGGCGTAAAACTGTAGGTCCCTTTGTGGAAAACATCCTCTTCACAAGTGTCAAATATGATTGACAACCGACGCCATTTGCAAAAATTAAAATTTTTCGATAGGGTGATTAATTTTTCGCCACCTTGAATAAACAACTCGGGGGAGCAAAAAACAATGGCGAGTAACAGACTTTGTTACAACGATGAACAGTTGCAAAACAGATTTTTTTCCTAATCTCAACTTGAAGTTTTATATGTTTTGTACTTAAGGATTGAATTTTCAATGTACACTAGTTTTTTATTATAATTTTTGGTTTTGTGATACAAATGAATTAGTTTTGTTTCATAAATACTTATCGAATATGGATTTCATTATTATTTCTGTTGCATGTTTTTTTGGAAAAATATTTACAGTTGTTTCATCTTATATGATTTTTTAAGATTGTGGTGCAATCCCTAAATTCACCATATGTCGTATGTATTTTTTACACGATTTTTTTGGACCGCATTTCTAAAGAACGTATCTACCACGTAAAAACAGTATTGGTTGTATATAATAGAATTTATAAATGCGCAACGAAAAATGCTTAGTGGTGTTTTGCACACTGCGAATATATACACAAACAGGAATCAAATCGATTTTTTTCTTCCTAAATTTTAATAGCAAAATGTAGATTGATAGTAAACATTTCACAGTTTTATAACAAAACATCAATTCTCCAATCGGTTGAATCATTTCTGATTTGTTGCAGTTTGGAAACCAATTTTATGATTTTGTACCACAACAATTTTTCCGATAAAAAAACCTATCAGGAGAAATTATCTTCAAAATACAAAAAAATCTGTGTGAGTGGCTGTACATATTTTGAAATATTATTTAGAAATATGCTTAATTTAGCTACATGCCGGAAGCATCACTGACCCGTAAAATTTTTAAAACTGAAAACATAGTTAACGTTTCTGTAAATAGTATGCCGGATATTGCACCAACAAGCCTATGGGGCATGCAATGCATGCGTGAAGCGCTCCCTTTCCATATTCGAACGAGCTTTTAAGTGGCTGAATCAACTCAAGAATTATGCATATCAAATCACCACCTAGAGTATGTGATTGAACTCATCTGATTTTTTTTTTTTTTTTGTAATAAATTCAATTCAATTTAGACAGTCTATGATCATACGAATCAGACTAGACGGCAAAATTTGAACGAAGATAGTTTACGAAATATGTACTTAAGGACTAAGTATGTAAAATTAACAAACACAACAAAAAACACGACGAGAAGTAACATCAAAGAGGTATTCAAGGACAGCGTTATTTGGGCTCCGAGGCGTAGAGAAATTGAGGGAACTGCTCACTGATAGAAGTGCCCAATAGGGCATGGAGAGATGAAGACACATGCGAAACAGCTATAGTAACTTAGCTAATAAATCAGAAAAAGACAAGGGAACTGCTTAACCCTTCAAGAGAGGATATCTCGAAGCTCGTGGCTTGTATAACCTGTCATAGGCTATTTGGCAGGCATTCCTTGAGTGTAGGAACGCTCACCCATGAGTATCGTAGAAATGAGAAAGATGAGGAAAAGGCAGAAACAATTTGGTAGTTCCTTTAAAGTTCTCCAGCCTTAGCTAAAGTCCGAGCAGGTTTTCTAGTGAAATATTTCAACTTATGAAACTGTTCGCCGTGGGGATAGGACCAATCTTACGCTTCATAAGAGCTACCAAATGGTTCCACGAAGAAAACTAAATGAGGTTCCCGTGTTGCACAGTGGTATCACCACTGACCTGTAAGGTCAAAGTGAGTTGCTCGTACAGACCGACTACCACCACAACCTAACCTAATGTTAAAGAGCTAACTTGAAAGTATTTGTAGGTAAATCAAAATCAATATTTAATCTCTTAACTGTGGAGGCATCGGAGCCAACGAAAGATAATTGAGTCTAGTAACAAGCAAATCAAAAGGTAAATGTGGACGCAGGAGGCACAGTGAAATAAATCTTGTGAGTAAGGTCTGGCCAATTAGTCAATCCAGAGACAAGGTCAGTAGCAAACAT
This sequence comes from Anastrepha fraterculus, assembly GCA_037575425.1. Classification (NCBI taxonomy): domain Eukaryota; kingdom Metazoa; phylum Arthropoda; class Insecta; order Diptera; family Tephritidae; genus Anastrepha; species Anastrepha fraterculus. The sequence goes on along the minus strand of JAYXIM010000311.1, from coordinate 692,432 downwards.
AACCAAATGGATCAATTTTATTTCTTTTATTTCCAAGAGTTTGTACGTTTATAAATGTACAACGAGAATAGTAGGAGATGGTAACGGATGAGAGCAATTGCAAACTTCTTTTGCACTCATTCCACCCTATTCTAGTAGACCAAAGAAATAAATAAAGCTTGATGAGCGTTTGCACATAACAGATATGATTTACAAGCGAAAAGCTGGTGTCGAAACACCCAGGTCGACAAAGCTTTTAAGGGGTTAGGGGTGGTCAGAATTTTCAAAAAATAGGATTTTTTTTTTGCATTTTCTTAAAAATATTGTGTGAAAATTTGAAGTGAATCGGACAAATACTTTTCGAGTTATTCAACAATTAACAAAGGGCGCTCGGGCGCTTCGGACTCTACATAAATCGATAGCAAAACCTTAAATGCGTTTTTCTCAAACTATGTTTTTTGAACTGGTGATCACTGTAACCTAAACACCGCTTAGTAAATCTCAATAAAATTTATACTGCTTTTGAAAAACATAAAAAACTCGTACCTTTTCGAAATTAACTGTCGGTTTTTTTCTCGAAAATCTGAAAAACATTTCCTGAGGCCGCCATATTATTAATTTTGAAAAAAAGCTTCGAACAGGCACAAGATTATCTATTAATAAAACTAATTTCTCTTGTCCGATTGATTTTAGATGCATCTGCAAGGACTTGTGATGATCACCGCAAGGGACTTCTGGAAAAACGGGCTCCATACAAACAGCGATAAATTTTACAATTATTAATTTTTGCTAAAGTGAAGTCGAAACATGAAGTATCAATACTGTGGTTTTATTTTTGTAAAGTAAAGCAATTGACTAGCAAAACAAAATTATTGAAAATCATTATTTTTTCGGGCCTCTGACTATCCCTAACCCCTTAACAGAAATGTACTGATTTTTTTTAATATTATAAATCGGTATAAAGGCGTTTTAAGACTTCGCGAATATCATATAAAAGGGACTCAGAGACTGCAGATGAACCAACTACACTTCAGAACTTGGAAGCCAATATTCGGCGCTTATTAGCAAACTAAAGTCGACTTTGCAAGTTAAAATGCTAAAAAATTGGAGAGACCGAATGGTCTTAATGAAACACAATCATGCCAAAAATAGCCAAAATAGTCTTGTCATTTAACTTATTTATTTATGTGCCCTTTTCTATAATAAATTTAACCCTCAGCAGTATTTTGCAATCAAGAAGTTGCTTTAAATAGAAATTACTTTAGTTGCTATGAATCAATTGAATATTTTTCTTCCCCATTTTTCATTTGAGTTCCACTTCATGAGAATACGAGCTCTGTACACGTGTTACGCGCAGAATCTCATTTAATGAGCGTCTATTAAACTTACAATTAATTATCTACGCGTGCAGCTTCCCGTTGCGGGCATTTGATTGTGCCATAATGGCGCGGAGAGTTGATATAAATAAGTGACGCAATGTTCCTCTTATAAAGTAGGCATTTATCAATAGTTGAGGAAAGCAAAAAAAAAAAAACACAAAAAAAAAACACATAGAATTCTTTTCTTTTTTAAGTAACACAAGTAATTTCGTGTTGTTTACTTTGAAAATGATAAATTTGAAAAGATTTATGAAATAAAGTCTTTTTTTACCTTCAAAGCAAAAGGGTCATCGATAGTCTAATGGAAAGTGGTAAAAAAAATATATGTATGAGCACACTTACAACCTGTTATCTTCATAATACAACAAACAAATCTTTGCATTACAAATATTTAATACATACAGACAATCAGAAGTTTAACAAAAAAATTAGTACACACAACACCGACCAGCGCTTTCGATATTCTAGCATACGCCCAAAACTGTTTTCTCACTTCAGTCTTGTGTACTCAAGCATATCTGAAGGCGCTTACTAAACAACTTATCTGTTTTTGGGACATTTCCATTTAGGTCAATATATATGTAACTCATGATTTCGGAAATAAAAACGAAATATTTTTATTACATTTTTGTTCAACTTTTCTTACTACAGATTCGTGAGCGAGAGCCAAGAGTGATTGATAGTTTGAACATTGCATTGGAACCCAGTAATTTAGGGCATAAATGCAGATTATTGCCAAGCCAAGTTATTTATTTCGTCAAAAGACCACATAAATCATGATTCAATAACAGAAGGTTGGCTCAGTAAGCAGCTTTCTCGTGCCCTCTAGACAAATCGGATCCCTTAGCAAGACACTGGGTTGCTAACTCTACAAATTTTGAGTGAAAGTGAAGAAAAAGTAAAATTTGTAGGAAAAAAATTTCGCTTTCAAAAGCGTGTACTTATGAGCAAAAACTTGCTCGGTATGTCCAGCACCAAAATGATATGGAATACATACCGACATAGCGCTTAAATAAGGATGTCATAGAGAGCATATCTTTTTTTTGGATATATTTATCCCAGTCGCTTCATCTATTCGGCAGTTGCTAACGCTTGGCGAAAAGAAGAGGCCTTATGTAGACTTCTAACCACAATATTTAATAGCTACAGAGTACTTGTAAGATTTTGATCGAAAAACGTTGGCGCACAAACTCATAATAGTAATTGACATACGAGGTAGAAATCGTTAGGAAAACTCACACCGCTGTACGATATTTTATACGTCGTGCGATAAGATTGTAAGTGACTTATGGGAACAAACCACAAATCAGTTATCTATTGCACGCGCCTACGATTTCAACAAATATCTTTGTAGCCATTAAAAATAGACATTCAAAATTTCAATGCGCCTGACTACCAACTACCTCTGTGGTCAGGAATCTTATTATATGAGTATGGTCTCTCAATGAGTGTGTGTACATATCATATACAAGGTGCAGTCCAAAACAAACAAGACTGGCGTTATACAAATGTTTTTGATGGCGCCATCTTTTTAATGAGTTAGTACCTTGGAAGTTATATCCCGAGCTGACTTCCAGTGAAAACTTGGTGACATTCGGTTCAGTGGAAGCGAAGTTATTGCGTCTAAAGTGTCAGTATGTTTGTGTCATCGGTACAAAAATGAGTTTCGAACAAAGAGCTAATATCAAGTTTTGTTTTAAAAGCGATAAAACTTTTACCGAAGCATTTGAATTGATGAAAAAAGTTTATGGCGATGATTATCTATCTCGTGCCAGAGCTCATGAGTGGTTTACACGTTTCAGAGATGGTTGTGAGGACATAAATACAATGAACATACGGGCCGGGCCACCCAAAATCAGTAATCACCGAAAACTCCATCAAAATTGTTCATAAATTTATCAAAAATGAACCGAAATCATCGTTGAAATTCATGAAGTCGGTGTTGAATATCTCCAAAACATCGATTTATCGCATTTTAACTGATCATTTGAGCTTACGAAAGGTCTGTGCACTTTTCATTCCGCACAAGTTAACTGAGGACCAAAAATTGCTCAGAATTCAACATTCGAAAAATCTCATTAAAGAGGCGAGAAAAGACGAGAACTTCCTTTACAACATTGGAACTGGTGATGAAACGTGGTGCTTCCAACATAAAACAAGAAACTAAGAGTCAAAGTACCGAATGGAAGGCACCAGATGAGTCACCACCCAAAAAATCACCTTTGCAGAAGTCAAAAATCAAGTCGATGTTCATTTGTTTTTACGATTCCAAGGGAAATGTTCACAAGGAGTTCATGCCAATGGACCAAGCAGGCAATGCAATTTTCTATCTTGGCGTTTTGAAGCATTTGTTGAATCGCTTTCGTTCAATGTACCGCGAAGAAGGGCACTTATTGCTTGATAATACACCATCTCATCGACCCACTCTTGTGTCTGATTTTTTGACTAGAAATCGGATTTTAACCATCAATCACTCACCGCATTCGCCTGATATGGCTTCCTATGACTTCTACCTATTCGGAAAATTGCATTTATCTAAGAAAGAAAAACGTTTTGCATCCATAGAGGCCACCCAAAAGGCTTGTACCGGTATCCTGAAGGACTATCCGGATTCCGGTCAATGACCTGAAACACTCTTTCGGAAAGCTTTTAGATCGCACAAAACAGTGTATCGAGGCCAGTGGGGACTATTTTTAATCAATAAACTCGAAATTATCAGAACAAAGCTCCTGTTGTTTCTATTTTAGCTCAAGCTTGTTTATTTTGGACTTCACCTTGTATATATATATATGAGGTTAGGTCGAAGTGACTGCTGCGGAAGCCAACGGTGCACTTAGATGTCAGAGATGGAGGTCGGTTTTAAAAACAGTTTATAATAAAAAGGCTTCAAATAATAATAATATTAATATTAATTATTTTATTTTGCCTCATATCTGTGAATTTTGCATTCGTTTCGATCATACTCGACAGAGATAACTGATATTATTATATATGGTTGGTGCGTACACCCTTTTTCTTAAGTGTTTGGCCGAGCTCGTCCTCCTATTTGTGGTGTGCGTCTTGATGTTATTCCACGAATGAAGGGACCTACAGTTTCAAGCCGACTCCGCACGGCAGATATTTTTTATGAGGACCTTATTCATGGCAGAAATGCACTCAGAGGTTTGCCATTGTCTGCCGAAGGGCGACCACTATCAGAAAAGGCTTTTTCTATCGTTTGGTGTTTCATGCCCGAAAATACGAATCTATGCACATCACTCATCGGCCGCCAACCAAATAGAAAATATGTAGGACTGGATCTGAATTGTTAAACGAATTAAAGAGATTATGAAATGAAGATGAAAATATTTATTATTCACTTAAAAAACGTGCACTTAGGAAGTGACAATATTTACTTGCGTTTGGTTGACAAAAAACAACAGTTTCACAGAATTTGCGACTGCCAGTCTACATCGATATCTTTAGATAAATTTCAAGTGAAGTGATATGAGCCAAGTCGGAAAGACCGTCGCAGATAAGCAATGAAGAGGAAGGCGAACAAAACAAATGTATGTATGTGCATACATATGTACGTGTGTATGCACAAATAACTGACCGTCACAGGAAGAGGTCTCAGGTGCAGTAAAATATAATATTAGGCAGACAGTAAGACAATACACGTGAAACTAAGAAAACAGTGGAATACTTAATTTTTCCCTGCAGGGAAATACTCGAGGACTCAATGAATGCACTTCTACTGGCTTTAGAACCATGATTAGTTACCGTTGTTCATTGAAACTGTTGCTTAAACAATATTGCTAATGTACATACAACAGCCGTAAGAAAATCCTCATAGTAACTGTAAACACAGCTGTGTGCGGTGAAACAAATTTGCGCAGCTTTTGTGCCGATGTTGCTATGCTGATTCCTCCAATGTTTTGTGTTTTTAAGTAGTTTATGTCCAAAGTTTTTTATTTGGTAAGACAAATATTAATTGTTACGTTTATAATATTAACTGATAATTTCGAGCTTTTGAAAATGTGTACACTGCTTTTCTAACGCGCTCGTTATTTCGCAATATTTTCCCTGAATTATATATAAGAATTTGTTGGATTTAGTATTGTGAAGTATTTTGAAACTAAATAATACAACAATTAATACTCTAATATGTAGCTAAGTTTAATATTTCAGACTCGATTTGGTTCTTGTTCAAAATCTGAATTCTGAAATTATATTTGTGAAAAAATTCCTAATCAATATTCCATATGTATGTAACAGATACAAAAATTAGAGAGTACATACATATTTTTAATCTTTGTTTTGCCTTTATACCTTTAAATATTAAATTTTCTAATCAACTTGTTTTAATTTGGCAAAAATGAATTCAAAAGCATATAGTAGTCCAAATTCAGCAGAGGCTGATGCAGATGACTCTGATTGGGACGCAGCCGAAGATGTATCGATTTTTAAATGATTAATTGAATTGAAATGTGTGCTGTACGAGTATGTGTTGGCAAGTATTGTTCGAAAAACTGAATCTACAAAAGTATTATTAAAAAATAAAAATAATAATTATTATTAGGCTACTACCCCTTAGGCTTTTTATTGTTCCATAAAGTAACAAGTTACAAGTCTACCTTGCTGAGTGAAAGTAGCTTATCGGAAATCCCTGCGTTAGGAGTTGCTTTTCGCTACCGGTGTGATTGCGCCAGTTTTCAACGAACTTCTTCACCTCCCACCTCCTGAGAAGTTCATTAATGTGGCCACAAAAAGGCTCAGGACCAATTAGAGGCATGTTTGCCCCTTCTTTAGCTAGATGGTCCGATATTTCATTTCCCGCTATTTCCTTACTCACGAGCGACAGTGTCCAGGAACCCAACCCAATAATACTGTGTTGATCCGCATTTCCTAAATATGGTAAAGTTCTAAAATGTCGCGACTTCAATCTTCAACTAAAAATGCGCTTCATAAAATGCTATGTATGGTCAGTTTTGCTATATAGCATGGAAATATAGGCCATAAAACTCTCCGACATGAATAAACTGGAAGCATTTGAAAAGTGGCTTCTCCGGAGATCGCTCAAGATACCATGTTCAGAGTTCAGAGAGACGACAGAGAACTCACCAAGTGCGTCAAACGACGAAAAACTTCATATTTGGAGCATATTCTACGAAACCCGAAATATGAAATCTTTCAATTCATATTGCAGGGCAAGATGGAAGGAGGAAGAGGTATCGGGCGTAAGTAGTTTTTTTGGTTGAGGAACATAAGGCAGTGAACCGGTATACAATGTGTGGATCCTCTCTAGGAAGCAGCTAGAGACCGCGAATTATTCTCCAATAGAGTTCAAAACTTAAATTAAAAAAAACAACAATGTAACAAAAATTGTATTAAAATGCATAAACGCTTACATTCGATTACGAATAGCAAATAAAGAAGAAGAAGTTCCCTAACATATTGAAAAGGTGCAGGCAGTCATATACCGTTTTTGAGTATAGTTCATCTCTCGGCTGACTGCTCAACATAACTTCGGGTAACGCGCTGCCAAAATCGGCCTTAACTAAATAATGATGTCACTGGCTCTTCTAAAGGGTGTTTTTTTAGAGGTTAGGTTTTCAAGATACGGAAAGGAGTTACCTGTATGCCGCGATGTCTGAATTTGGTATCCCCGCAAAACTAATACGGCTATGTAAGATGACGTTGCTCAACACCAGCAGCGCCGTCAGAATTGGGAAGGACCTCTCCGAGCCGTTTGATACCAAACGAGGTTTCAGACAGGGTGACTCGCTGTCGTGTGACTTCTTTAACCTGATGTTGGAGAGCATCGTACGAGCCGCAGAACTTAATCGCTCAGACACAATATTTTATAAGAGCGTGCAATTGTTGGCGTATGCCGATGATATTGGCATCATTGGCCTTAATAATCGCGCTGTTAGTTCTGCCTTCTCCAAACTGGATAAAGAGGCAAAGCGAATGGGTCTGGTGGTGAACGAGGACAAAACGAAGTACCTCCTGTCTTCAAACAAACAGTCGGCGCACTCGCGTATTGGCACCCACGTCACTGTAGACAGTTATAATTTCGAGGTTGTAAAAGACTTCGTCTATTTAGGAACCAGCATTAACACCGATAACAATGTCAGCCTTGAAATCCAACGTAGAATCTCTCTTGCCAACAAGTGCTACTTTGGACTAAGTAGGCAATTGAGTAGTAAAGTCCTCTCTCGACGAACAAAACTAACACTCTACAAGACTCTCATCATGCCCGTCCTAACGTATGGCGCAGAAGCTTGGACGATGACAACATCCGATGAAGCGACGCTTGGAGTGTTCGAGAGAAAGATTCTGCGTAAGATTTTTGGACCTTTGCACGTTGGCAACAGCGAATATCGCAGACGATGGAACGATGAACTGTATGGGCTTTACGACGACATAGACATAGCGCAGCGAATAAAGATCCAGCGGCTACGTTGGCTGGGTCATGTCGTCCGAATGGATACAAACGCTACGGCTTTGAAAGTATTCGATGCGGTACCAGCTGGTGGTAGCAGAGGAAGAAGGCGGCCTCCTCTGCGTTGGAAAGATCAGGTGGAGAAGGACTTGGCTTCACTTGGTGTGTCCAACTGGCGCCGGTTAGCACGAGAAAGAAACGACTGGCGCGCTTTGTTAAACTCGGCCAAAATCGCGTAAGCGGTTATAGCGCCAATTAAGAAGAAGAAGGTTTTCAAGATGAAATAAAACGTATATAATTTAATGTTATGGCCAAGAATTTAGCTTTATTATAAAGATAAGGGTTTGCCATTATGTTTTAAAAATGATACCCATTCAACCAAAAGTGAGCTTCATCGCTGAACAAAATTTTCTTCGATGCGTCGCGCGAACCGAACCATTATTTTCGTAATAAATTTGCACGATTTGCAAACGTTGTTCTGGTGTAAGTCTATTCATTATGAAATGGCAAACCAAACTGAGCATAAATCAAGTGACAGCTGTCAAAAAGACCATCTACGAAAAAAGTAGTGCCAACTTGAAAACCTAACCTCTAAAAAAAACACCCTACTATTATGATCTCTGATTGGGATCCAGTATGTTGAAAACCTTTTGAAAAGTACATATATATAGTGTTTTCTGGTAAAATTTCTTGTGGGCCTGTTCAAATCCTAAGTTTTAAGGCACCGTACGAGCATGTTTGTTTGTATGTGTATATAAATAGTATCTGTATATTATATGTCAAGATTTACTAAGCACATAAGCAACCAAATATGAATTTCCTAGCACTCAACCGATTGACGTTTGCAGTCCCAAAGCGTTTCGCTTATCACTCGCCTTTTTTTCTAATTTTTGCAAATTCGTATTTTATAGCGGACTATTTAGCGAATATTAAAAATGGAACTATAGTTTTTTGCTAAACAAAAATCACTAGTCTGATATTTATTATCTGTACATATGTATGTACGTATGGCCAACCCCACACAATCGCACGACGTCTAAGCCGTCGACAACAACAGTGCAATAAACTAGCAATTAAACGACTGTCGCAGCAGTGAGGCCATTGAACTTTTGAGGCAAACGCACACACCCACACTCATAAAATAAATAATACGAAACTATTTTTATACGTACATTCAATTATATACATACTTATATACATAGAAAAATTAAGCCAATAATAAGAAAGTCACCAGAAGCTCAGCCAAATTAAACTAAATTAACGCAACGGCTTTTGAAATCTGAGTGGAGGCTGCAATCTAAGCGCTGTGTGTTCTTCGCTTGCTTTCCATCAAATATTTATCAGTTCAAAAACGTTTTAAAAATAGATTAGTTACTAACATTTTACAAAGAATTTGTGTTTGCAAAACAAATACTTCTTTTTTTTTGTAATAAAATATTTGTTTGTTTGAGTATTCTTGGCAAGGTCGATAGTCTAGGAATTTCTTAATTATTGTACTTTTCCGTGTTGCAAAAACAATAAAATACCAAATGCACGAATAGCGAACTTGGCAGGAATGTGCATATGTATATACAAGGTGGCGCAAAATTAGTCACCCTATCGGAAAATTTATAATTTAGTAAATTATATGAGTCACGACGGCGGGCACCGTAGCCTCATGAGTTGGTGTGTGACAAACCATTCGGAAGCGCGCAGGTCAAGTCTCCGTGCGTGAAATATCAAATAATAGAAAACGTTTTTTCTAATAGCGGTCGCCCCTCGGACGGCAGTGGCAAACCACCGAGTGTATTGCTTCCATGAAAAAGCTCCTCATAAAATTCATCTGCCGTTCAGAGTAGGCTTAAAACTGTAGGCTCGCCCCTCAACATCAAGACGCACACTACAAATAGGAGAAGGAGCTCAGCCAAACACCAAAAAAGGGTGTAAGTGGGTGTAGGTTGTAGACATATTTGGCACTTACTCAGTAGACAGCTGCATTACACAAACAGACAAGCATTAAAGGTCAAAATAAAGATTTCCATCACTCAAAATTATTTTTTTATTTTATTTTTTTGGTAAAAAAAGTCATTCAAAAACAAAATTGGATGATTAATTTTGTGCCACCGGGGAACATACAGGCACATAGCTCGATATGAAAATAATTACGCTTCCGCTTAGTCTTACGATATAATTTATTTAAGAAAATTTTTAATTATGCAAACTAGCGAGAGCTCCTAAGACTAGTCTCATTTTGCGTATGAAGTAACCATTTTCCGGAGTAAGCCTTATGAGATAGTGGTTTCAGACAAATCAAAACATTGACAACAGTAAATCGAAATAAAAACAAGGATATATATTTGGTAGTTACTTCAAATAGTTTTCAGCCAACCCAAAAGCGAAGAATGGATTAGAAAAGGCTTAGACTGCCAGCGAATACAGAATGTACGGAGGCTAATCTAGGTTGTTTAGTTCATTTTGTGGACACTGAAGGCAAAACTGTTGGTAATTTTTACCTCTCCCTAAAATTGAGCCATTGAGTTTGCTTATCATATTCGCTTACCCAAGATGTCTCATCATTTGAAATCTTCTTGATTGGCGCGATAACTCCTCATGCGTTTTTGGCCGAGTTTATTTCTTTCCACCTGATCTTTTTAACGCAGAGAAAGGCTTTCTCTTCCAAATCGACCACCAACTGGTACCGCATCGAATACTTTCAGAGTCGCAGCGATTGCCCCCATTCGAACGATATGACCCAGTCAACGTAGCCGCTATATCTTATTTATAATGCAATGTCATCGTAAAGCTCATACAGCTCACCGTTCTATCGCCTACGATACTCGCTGTCGCTAGCGTGCCATATCCAAATTCTTCCGCAGAATCTTTCTCTCAAACACTCCAAAGGACGCGTTATCGGATATTGTCATTGTCCAAGACTCTGCGCCATACATTAGGATGGGCATGATGAGAGTCTTATAAAATGTTCGTCATGTTCGTCGAGAGAGGAATTCACTATTCAAGTGGTCACTCAGTCCAAATTAGCACTTATTGGCAAGAGAGGTTGTCCGTGGATCTCAAGGTTGACATTGTTATCGGTATTAGTACTGATTCCTAAATAAACGAAGTCTCTTAAAACCTCGAAATCATAAATGTCAACAGTGGGTGACGCACAGTGCGGCCGATTCCCAAAAAGCTGGTCAAAAGTCGAAAAAAAAGTTTCTAGATAGAGTTTTTTTGTCTTTGGGTTGGCTACAGTAATGCCTTGAGTAGTGAAAACCGTTCATAGCAACGTCCTGACCCTAAGTATCCTCTGTATTTTCAGTCGCAACGTGGCCTTCGGTTGAGCATCGTATTACTGTCGATGAATAGTGAAAGTTGTACACATTTGAAAGATTTTGTAATGGAGTAAATTGAACAAAACCAAATGGAATCATCTTCGGAAGGTTAGTAAAATACGAGAAATCTTTATCTCTCTTCGGTTCGCTTATTTATCCAGTTTGGATAATTAACAGCGAGACAATTAACAGCGCGGTTGTTACGGCCGAAATTCGATAAGATACTTATGAAAATATTGGTAATGGCACACACAGAAGATGTGACCAACCTCAAACGTTTAACCGGCTCCCAGCAAGGAATCAACAGATCAACGTTAGCAAGTTTATAACAGAGGTCGGCAAAAACTGAGATTATGATGATAATCTTTGAAAACATTCTCGCACGCACTACTCATTTTACTTCGTTACCGTTTGAACAATGGCTGATTGGAAGACTGATCCAACTAAACTCCCTTTATATATTTTATTTTCACTTCATGCACCTCTCTCTCTCTCTAACAAATCCCCCATAACGTAACAGTCAACGTTACTTTCACAATTTTGCTTCGGATGGCCAAATCTTGTAATTTATCTTCTTTGTCTCCACCGCAGCTCTGCATTCTCTCCGGTACGGTCGAGATGTATTAACAGGCTGTAACTTCTATCTGACTTCTTAACTGACAAATAGCTTCCATGGTCCATCAGCTATTTGGAACTTCATCAACTTTAGGCCAGATTTTCCTTGTTTTGTTTGACAGGTAGCTTTCGTGACAGATGTCCTTTTCACCTTTTCATTAATTTTATACCAGATTCGCTGATAAATAGTTTCTATTATTCGCCTTTTTTTACAGACTTTGACTGATAGCTTCCGTGGTTCGTCAGCCATTTGGCACTTTATCAGCTTTAGGTCAGATTTTCCTTATTATCTTACACATAAATGTCGTAGCAGGTGAAGTACATCTTATTATTTTTTTGATGAAATCGAACGAGCTGTTACTTACAAAAAAATACTTGGATGCATATCTTTTTAGCCAGAATTTACCACAAATTCTTCTGTACCTTTTCGAAGTGCTTCCTCCCGGGCCAAACACCATCAGTAACGACGCACTGTCGAGGAACCCATCCTTAGGCAAATCAAACACAGAAAGTTACAGCATCACAAGAATGGCACTGGGCTGGAACCCGAATGGGAGCAGAGGTCGCGGTCGACCAAAAAACACTTCGAGTAGGTCGATGTTTCGCGAACTAGCAGATGCCGCCATCTCATGGGGCGGTGCAAAAACAACAGCACAGAACCGTGTACGATGAAGAGACTTGTCTTGCTTATGCTCCCGCGATAAGCGAACAAGGAAAAAGAAAAAATTAGATAATAATAGATATTTTATAGCAGCTTGACTGTTAGAGCAAATGGTAATAGACGATCGCTCAGTAGCCGTTGAAGTTGTGAACTAAAGAGTATTTTATATTTAATTTTTATTTAATTTTTTTACCACAATTCCATGGGCTTTACATACTTTTCCGTGTTTTTTTCTATCAGTGCAAAGCACCTTTAGTAAATATTCTTGTAAAACCGCCTCGGTCGAATTTCTGGATACGCCCAAATTCATATGTAAGTACATACTCTTATTTATCAATTTCAAAAAGTTCATCGCCCAATTCCGCTAAATAAATAAAATGAGCCAGTACTTATTTTTGTTTTGAATGTGGCTGCGGTTTCAACATGAAAAATCATTAATTTTATGGTTGGAAGCAACTGATGTGAAAAAATGATGAAAAATACATAAATTAGCATCAAAGTCAATCGTTCGTTTTTTCTTTGTTCTTTTTTTCGCATACAAACAATCAAAATAACTTGCGGTATTTGATTTTATTTTGTGTTGGCTATTTTTAAGCAAAAAACTACGACTCAAGTAATGTTTTGAGTTAAAAATAATTTGTTTGAAAATGCATGTGACTATGGAAGCCTATAAATTGCTTTGTTTATTTTAAATTCCTTTAATTAAAACAAATAAGGCAATTCAAAAATACATTCCAACCAAGACTTATTTTCATAACAACAATCTGCAATGTTCAGATGCACATGCATATATTTATGGCACATATATATCTATTTGAAACTAAGGAGCAGGATGTTAATTTGTTCGTATATACTTAGTCCTGCTGTAAGTTCTGTTACAAGTTAAGTCCTTTATAATAATACTTTTTATAAAGGGTTACATACGCCCAGAAATTAAAAAAAATCAATTGTTTTTTCGATATTTCGATAGTATAGTATCTTAAAAATGTGCTGTGAAATTTTCATACGGAAACTCCCAATATTATCGCTTCTACAGCCCAATAACTAAGTAGAGAGCAGTCCGCGCGCTCCTGTATCACAAACTTTAAACTCGATAACTCATACAGTTTTTAATATTTTTTGGTGTGGTTGTTTTAAAAAATTCGAAAGTGTTTTCTCTATGCATTTGATTTTTGGTATCTTTATTAAAGAATTTTATAAACATAATTAAAGTGGGACATTTATGACGTAAAACGCATACTTTTGTTTAAAATTCCGTAAATTGCAAAATTTTCCGAAATCCAAAAATCCGGCTCGACGGGCTATAACTACAAGCATTTTACAAGCATTTTTTGCTTTTTACAGATCCATCAATATTTTAAGAAGAAATGATGCAACCCTGGAGCAACTTTTTTCCATTGTACTTTGGGTCACGTGATTTTTTATATACTAATTTTTGTAAAGAAAAATTAAAATAATTTTTTTTTATAAAGTTTAAGTACTAATAAAGAATGTATAACATTATAACATTTTTTTATATTTATTTCTAGTGTTATCCATTTTTTTATTATTTTTCTATTGTTATCCCTTCTGATAACAGTTTTTCCTTTAGCTCATTTTTGGCGCTGCTGGACGTAACCCCTTAATGAAGTTAGTTTTAATCATATTAATCATATAAAGAGAGTACTGCTCAACTACTTCACCACGCCTTCTAAGACATCCTCCTGGTATACTTTGCCTCGGTAATGCCACCCTGAGTCTTTAGAAGTTTTAGTTTTGTAGTTTTGCTTAATAAAAACTTCTTCAACAGTGAAAATTTTCTCATCTGTGCAAAGAACGACTGTCGAAACCCAACCTTTCAGTTGCCAATGTCATCCATAGTTAACGAGAGTTTACAGAAATTATTTTCTACTTCAAAGCGATTCTAGAATAATAACGAAGTTGGCTATACCTTCTATTTTGCTTTTTCTAATACCTGCTTCTTTAATAAACGGTGGTTAAATTTAAAGGGCCGATGTTGAATGTAAACCACACCTAAACCTCAAGTTTTTTTTTTTGCATTTTATTTCACATTTTTCAATTTCAGACTAACTCAATTTGACCCATGGAAAGATACACAATCGAGCAACGCGTTAAAGTTATTCAGGCTTATTATGAAAACGGGCGTTCAAATCAAAATGCATATCGCGCACTTCGTGATTTTTTCGGTAAATTTAATCGTCCAAATGTGTGTACGATCGGAAAAATTGTGCAAAAGTTTGAGCAAACCGGGTCTGTAGGAGATGTGAAAACATCAATAAGCAGAATTGCCGCATTTGGGCGAACTTTTTATGGTCCGAATTGGAAGATATGGATGTGGACTATATGTGGTTTCAGCAGGACGGTGCCACTTGTCACACAGCTAACGAAACAATGGCTCTTTTGCGCGCAAAATTTGATGGCCGAATAATCTCACGTCGCGGCGATGTCAATTGGTCGCTAAGATCAGTGATTTGACACCGTTGGACTTCTTTCTTTGGGGTTGTTTGAAAGAAAAGGTGTACGTCGATAAGCCAGCAACAATTCAAGAGCTAAAGGATGAGATAATTTGGCACATTAACGGCATAGAATTATGCCTCAGCGTCATCGACAATTTGGACCATCGGATGGAGGTAGGCTGCCGAAGCCGCGGCGGCCATTTGGCCGATATTTTCTTCCATACGTAATTGAGCCATACCAATATTATCATAATAAAGAGAAATGACAATAATTTCCAAAAAATTGTATTTTATTCAAGGTCAACACCGGCCCTTGAAACTTAACCACCCTTTATAAAAATAAATCGCAAACTGTGTTGGTAAGCGCATAACTCAACCACGCATGGACCAATCTTAACAATTTTTTTTTTTAAATGTTCCTTGAAGTCCAAGGATGGTTTGTACGGCGAGAAAAATTCGAATAATTTCCGGGAAACCCCTAAAACAGCCCTTTTCTTTTTCCCATACAAATATTGCGCGTTCGTGTGTTTGTGCGTGTTCGCGTTGCAGGATCTAATGCGTTCACACAAAAGTGATAATATCGTGAACCCGACCAAATTGAAAAGTCAAAAAATGTAAGAGCTATAGATTTGACTACCCTCGCAATATTCTTTCTTTTGTTTAAGTTTCAGAACGAGATAAAGAATGATTTCATTCACAAATAATAAATAAAAAAAGGTAAGTAAATTCTAAGAAGAATCACGCAAGGCTGAACAAATCCAAACGTATTTTAATAATACCAAAAGATAAACATATTTTAAGAAGAACAGAAGATAATCATTATTAATTAAACTAGAAAATCCATGTTTCTCACATGGTCAATTGTATGTTGCCTGTGCTCGATTTGTTTGCATATTCACCAGGTAATCAAACAAAAAACATTGTATATCATAAAGCACTACAATAAAAATAAAACAGTTTTTTGTTAATTATTATGATTCACTTGATTTACAATAAAGTGATTACTAAAAATACTTATATACGTTTTATTTCATTATTCTTTATTAAATCGGTTATTAACCCTATTTAATAATAATAATAATAAATAATCAATTATCTTTATGTTTTGTCATTGAAGCACCCATTTATAAATATTTGTCACCTTTAGCTTCCCACTATCCCTTTAGATTATTTTTCAATCAGGTTTGAACCTTAAGTTCCCCTCTTAGTTTGAAGCCTTCTGGCAAACATCCCAGTCGGGGTTTTTAATGGGTCCCAAAAGGGTGGCCAAAGTTCGTGGAAGCGAAGATTCTTAGGTTACCCGAGCTGACCCTTTTCTTTAATTCTCCTGAACAGAACCGTCACCATGATGATAGGGCGGTGTGTGAGGGTCAGCAGAGTAAAAACGTCTTAAGGTCAAAATATAAACTGCCACATTCAAAATCTATTTTACAGAACGAAGTCTGTCGGGCCCGCTAGTTTTTAATGAAAATGAAAAATATTCAAAAAATATTCAATCACAAAAACTGGTAGCCCAATTTATTTGAAAGAGTAATTCCAATGTGATTATTGAACAGAAAATGGTGAATCATTCCTTATTTTTCTTTTTTATTTTTAGCTATTTATTATTTACGTTTAAATAAAATTGTTGACAAAACAAGCTTTTTTATAGTAAAATTAAAAAATAAAAATTCATTAAAATTTTTTTTTTTTTAATAAAAATTTTTTTAATTAAAATTTAATATACAATTTGATTAAAATTTTATTTTTTTATATAAAAATTAATTAAAATTTTTTTTTAATTTCTTATTAGTTACTTTTTACAATTAAATTTAAAAATAGGCCGAATTTAAACTCGAAAAAATTAATACGCTAATTCTTTCGCCAACTCACAACTCGCACTTTGGCTATTTCTACCTTACCAAACACCAGATGATTTTTATAAAACGATCGAGGAACTGATTGTAGAATGACTGCATAGCAACTCTTAAGAAAACATTTTTTCTTTTGTTTTTTTTTTTTAGTTTGTTTGGAAATCGGAATCGAATCCATTTGTTTGGAACAGAAGGCCATCTTCGATTACGATGACTACTGTGCACAAAAGGCGTACGCTGAAGCCAAAAAGTTGAAAAATATTGCTTATCTTTAGAGGTTTATTTATAAGCGGCTTTAAGGAGTATCAGCCTATTTACCATAAGTGATACGATAACCAAAGCGATATAATCTGCAATTGTGAAGTATTCAATAGTTAACATGCAGTATTAATTGGCTTGTATTAGCTAATTTTTCAGATTATGCCAATTGGTTCTTAAAGCCATTTCCGATATATTCAAATATTACACTTTCCACATTGCCGATTCATGAGCTTAATTTTTCAGCTCTAAAGAGGTCAAATGAGAATTTTAAATTTGGTGTGCAAGAATGCGAAATCGATTCAAACTAACCTCATATTCCAGTTGAATACTCGTATATCAAAAGTATTTTATCTTAAGTACTTATAAAATTGAGTGCTTAATCAAAATTTCATCTGCTATGTAGTATTACTCACATGCCTAGTATGAACCACCCTTTTTGTCTAGCGAATGTAGTGCAAGAAAAACTTAAGTTCATTGCCAATTTTTTGTTTCTATTCAAGTACAACCGCACGTGTAGGCCAGTTTAAACTGAAATAAAATCTATAGACATAAAATTAGCTTATCAGCTCTTGTTTGCTGACATGAAAAATAAAAGAGTGGGAGTAAAGCTATATTTTGCGTACACAAATGCATACATACATGAATCCATGAATACCTTGCGGGAAAAATGAAACTAGTAAATACAATAAAAAAACACTAGTAGCATTCCAATAGTTTTCACAATTTGAAGAGGAAGCAAGAGCAGCCTCTAGCAGGAAATGAACTAATCTGGACAGCTACAGGGTATCGAGTTCATTTTGCCCAAGACTCGGCGAAGAAAGCACACGGACTTTAGTTTTGGCCTCAAAAGCGCATATAGAATATAATAAAATGCTTTCCCCTACCAATAATTGCCACTTTTCTTAAAAATAGGTCACATGCTGTCTATAGTGGGTCACTGGCGTCTTTTGTTTTAGAATTTCACAGCGAAGTTCCGCATGAATCTATTCTTGGTCCTCTTCACAACTTCTTTTTCAGTTGCATGCAGGTGATGTCCAGATTAATCGATCTTGCCACCTCAATGAAATACAGTCTGTGTCAGAAGAAAAGAACCGGTTTCATTCTTGTAACTTCAAGATATATTTCGTTCTGCTTTTTGCTACATAATAGTCCCACTCGTCCAACTTTTTAAGCGGGACCCTTCTTTGTGCCTACGCCAAGCACGATCAGTTATTGCTAAAAAGGGAATAGATGTGAGTATCAGCACCATCGACCTTCAACTAAAGAAGGCGAACATATCCTACCGTCCAACATCATCAAAACCACTGCTCTCAGAAAAACACATTGAGAAACAACAAAATCAGGAAATGATGTCACAGAATTGAACTGGCCTTCCCAGTCTCCAGACGCCAACCCCGTTGAAAATGTGTGGAGAACTATGAAAACACATCTTGCCGAAAGGCCAGTTCATGATTTAAAGGAACTCGTACGTCAAGTTCGCAAAATCTAGTCCTGTTTATCGACGAGCTGCGCAGAAAAGCTGCTCAAAGCATGAAGAAGATGCCATGCTATACTCGACAACGATGAAGACTACACGGCTTATTGAGTAATTGCGACTCGTAGTTTTGTACATTCTTTCATGTAAAAAAATTTAAATGTATATCTCTTATACTTCATGAATAATCGCGGTTGTTTTTCTGACACAGACTGTATTCTTAAATCAACCAAAATTTATGCAGCATTAACAAATGGGCATCCGACAATACACTAAGAAGTCTCAAGTGCTTACTTGCCCCCAGTGAATATGTCATGAGACATATAGCAAAGATCGTCCACCAATAACTTGCGATAAAATACGGTATCTTTACACTGTACTGGGACAGATTTACATACATATATCCACAGATCAAACTGCAGCTGCCAACAAACCTGTCATCATCTTGTTCGACAAGGCAAATAAAACAATTGAAGTACTTGATACAGCGGTGCCGCCTCTTAATCGCAACATCCAAAGCGCGTACTCTACTAAAATATCAAAGTATGCAGTTTTGGTCATAGGCGAGGCAAATCAAACGCAGAATGTGGCGATGGATAGGGCACACATTGAGAAAACCACCAGATAGCATCACGAGAATGGAATCGGACTGGAACCCGCAAGGGAGCAGAGGTCGCGGTCGACCAAACACTTGGAGAAGGTCGATGCTGCGCGAACTAGCAGATGCCGACATCTCAAGGGACGGTGTAAAAACAACAGCACAGAACCGTGTACGATGGAAGAGTGTTGACGAGGCCCAATGCTCCCGAGAGGAGTGAACGGAGAAAAAAAAACAAAGCGAGGGAAGTGAACATAATTCCAATAATAATATCTTCCACAGGACTAGTACGTAAGCATCTAATAAAAAACTTGAAAAGTGTGACTGCCAACACCTTTTAGAAGGCATGCAGAAGTCGACCATACGGGATACTGGATGTGCAATAGTTCGAAGATTTTTAAATATTTAAGCATTAGCAATCGCATGGGCGTAGAACTTGGACTACGCTCCATCAGAACACAATCCCTTGACAATTTCGTCCGGGATGTGTAATCTCCGGCAAGAGCCGAAACTCAAATAAATAAATGGCATTAGGGACTGCTCCGCACAACAGTACCAATGACGGTTCGGATAAAATATCATCTCGTTCACATTGTACGCTCTGACTCAGTTCGCACTTCAGTGTTACAAAAAGATTATAGCAGTCACACTAAAGAAAAGAACGTTCCAAGTTCGGCCTCGTTCAATTTGTTCGCGTTATTTTGGGACTGGTAGCGAATGGAACGGGGCCGAACTAGAGTTTGACTGTTACGAATAATTTGAATGCACACTTTTTTCTTACTTTAAACGGACTAAAAACGAGCCGAGTTTAAGACTATGACATTTACTATTTGATGCTATTTTAAACGAATGATAAACGAACACTTACAGTCGGGCATTGACACTAAGAAGACAAGACTGGGAGTGAAATTAAACTATTGTAAAGGCATTGACGGACGGCGACATTAATCAGGATTACTGGGGTAGTTAATCTGATTAAAGTTGTAGTGTGGCAGCCGGCTGTTACGCGGATCAGTGAACAGCTGATTTGTTTATTGGATAGTTTTGTCAGTAAAAGATGGATCGCAGGTGACAAATACGGGTATTAGTAGGGCAGCTAAAAACTAATAATTTATTTAAAAAAAAAAAATAATTTAAATTTCTCAAACTGCTTCGAAATATTAAAACAATTAATATAATTTCGAAAGTATTAGTGCAAACTAGCATTGCTAGAGAGAAATCTGAGAAATTATAAATTTGATAATAAAGGATTTTCCAATAAGAGGTGTTATTTTGATATTCAAAGAAAAATGCTATTTTTTAATATAAGTGATCGGATGTTTATTTCATTATAAAGAGGAAGGTATGCCGTTAATAGTGGAAATTAACATCAGGCGAATGACCACCACGACCACGCTTACAGGACAATATCCTTTTCATGAAATTTTCCATAACCGAATTGCAAAGTGGCTGCCCTATTTCCTCGATAGCCCCACGAATTCCTTCTTTGAAGTCTTGAATCGACCCTGGGCTGTTGGCGTAGACCTTCTCTTTCACGTGGCCCCAAAGAAAAAAGTCGCAAGGTGTTAAATCACAAGATCTCGGTGGCCAGCGCTCGGTGTCTCTAGCGCGATGTATCTCTCGCTTAAGTTCTCCAATCAGGTATACCAAATAAGTCAGCGTCTCCATCTACGGCATCCAACCAACGGAGTTTTGGTATTCTTTTGTCTCTATATCTTCTGCATATACCCAGTAGAACTTTCTAAGGTGGGTGTACTTCGTCTGCCCGTATAATGTGGCTAGCCCGTCGTAGGCAGTTAAGCTTAATTGACGTGGCAATATCCGGATGTTTATACAGTCTTTGAAGCTTGCGATTAAAACGTGCTGTCTAGATGTCGTTTTCGCAAACAGTATCAAATATTTTTCGTTTGACTTTACACTCAAAAACGTTGAGGCCTTGTTTAGTGTTCGAGTTTCAGTTTCCAAGAATGCGACGTTTTTAGGTGTCTTTATAAAACAAAGGAGCATCGGTTCACGGCAAGTATTCTTTGCTCCATTTCAGTCGTTATGTTGTTGACGATTTTGATACCGAAATATTTGAGTTCGTGATCATTTTCGAAAATGTAGGTATCTAATTTAAAACTTTGGCCGATATTTTGTACTGCTTGTCTTTGTGGTGATGATACCATTACCTTCGACTTGTCTATATTAAGTGATCATCTCATTCTTCTTACCGCTATATCAATTTTTATAAAGGCCTTTAAGGTCATCAAGGGATGTCGGTATAATGCCCAAATCATCTGCATATGCCAGGATTTGTACCGATTTGAAGGATATAGTTCCGTCTGTGGTTACGCCAGCTTCCCTTATTATTTTTCCAAGAGCGAGATTAAACAGTAGGCATGAAAGAGGCCATTCCGATGACAGTTAATTTCCAATTTTGACATTTGCTAGTGTTGATTTTGTTAATCGAATAAGTTTGTGTGGAGTTCCAAATTTGTCCAAAGCAGCGACGAGATGGGTTCGTATTGCAGTCTTGAAGTCAATAAAGAATTTTTAGCATTGCCATCGAAAATACCCTTAATCCGCTTAAATTATGGACATTAAGTTCAGCCGTTGATGCGGATTAGTTGCACTTAATTCTTGAGATAAGTCCGAATTAAGTCTTTAATCCCGAATAACGCCAGCGACTGTCTATGCTATTGTGGGTCTGAACAGTTTAGGCACAATTTCTCTGAATGGGCTAATTGAAATTTCAAAAAAAGGGATGGTTTATGGATATATAGCAATTGGGCGAGGAAATTCTTTGCTGGGCTCTGCAATCGGTCTATGTGGCCAAAGAATGAACGTTTTTTAAGAGCAGCTCGTTTCGAATAACTTGGCCTAACCCACCTAAACTAACCTAACCTAAAATCGTAAATTTTAATCAGTAAAATAACCAAACATTAAACTTAGTTTCTATCGCCAGCTCCATTTACAAGTGGGTTTAAGCGTAACTATCAACTATCGAAGCCCACTAAGCCCACATCAAACGATAGAAGAAGTGCTTTCTAATACGAGTAGCGATGGTCGGTGAACAGACGCTTGCATTGCCTCGAATCGAATTTATTTCTGCCATGAAACACCCTCTCATAAAAAAACATCTGCAGTGCAGAGGAGTTTTAGATCGCTCCCCGTATAGGACAAGAGTTTAGCGTATTAGGGTGATCCACCAAAAATATATTTCTTTCTTAATTATTCAACATTCAGGAAAATTGTTGTTCCTAATTTTTGTTCTAAAATATGAAAGTACATAAAATGATTTGATAATTTGAAACTTGATTTCAGATAAAATAAACTTAAAAAAAATTTTAGCATAGGTGTGGTCTGAGTGACACAGTCCAGTCTCAATTAGCACAAAAGATGCCATTTTGATACATTACTTGTAGAACCACTACTTTTTATTAGTCGATCCATCTTGATTTGACTATGAATCTGCCTATGTCGCCAATTTCTTTCAAGTTAACTATCGAGAGTAACCTCAACATTCTATGTCGTAAAGCACCCAGACTTGGGCACTCACACAGATAGTGAAAGACCGTTTCCTTAGATTCTTCTAGGTTGCAACTTTTACATCTATCGTTGTACAGCCACCCCATCTTCCTCGTGTGGTCTCCCAAAGGTCAGTAGCCGATTATTGTTGAAGTAATTTTTAATATGTCTGCTCGCGGCTTTCTTGAAAAACTCATCAACTTTGGGCTTTGGACAGAAGAAAATACTTGGAAGTTTCATGGACTTTCGAATATACACCGTCGTCGACGCAGCAATCCATTTTGGATTCGTCAGTATAAAGTGTAGTTGTATTTTCTTTGAATACAGAATTCAAATCCCATTCCTTTCGCGTGGGGAACTTCACCTTCAACTCTAAAGTCTACCGTAGCGATAGTTAAATCTGATGAGTTTCTGCAAGCCTTTGGCTGTCTAAGATAACACTACAGGTAGGCCTCTTTTATTCGCCATTTCCCTGCTCGCTATCTCTATGCTCGATTAACTTAACGAAAAGTTTTAATGCGAATGCAACAACAAAGTTATCGAGCAGTGGTTGAAGGGCCCTCAGCCCCCTGAGTTGAGGAGTATTTGCTCTTTTTGGCCTCGCGTCAACTCACATCCTGTGAGCGGTTACGTTTAGCCGAGCTCCGTGCCGATTTAGGCTGTTGTTGTGGCTGGTTTAATTTTGCTGCGGTCGCGGCCTCGTACTTCACACGGTCCTCAACGTCCCGCTCGTGCGCTTTACCGGATTGTTCATTCTTGGCAATCTTTGCTAGAATGAATTTCGCCCTCAGGTAGCGCGCTTTGAACAGGGCACCGGCGACTTCTTGGTGACCTTCGCAGCGGTCCCCGGGGCATCATTGCCAGGAGTCACCTTGGCGGCCTTACCAGAGGCCCCCAAGGAAAACTTTCCAGAGGCCGCCTTGAATACCTCACCAGAGGTCGTCTTGGTAGCCGACTGGAGTAGGCTTGGTCTGAGAAGCGGGGTGCTGTGTTTTGCACAGCAACTAAATTTTGTTTTAAAATGAAATAATTACAAATTTTTCTAGAATCTTCAAGGTTTCCCTATTTACACATCTACAGCCAAAATTCGCCAAATTCATGAATGCGTTGAGATGGTTTAGATATCGATATTGAAAGTTGTTCAGCAACATTTTACGCTAGAGCTGCAATATTTTCAACAGAACGTCCAGTCGATCTGCAAGTCTTTTTTCTATCCTCGACGGAATCAGTTTCTCGAAAATTTTTCACCAACCTTTGAATTGTCGGCTCATTCGGACTATTAGCTCCACCAAAAAAATCCCGAATTTTGCGATAGGATGTGCGGAAAGATCGACCATTTTCATAATAGGTTTCAATAATTTGAAGACGTTGCACTTTCGTATAAAATCAAGCATCTCATTACTTGACAAATGTCAAAGATGATATCGAAAAAGTTACCGTTTAGGAA
The DNA here is from genome assembly GCA_037575425.1 of Anastrepha fraterculus. Taxonomy (NCBI): domain Eukaryota; kingdom Metazoa; phylum Arthropoda; class Insecta; order Diptera; family Tephritidae; genus Anastrepha; species Anastrepha fraterculus. Next base: position 668,461 of record JAYXIM010000311.1, on the reverse strand, counting down.
TTATTCACTACTGACATCCAGACGAACAAAACTAACACTTTATAAGACTCACATCCTGCCCGTCCTACCCTAAGGCACAGAAGCTTGGACAATGACAACATTCGTTCAGTCGTCTCTTGGAGTGTTTGAGAGAAACATTGTGCGGAAGATTTTTGGATCTTTGCACCTTAAGCAACGTCGAGTATCGTAAGTGATGGCACGATGAGCTATATGAGCTTTAAGACGACGTAAACTTAGTGCAGCGAATAAAGATTCAGCGGTTTCGATGGTTGGGTCATGTCGTCCGAATGCATACAAAACCTCCGAATTTGAAATTATTCGATGCGGTACCAGCTGATGGTAGCAGAGGAAGAGAAAGGCCTCCTCTGCGTTGGAAATATCAGGTGGAGAAAGACTTGGCCTCACTTGGTGTGTCCTGCTGGCGCCGGTTAGTACGAGAGCGAAATGACTGGCGCGCTTTGTTCAACTCAGCCAAAATCGCGTAAGCGGTTATCGCGCCAATCAGGAAGAAGAAGACATCTAGACATTACTTTTGAGAGACCCTTTATCAAAGCAAAGGCATGAGAAATCATAACAGTAATTTATAATTTTGAAATTTTTCTAGTTTTATTTTATATTTTATAGAATAACTCATTGTAAATTTATAGAATATTATTTTTTTTCATTTTTTTTATATTTTTTCAAAAAGAACAACACAAAGGCATGAGAAATCATAACAGTTAAAAATTTTGAAAATTTTCTATTTTTTTTGATATTTTATAGAATAACTCATTGTAAATTTTTATTATTTATTTGTTTAAGTTTTTAATATTTTTAAATATTTTTTCAAAAAGAACAACACAAAGGCATGAGAAATCATAAAAGTTAAACATTTTGAAATTTTTCTAGTTTTATTTATATTTTATAGAACTCATTGGCATTTTTTTTTATTTATTTTTTTATTTTTTAATATTTAAAATTTTTGTTTCAAAAATAACAATATCTATATATAGTTTTTTTTTTTCAAAGTACAGATTTTTTTTTTTCAAAGTAAATACATATGTAATTCTTTATATACATACCTACATATTTAAAAAAAAAATTTTTGTATGCCTTTACTTTTATGTTTAAGAAAATATGAGGCAAACTCACTGGTAGCGCACATTTTCTGCATTAGCGGGCCTACCTACAGGGTGTGTACTTATATGCATTCATACATACATACATATGTATGTGCATTCATTTAATGCGTGTGCGTAGCCAAACTACGCAAATCGCACACGTCCGACATAAGTAGTAGAAATCTTAAATTTGAAAAAAAAAAAAAAAATATATACATATATTTAGTTATTCGAATTCCCGCTGCTGTTGGCAAATTTATAGCGCATCACTATGACTTTTGGGTGTTGAAAGCCTGTTGTTGATGTACGCCATCGAGGAGGCATCATAGGAATTTCAAAACAAAGCAAAAGATGCATAAACATTTTTATGTTCGCATGTGTGTTATATCCTAAAAATAATCAGCCGTCATAGTGTGCGGGTGATTTAGTGATGGAACGCACAAATTGCTCATTTTATACAAAGTATACACACATGCATCTATACATAAGTACAAAAAGAAAAAAAACTTTTATAGACGCAGATACACACACACACATGTGCAGTTGAGTATTGCCATACTTATAGTTGATAGAAAAATATATAGGGCATATGGCAATGGCCATAAAACTGTGGTTTTGTGCGACATTCCTTTTTATATATGACAATTTTTACTAGAGGTTTTTTGCCTTTTATTCGCCGCTCCACAAATAATTCAACGCGTGGCGTACAAATAACAAATCATTACTATAAAGTCCACTTAATTAATTTAGCACACACAGACATACACAAGAACTGACGCACTCAAAAGTGATCTGCAGAGAATAGCCAAAGTAGTTTACATATAAACTTGCTAGATCGTTACACAAAAACAAGTCGATTTGGAACACTTTCTATGAGAGTGCTTAATTTATTTATTTTTTCTAAAAATATGTTTTTATTTTTTTTTTAATTCTATTTTTTTATTTTCAATTTTTTATTCCTTGCTAAATTATAGATGTACAATAGATGCCATTCGCAATTTAAAATAAACAAACTAATTAAGAACAGCATCATAATCCATATAATATCGCTCCTAGTCGGAACATAGGGCATATGTTGCCATTGTTTAAGTGTAGTAATTTTTCCAGTTGGGTCACTAGCCCGACGCAACCTACTTTACGAAAGCAGGAAAGTGGTGGAATTCTCACATTCATTCATTCACTTCATGGCGGTTATTAAGAAGCTATCCAGGGTACACCACCTAGCCGAAGCTGGCAGTTGTGAGGATCAGACGAATCGCTTCTGGCCATGCCCAAGTGCATAGCAATCAATCAGGGAGCTTTCCGCGATATATACCTCTGAATAGCCCCAAAATATGAGTGACATAAAAAGAAAACATTTCGGCACCCTGTAGATCGAGGACTTTTTCATAAGCCAGGCAAAGCAACTCCTTCGCTCTCTCATGTCTATCTTGTTGCTGCTTTGGTGTGAGATCATGCGCCTTTTCGATCTTATAAGGATTGACTTTGAGATCATTTCGCCATTTGATTGGCACTTCGTCGGGGATTTCGCGAAAGTCGCTTCTTCACTTTTTGAACCATTTCACGCGACGTTGCAGTTGTTTGATGACCACCTCTATGACGTTTCGCGATGCTACCAGCATCATTGTAACGAGTCATGATGCGATAAACGAAAACTTTATTTATTTTAAGGTGCTCGGGCTCACGAACAATCGCTGGTTGTGATTTTCCAGCCAAATCTAATGCAATCACCCTACAATGTTTGAAGTCCTTCACTGATTTCCTTTTTTCGCGTTTATATCTATATATATAATTGGCGCGTACACCCTTTTTGGGTGTTTGGCCGAGCTCCTCCTCCTATTTGTGGTGTGCGTCTTGATGTTGTTCCACAAATGGATTGACCTACAGTTTCAAGCCGATTCCGAACGGCAGATATTTTTATGAGGAGCTTTTTCATGGCAGAAATACACTCGGATGTTTGCCATTACCTACCGAGGGGCGACCGATATTAAAAAAATGTTTTTCTTAAATTTGGTGTTTTCACCGTGATTCGAACCGACGTTCTCTCTGTGAATTCCGAATGGTAATCACGCACCTACCCATTCGGCTACGGCGGCTCTCTCTCGGTAAAATGCGTCCGCGCGCTTGTGAACAATACTCTGGACTGTCATTTAGTCAACTAGCAGACAGCTGTTGTTCTTGCTATGAACTGGTAGGAAAACTACGGGGTAAGTATTGTTCAAAAGGACCACAACCCACCAAACTGTCCACAATTGCGGCAAATTGGAAAATATTGGAGAATTGTTGAATAAAAATTTCTAAAAACAAAAGACAAAAAATAAACAAAAAACTAAAAATAAGCAGCAGTTTAAAATGAATGGGCAGAGAGCGGCAGATGCCGTAACAAAAACTTTGTCCATCGCCTAATGAGAGAAGTCAACATATAAATTGCGCCATTTTGTTTATAATAAAGATAATTGATGTGAGTTTTTTGTTTAACATAGTGCGCTTAATGAAGAAGAAAATTAAATAAATATTGTTTCGATAGCTTATAAAAATTATATGTTACAATGATTTTCGCCCGTGGTAGTGAAAATGTAACACGTTTTACTAAATCGCTGCGGATTAGATGGATTGGCCACATCATAAGAATGCCCAACGAAAGAATCCAAAAAATGGCGTTTACTTTCTGTCCAAATGGAAGATGAAAGAGACGCCGACCAAGAAAGAGATGACTTGATGACATCGAAGCAGACTTAAAAGCGATGAACGTTCGAAATGAGGCAAGAGCGAGACTGAATTGGAGAAGGATTGTTGGTGAAGCTATGGTCCACCACAGACTGTGAAGCTAAAAGAGAGAGAGAGAGAGAGATTGTCGCCCGACCAATATTTTTGGTGTCCATTCTTTATTTATCTGTTTTTATTTATGTTACGATAGAATTAATATTATTTTGAATATGTTTTGAAATATTCTAAATTTTAATTAACAGAAGATGTAAATAATGGAGTCATTAAAAAAAAATAAAAAACAAAGTTTAATGTGCACACATACGTATTTACTAGCGTGAAAATACCGAGCATAGCAGCAAGTTACAAACCGCAAAATTTAAATTTCCTTCATGCCATTGCAATATTAAGAATTTTTTTTACAGATTATTCCACATCATATTGTTCTGTATCTGCTTACTCTCCACTAGCAACTAGTTCGTAACTAGTGAAAAAGAATGCTAATGTAATTCACAATTCATAGAAGATTACCATGATACAGTGGTAGCCAGTAGCTGGAACTAGTCCGCTTGCAACTAGTTCGTAACTAGTGAAAAAAGAATGCTAAGGCAATTGACAATTCGTAGGAGATTACCATGATACAGTAGTAGCCAGTAAATGGAACTAGTCCGCTAGCAACTAGTTCGTAACTAGTGAAATAAGAATGCCAAGGTAATTAACAATTCATAGGAAATTATCATGTTACACAAGTTCGCCAGTTGCTGGCATTGAAAATAAATAAAAAAGCAAACCAGTTATATTGGCGAACGAACAGAGATTCCTTGGTCCAGAATATATTGTTTAATTTTTTATTAGAGTAACAAAAACCAAAAAACATTTAGTAAGCACAATTGTAAAGGCAAAAAAAATATAAAAAACACAAGCGCACAAACTCGAACTTCAGTGCGGTATGTAGGGTGTGCCGCTAAGTAATTGCCTGATAAGAGACTTTGTTTGTTGCCTTGCGATTACAAAACGTCGCATTCAGTGAGAGATAAAACTTAGAAAAAAACCAATTGGTAATAATAAAATAATATACTGTGCAATTATTTTGTCGCAGCTGTCTGTTAGTACTCGAACACAAACATTATATTAATTTATATGTGCATATAAGTGTGTGCTTACGTACTGAAATATTAATTAAAGCAACTGAATGGGAATTGGCAGGAGTAAACTAAACTTTTTATGCCCATTGGGAATATGAGTTAGTTTTCATATGAAAGGCTTTTCGAGATTTAATACTCCTAATGCAAATTTTAAAATTAGAACATCAGTGTGGAAGCTGAATCCAGGTCAAATGATGCAACGTTAATTTCCAGTCTTCAACGAAGACTTCAGCAGAAAGGGGCATGCTAAAAATGTGCTTTAAAGGCGTAATCAAAGCAGGTCAACTTTTAATTACAGGATCCGGCACTCGAAGTGCAACCAACTTCAGACCGCTCGCGCAGCTGATGCCCATGCATCAGCTGTCTGTTGGTTGGCTAAATGGCAATCCAGAGTATGGTTTTCAAGCGCGCGGAACCTTGACTGATGACAGGCCACTTTCTATGACCAAAAACACATGGAAAAGGTGGGCATCTCAGACAGTGCACTCTGCCCAGCATGTGGAGAGGGGGATGAGACGGCGGACCACTTTCTGTGCGTCTGTCCCGCCTTTGCTCGAATCAGGCTTGAGGTTTTTGGCACTGATGTGTTAAGAAGCGACCACCTCCTTGGCACCACAAGATCTACTCAGATTTCTTCGGAGGTCGAGTAGATTTAAAGAAAATCAAAAAGGGAACCCGAGTGCAGTATAATGGACTTAATTATGGCTGAGCGCTGTACTTGCTAGTCTCTGACAAAAAATAACGCACCAAATGATGATTATGAACTTTGTGTGGTGTAAATTTCATCTGTTATTCCCTTGCACGAGTATAATAACTTCTTCCGGCTTGTTTGTTAAAATTTAAGATTTTGCCTTCCAAAAGGTTTTTAATTATTTTAGAAATTCTTACCACACTGTGCAATATTATTCCGAATTTATTTATAAATTGGATTTCCACATTTTCATATTTCAAAATAGTAACAAAAAACCCGATTTGTTTAATCGAAAGAAAACTGCATCCGCCTTTCAACACCACCAACTGGGTCATGTGATCACGTTTTGCTTAACTCCACCAAAAATTGTATATCCTATCAATTGGTCATTCACCTATTCATTTCAAGTAAACACATTTTTGTTTTTCGTTTTTTGAAATAAACAAACTGGCAAAAGTGAACAATTGGCGTTTAAGATTAAACATCTTTTCTTCTATTTCTCAGATTTTTGAGTGCATGCAAATGCCGCTGAATTGAAAAGTAAGCACGCACACACATTCCTATATTTGAGAAATGCATACCGGAAAAGCTGTGAAATTCCTAAATAAAAAATACGACAAGCAATGAATATTCAAGCTACAGTTGCAACTTTAACGTATGAATCTTTTTCTGCATAGCTGAAATAAACTTCTTATTATGATAAATAGTTATCTTTAATGTTGAACTATTCTGAGTCTCTGGATATAAAGATATACTTGGAAATCGTATCGCAGATAAGCTGCTGGCTGCGACAGGGACTGATCTTAAATCAGTCAAATTTTCCCAGTACGCGAGCAGCCTTTCTCACCAAACGAACTCTGGATTAGGGCACTCTATATCACGCAGGCCAACAATATATGGAGCGCGGAGCCTATTTGTAAGGTAGATTAACAGGTCTGGTATAAGTAGGTGGTATGTGAAATGGTTGAAGTACAAACTGGCACTACCCAAGTAGCACTAAAGCGCCCTTTTGATACGAGTACAGCCAGCCAGAGCTGTTGATATAAGGAGATGATTGATGGGATTTCGGTTGGCGCACAGCACCAGGCTGTCGAAGAGAGGAGTACCCAGTGGCCTGAATCGTCTGCCTGCCAAAACCGGACATTTACTGAGAAAGTGCTCAATAATCGCCTTCTGCAATGGTCTATAACGTTCTGGTTTGAAATGGATGAAAACAGAACTAGAGCCTTATTTATCTCGACCAACCTTTTATTAATGAAATAGTTGGTATCGTCACCGTGCACTGCCTATGGAAAGCGATTAGGCGTTTATCTCGAATGGCTTCTATAGTAGCTGCGGGAGGGAAAAGCAAATGGAGAATATTGAAAATTTGTTCTGCCACTGTCCGGCTTTTGTAATAACGTTACATCACTGCCTAAACCCCTACTTCCTTGGATGGCTTGCAGCCATTCGCAATATTTCATATTTTATTGTATTAGAGAGGCGAACGGGTGAGGCTTTGTGAATTAGTGGGGGGCTTAAGTCCAAACACGAGGTATTACAAGGTTTCACAAAAGCTTTTAGCCCTTAATGTGCTCCTCTACACTCTAATGGAGAGTGGCAACCACTTTAATCCATCCCTACCATAGATCAAATAAATTTATATTTGACTCAACTAAGAAAAATATTTGCCCTTTAATGTTGTAGGATCTCATCGAAAAACAGCGCTTAGTACAATAATTCGTAAAAGCAATAGCAACAGAGCCTAGGTAATAATCCCGAGATAGGTGAATAGATGAATGAATCTTCTCATAAAAAACCGTCTGGCGATATGGATACTAATTTTTCGGTAGATGGCTGTAGTGATTGATATCTCGTAAGGTATGGATTAAACAATTTAAAGTTTATGCCCGAAGTCAAGGTGGAATTTCGCACTTAAAAAATTAATTAAATTTTCCTGTATTTTGTTGGTTCCATTCAGTTGTGAGTTACAGGGTGTTAACAATGGAAGTCAACAAAGAGAAAATTTGGTAAATTTCACGGATTTTCTTAGATAAAGGCGAAAACGTAAATCAGGCCACTGAAATTGTGAGCTGCGTTTATGGTGCCCATAATTTAAAAGCTAATTATGTGCAATTTTGGTTTCCGTTGAGGCATTTTTGACTTTAAAGAAAATGTCGATAATGTCGATAAAACCACTGAAATAATCGAAGTAGACCGGCACGTTAGTAGTCGCAGCATCGCCCAGGAGCTAAAGATCGATCATAAAATAATTTTAAACCATTTTCGCAAAAAAATGTTTAATATATGCTAAAGCGCTGCACATCCAAAGTAACTTTGAGGCACGGCAAAGAATGCCGGGCATAATTTTGAAATCAGCGCAAAACCATATCCACTTCCCATAAACACCATATCCATCCAAGTTATTCTAAACTTGACAAACATATTGGGTTTCCCCCCACTACATGAAATGAACAAAACAATTATTTTTTATACGAAGTAAAAACGTGCGCCAGCCCTTCGAACTTAGATTCTTTCAAGTTTTCATTTTTTTACTTTTGATTATTTAACTGTGACAGAAATATATTTGCAGGTAATTTGAGTAGCCTAGAAATGCACTGAAAACTCTGACCACTACAAATAACCAAAAAGCTGTGAATGTATTATGAGCACATATGCATGTATGTGTGTATATATGTATATATTTTTAAGGCGTAATAAACCAACAATGCGGAAAGGCGTGCCTGACCTCGTGCAAGTCGTATTCTCTTGAACAAAATGCCATAGCAGCAGCAACAAAAACAATAAAATGCACAACAATAGAAAAATATTGCGGTTGCATATTTGAGCAAACCGTCTGTGTCAAAGTGGCTCGTAAAAATGGGATCGTAAAAATTATGCATTAAAATTAGACTAAAAACATGAACAACAGCTAAAATAAAATCGCTTTTGCGCTTATGTGGTAATCAGTTACGTGTACATATGTATGTATTTATGTATGCACTCATATATTTCCATACGTGTGTGTGTGAATATTTGAGTTAATCCAGCCAGTTTTGAATGTAGCCCAAATGTGTCTCAGGATATTAATGCTCTTAAGGGGTTAGGGTAACTTAAAAACCGCTTGGTAGATTTCAATAAAATGCATACTGCTTCTGAAAAACATAAGAAACTCGTGCTTGATCGAAGAATTTTTTTTTTCATAAATTTCGATTGTTTTTAAACAATTAATTGTCGGTTTTCTTATCGGAAATCTGAAAAATATTTCCTGAGGTCGCCTAATTGTTAATTTTGACAAAAAAAGCTTCGACTAGGCACAAGATTATCTATTAGATAGGTAGGTAGGTGGGGTGGTTGTCATAGAGACACACTTAGACCTTTCGCAAGTCCATTGTGATACCACTGGAGCTTATCCTTACTCTACGTGTTCCTTTTCAAACCATCCGGTAGCTTTAATAAACGAGCAGAGCTTCGTTAGTTTTAGATGGGCTATGTCCGCTACATCGGTTAGAAATGCTGTATCAAGAGTGCGCAGCCTTCTCATAGCTAGGCTTTCACACTCACATAAAAGGTGTCTCTTGGTGTTGTTTCCTCTTCTTCTGTATTAAGACAGCTGCTACAGAAATCGAAGTACGGGAGTCCTAACCTTCTAGCTTGGCTGCCTATTAAACAATGACCAGTTAATACACCTATCATTTTTCTTATAGATTCTCTGTTGAATCTTAGCAAGATCTTCGATCGACCGCTGTTCCAGTTCGGCCATGTCTGTCTGCTTAGTTCGCATGTTGAGAGGTTTTGCCAGCTTGTATTTACCTTTTTGATGGTTTCCTTGTCTATAAGTAATTTACAAGTGGCTAAGATTATCTATTAATAAAACTAATTTTTCTTGTCTCTAGAAAAAAAAAAAATGATTGAAAATCATCATTTTTTCGGGCCTCTGACTACCCCTAACCTCTTATCCTTTTCGACTTAGATTTTATTTTGTTTAGACTTGAACTTTTTTTCACTTATCGTATCGTATTATATTTATTCTACGTAGCAGGTTTAGTGCTAGTTGAGCAACGCGAAAAGCAGCGCTACGCAAACTTGAAAGTTGGTCAGGGTTTGTTCCATTTCTTTATTCATTTTTTCTCCTTCAGACACTTTAAAATGCCTGTATAGAGTGGCATTTCGTGCTACTTATAAAAACAATAAAAAAATCGTGCTCCGAATGCAACAACAAACTTTTAATGAGGTAAAACATTTATGATCGTCGCGCTGTAATTCACTAGAATAATGCAGCTCTGCAAGACTAGCGCGGTGGCGTATGAGTTACTTGCCTATGCCTGTGTGGATGTATGTAAATATATGTATGTATATGGGTGTGCTTAGAATTAGCAAATAGAATATCGCAAAAAGCCATAACAACAGCATCACACCGCAGCATTACATATTTTGCGTCGCAGACTCGCACTACGCCTTGAACGAATAATTAATAAGTTTATAGCTGAGAAATATTCAAAGAAAGCATTGAAAAAATAAATGCAGGAGGCATTAAAATCAGACAGCGAAAATGTGGCAGCAAAGGCGGTGTGCATGCACAGGGTATTTAAAGCTCGAATTTCTTCTTTTCATTCGAATTATAAACGCATTTTAAATGATAAACTTACACTTTATAGTCTACCCATAGAGGACGTTGGTCTGGGTTGAACTCGTGCAGAGTAGCCAAGTGCTTTGTGAAAGAACCAAACAGGAAAATAGCGTAATTTCTCCTAAAACTCAGTAGAAAGGACCCGAGAGTATACAAGGCACAACGCCTGTGGTCAGCATATGGCTGTCAGGGGGGTTGCCGACAGCCCAATATGCCTATCCTGTCTTGAGGGTGACGACTACATTTTCTCTGTAGCTGTTCCAGAATCAAACTTAGGATATACTGAGTATGGATAAAGTTCATACTCTTCATCTTCTGGGTCTTGTCAGTTGACACCACAATAAAAAACATATCATTGGGCCTGCTGTAAGCCCATTGTGATACCACCAGTGTTGCCCCTCTCCTCACTCCACACTGTCCTCACTGAACCAACCTATGGCTTTAATATATCTAACAAGGCTTGTAATTTTTAAATTAGCTACATCTGTCAAGTTATTCAAGAAACGTTTTCCTAAAATATTGAACCTTCTTCTATCCAGAGCCATGCACCCGCATAGAAAGAGTTCTATAGTCTCTTCTTCTCCAATGTCGTTACAGCTTCTGCAATAGTCATTAAAGGGTGCTCCCAATCTACTGGCATGCCTGCCTCTCAGACAGTGCCCTGTTAGAACCCCAAGAAGATTTTTCATGTTCTTCCTGTTCAGTTTCAACAGTCGGTTTATGCGGCCCATGTTCCATTCTGGCAACGTCATTCTACTTGTTGCACATGACAGGGACTGAGTCCATAGCCTGTTGGCAGCTCTGATAGTGTGTTTGTCTATAAGCATCTTCATCAAGCTGCTAAAGGTATAGGTATATTCGCTTAGTATGGTTGGATCGGTAATGTGGTACCCAATCTCGCTAGTTCATCTGCTTGGCAGTTGCCTACTATGTCTCTGTGACCCGGCACCCAGAGCAGGTTTATTACAACGCGATTTGGCCGAGTTTAACAAAGCGCGCCAGTCGTTTCTCTCTCGTGCTAACCGGCGCCAGCTTCACCAAGTGAAGCCAAGTCCTTCTCCACCTGATCTTTCCAATGCAGAGTAGACCTTCCTCTTCTTCTGCGAATACTTTCAAAGACGGAGTGGTTGTGTCTATTCGGACGACATTACCCTGCCATCGTAGCCACTGGATCTTTAATCGTTGTGCTATGTCTGTGTCGTCTTAAAGCTAATACGACTCATTGTTCTATCGCCTGCGAAATCTTCCGCAGAATCTTTTTCTAAAGCACTCCAAGCAATGTTTCATCGGATGTTGTTATCGTCCAAGCTTCTGCTGCCTAGTAGAGTGTTAGTTTTGTTCGTCCTTACTACTCAATTGCCTACTTAGTTCAAAGTAGCACTTCTTGGCAAGAGAGATTCTACGTTGGATTTTCAGAGCTGACATCTGACATGTTATCGGTGTTAGTACTGATTCTTAAACAAACGAAGTCTCTTACAACCTCGAAATCAGAACTGTCAACAGTGACGTGGGTGCCGATACGCGGGTATGCCGACTGTATGTTTGATGACAGGAGGTACGCAGACGCATCAAATTTAGCGAAGTCCTCAACCATTTGTGTGATCCTTCTGGCAGAAAAATGTGAAATATAGATGGCGCTCTAAGTAGTGAGAAGGCGTTGTTCCTAAGCAACGATAGGTGGGCATTCCCACTATTTAGGACTGAAAGCGGCAGGCTATCCAAAACCAACGCAAAACAAGTCTTGTCGAGACCCTATGCTACCGAGAGGAGTGAACAAGAAGAAAGAAAAAAGCCCTTCTTCCAGCTATAACCCACTTGGGTTAGCGCTTCTTCCACGCCACGAAGGTATGAGGCTCTGTGGATTTTTATCTTCTCAATTTTTAGCTTTGGAAAACTAAACTGAAAACTAAAGGAAAAAATCTCAGTGGCTTAAAATCGGTGAATACGGGCTGAGGTATGATTTCGCTGTAGTTTTTGACCAGAAAATACCAATTTTTTCTATAAATTTTGTTCGATAGCAAAGGGTTTTCGAAATAGCACATGCAGAAATGGACCTTCATCTTTTCTGCGTTTCCCTGAGAAATAAATTGTGCAATTCCTCTTTAAGTCAAGGATATGGCGTTAGCCGAGTAAGAGGTCTCTAAGACCAATTGAGTGCCCTTACCGGCAAGCTCATCAGCAATTCATTTTCCTCTTTGTTCCTATGTCCTGGAACCCAGATCAGATAAATATTATCTGCACACCCAAGAGATTTGATCTCTTCCTTACAGGAGTCGACTAGTTTGAATCTGCACCATGGCGTCATTAGAGCCTTGATCGCGGCTTGACTATTGGAAAAAACGAATCATTAAGCAAAAGATATGCTTCAGTGGATCACAATATGGCAGCTGCGCCCCCACTTACAACACCTTGCCCGTTATAAAGTAGTTGTCAAAAACAAACTAAAAATGCAAAATATCCGATAATTTCAAGATGTGTGGGGTCATGAGTATCAACATAATAAAAAAAATTTTAAATTGTGCAGCCAAAAAGGTTTGAAGTCTCATTTTTTTAACAAATCTCGTATCTCAATATCGCAATACCTTGGCAGTAAGCGCATTTCTAGCTCTTCTTAACCCTTTGCACTCGTATGTCACACTGGAGGTGACAATACTAATTTACTCTACAACTCGTATGTCACACTGGAGGTGACAATACTAATGTATGCCTGTAACCAATAGCACTAAATAACTGTAACAGTGGGAGATTTCAGACAAAGAGCTAAAAAACGTGGGCGACCATCAACATCAGATGTAGAGAATCGACTTGATGGAAAACTCCACATTTTAGTACCTCATCCGGGAAAAAAACATAATGATTGTATGGTCTGTTCTAACAGAAAAGCTAAGGGCGAAAGGAAGACAACTGTTTATTTCTGCGAAACATGCGAAAGACATCCTTTTCTTCACGTTGGAAATTGTTTTAAAAAGTATCACGCTGTAAAAGATTACAAAAAATAAAACATTTTATATTAATAATTAATGAAATAAATATAATACGTTGAATTCTACGACTGTAAATTACTTTAATTCATTTAGCTAAAAATAATAACAAGTTGACACGCAACAACTTTGAAAATAAATCGAGTGCAAAGGGTTAACTGTTTTCGCCTACAGCGAGTGGCAACATTTCTATGTCTTGTACCGAGCGAGTCTCAAATTTTCGATTGGCTTTTTTATGACGAGCCCTGCCAGACACTAATAAGGACTGAACATCTACACAACTACGCAAAAATTCAAGTTTTCCCAGATTCACAACTTTCGTACAGGAATTAAATTCTTTTTATACTTTTAATATTAGTCAATTCAACATCTATCTAAACTGTGACCATCGAACTATGACAACTGCCAGCAACCTGTAACCTGAAAGACCCTGTTTATGCATTTTTGCCTCACAAATAACAATTGTGGTTAATGGTCGTTTGGTTGGCAATTAATGGTGCGGCACTAAAAATGCGCTTGACGTAGGTCATGTTTTGAGTTTTGGATCTTACGTTGGTGCCGACTGATTAGCCAATGGCGGCGGCCTCGCTGCCGACGCTCGTCACTTGCGGAAGTGTTTTTTATGGCCTAAGTGGCACAAACTAGTGATCGCTGGCGCCTGACGGCCAGTAAAAGTAGTCTTTTCGCCGCATTATTTCGCATTAAAAATGTCGAGTGCACTTCTTAATTTTACGAACTTATTGAACAATTACGAGTAGATATTGGGACTTAGTGGGTGCTTGTGTAAATGAGTACTTGATATGTAGCTTACTGAGCCATCAAAGTGAAGAACATATCTCCGTTTAGCTCATTTCTGTTTTATGTAGAGTATTTTAAATAGTTTTGAAGCCAACTTAACCATTTGACTAGCGGTCGCCGTAGCCTCATGGCTTGGTGCTTATCACCATTCCGTAGTGCCCCAGCTCGAAACTTCAAATGATAGAAACATATTTTTCTAATAGCTGTCGCTAATCTACAAGCAATGGCAAAGTTTTGTGTGTATTTCTACCATGAAAAAGCTCCTCTGCCATTCACAGGCGATGTAAAACTGTAGGGCCCTCCATTTGTAAAAAAACATCAAGTTGACTGTAGTTTGGTTACGGGTTCATATGCACAAATTCATAATTTATCGCCTGGCACGATCTTATCGTTGGCACCGCGATATAGTTTTTAATCAACATTTCCTTGCACCAATTGGCACGAGCTCTTTTTTGAGTGATTGTATTTTTGGCGCCCAAATCTTCACTTAATATTGCAGGTCTCAGTGTCAGGGTAAGCCATATGACGATTTTATAAAATCAGTTCAAACACAACATCGAATTTTTAGTTTTGAGTTATTGCTGCTGTTGGCGTTAGTGACGTTTAAACCTCTCAACGTTTTTTAACTTATTTCAATAGATTATGAAAGAGAAGCTTTATTTTTCTGTTTAATGTCCTACAACCGGCATGGTTTTATGACCGGTAAATCACCATTACCTGCCGTGGGGGACCGCTATTAGAAAAAACTTTTTTTTTTCATTTTGGTCTTTCACCGAGATTCGAACCTATGTTCTTTCTGAATTCCGAATGGTAGTCGCAAACCAACCCATTCGGCTACGACCGGTGCCGCCACCTTAAATATTAGGTGGGTGCTAAGTTCCCGCTGTTTGTCAATAGATGTCGCCAGCAGTGTGCGCTAGTTGATTCTAACATAACCTAAACGTGATACACCAAGCTTAGACATTTGGTAAACAAACTGCTTCGCCACATTAGTGATTTTGTTTTGGTATCATATACCTTTGGTTTTATGCCGAATAATCGTCATTTGCGGGAAGTGTTGATTTTCCTTTTTCATTCGGAAAAACGGCGCCTGAAGCGCATCGAGAGCTACAAAAAGTTTATGGAGATGCTGCTTTAAGTGAAACAACGTGCCGAGATTGGTTCCGTCGCTTTAAAGACGGTGATTTTAATGTTGACGACCATCCGCGTGAAGGAAGGCCAAAAACCTTCAAAGACGCTGAATTGGAGGCATTGCTCAATGAAGATCCGTGCAAAAAGTGCTTACTTCAGTACTAGGAGGTACGCGTCAATCGATTTCCAACCGATTGCATGCTTTGGGAATGATCCAGAAACAGGAAACTTGGGTTTCTTATGAGTTAAAACCAAGGGATGTGGAACGACGTTTTTTCGCCTGTGATCAACTGCTCCAGCGGCAAAAAAGGAAGGGTTTTCTTCATCGCATCGTGAAGGGTGATGCAAAATGGATTCATTACAGCAATCCAAAGAAAAGAAAGTCAAGGGGACTACCCGTTTATGCTTCTACGTGATCGCCTCGGCCGAATATTCACGCTGCGAAGGTTATGCTATGTATTTGGGTGGACCAAGTTGGTGTTATTTATTATGAACAGTTAAAACCAAGCGAAACCATCACTGTGGATAGATATCGATTTCAATTGATTCGATTGAGCCGCGCATTGCACGAGAAGCGGCCGCAATACGCGGAGAGGCATGAAAAAACGTTAAAACCTACCTCGAAACAGTGAAATGGGAAATCCTACCCCACTCGCCATATTCTCCAGATATTACGCCGTCCGATTATCACCTGTTCCGATCGATGGCACATGGTCTAGGTGACCAGCAGTTCCATTCATATGAAGACATCAAAAAATGGCTTGATCCATGGATAGCCTCAAAAGATGAACAGTTTTACCGCGACGGTATATGAAATCTACCAGAAAGATGGGAAAAAGAAGTAGCCAGCGATGGGCAATACTTTCAATGATTCACTTGTAACCATTTTTCCAGAATAAAGTTGTATTTTAATCAAAAAAACAGCGAGAACTTAGTTGCGCGCCTAATACAAACATATACCGTTTGCTTTTTGAACCACCTATTTTTTTGAGAATGGTAACACAAATGACATGTCAAATGTGTTCATAATTTACTTAAAGGTTTGACATTTACGAAATAGGACGCTATACGCTTGAACAAAATTGGGAAATATTGAAAACCTATTTCCAAAGTAGTGAGTCTTCTTCTTCTTTTCTGATTTTCACATCGGTGGCTACGTCAATAAACAAAATTGTCGGATTTGGGGCTTAGAAAACCCACACGTTACTGTAGAGAAGCAAATGCATCCACAACGAGTCACTGTTTGGTGCGGTTTTTGGTCTGGCGGCATCATCGGACCATTTTTTTTTTCGAAAATGAGCGAGGAACCGCGGTTACAGTAAATGGCGAGCGTTACCGTGACATGCTCAACGAGTTGTTTCCAAAAATTGAAGAGGATGACATGGACGACATTTGGTTTCAACAGGACGGTGCAACTTGTCACACTGCCAAAGTTACACTCGAACTTTTGGCTACCGTTTTTGAATTCCGATATCAATTGGCCGCCTCGGAGCTGTGATTTAAGCCCGTTGGACTATTTTTTGTGGGAGCCGTTAAGGACAAATGCTATGCGAACCATCCAGAGACGATTGATGCTTTAAAACACGAAATCGAAGTTGCCATTCATCAAATTGGAGCCCAAACAATCGAAAATGTCCTTAAAAAATGGGTTGATCGAATGGCCTACTAAAAGTTTGAAAAAGTATATATTAGTTTTGTTTTTATAGGCGATTCAAAAAGCAAATTTTACATGGCCCACCCTGCATTTAACATTTGTTTACCACTCTGTATATTAAACTTTACAGGTGATCCACATATGTTGACATTGGCGGCAGGGAGGCATTCAAATAACAGTGAAAAGACTATGAAAAGTGCGTCGAGTATTGGTTGCATGTCGTTTTTCCGCCATTTTCGAATTTTCGAATTTTATTTATCCCGTAAAATTGAATAAATTGCATGTCTAATCAATCAACTTCCAAATCGATTCCTTTATTGAATAAAAACTTTGTTGTAATTGATTATAATTATTAGAGCCATTAAACTCGGACTTCGGACAACAAATACAAGTCGAGATAAGATAAGCCATACAAAGCGGCAGTACTTGATTGGCGTTCACTGATTGCTGCCACAATGAGAACAAAAAAAAGCATAACAGCACAGAAAATATTCAATAACTAATAAAGTAACAAAGGCAAATTAAATTGTGGGCTTTTATGCGTAAATTTTCTTATCAATAATGCAAGGCAAAATCTGCTAGTCGAGCGGTGTGAGCTATTTGACTATGCAGATGTGTACATATATACATATTTACGAGTTTGTACGATGTGCCAGACATTCTGTAATGATGAAAAGGCGTACATTAAAAAAAAAATTACAACATGCAAACTGTTGATAACAGAGCTTAATTGCGTTCATATGGCAAATTCATATATTTTCATAATTCTCTAAGAAAATATAAATGCGTGTGAGTGATGATATGAATGATGGCTGAAATGGCGACTAGCGATTGGTGTGATGTACATATGTAGGTCAAAACTGATTAGATTTAAATTTACTGAACAATAGTAGGGTGTATAAACTCTGTTATCATTCAAGATTACCTATTTTCTGTAATTATTTCTAAGTATAGGGTGCTCATAAAAAATATCTGCTGTTTGGAGTCGTCTTAGATGTCGCTCCATTTGCGGAAAGAATATCCAGACGCACACCATAAATTTGACGAGGATCTCGGCTAAACCACCAATATAGGGTTGGATTGGATATATAGGAGTTCGTCATATAGAAAGGCTGATGTCGCTTGCCAGTGGGCCTCATGTTTTTTTTTTTTTGTTTTGGTGACCTCAGGTCTTCTTCTTCGGTCACTGATGCCAAACCACCATGGCAGATTGCAAGAATGAGCAGCGCGTATGAATGTTAAAAGGTGGCGTAAAATTAATCACGCTATCGGAAGATTTATAATTTTTGCAGATGGTTTCATACGTCAATCATATTTGACAGCGGGTAAAAAAAGTCTGGTAAATCAGACTGAGAGGTTTGGGCTATAGTCTGAATCTCATGTATGGGCACTCAAGCGTCCTTAGAAACTTTGAGTTCATCCCCCCGTCGACGGATCAGTGTGTACCCTCGCTTAGTTCAAGCGGAACTTTCTCCCCCCACATTCCATCAAGGGAGGACTGGACCAAGAGCAATACCTGGATACAGAGCCCAGTTAACCTGTTCACGGATGGCTCGAAGTTGGACGGTAGGGTTGGAGGAGGAGTATACTGCGACGAAGAGCTCCCCATCAGCCTTATACTCAGGTTACCGGATCACTACAGTATATTCCAAGCAGAGGTGCCCGTAATCAAAGAAGCTGCTGACTGCCTACTTACTTGCGTAATAACTGTTAAGAAGGTACATATTTATTCCGATAGCCAAACGGCAATTAGGGCCCTAGGCTCTATTATGGTGCATTCGAAACTGGTCAAGGAATGCCTGGTCTCACTTTCGATGGCATCAGAATTCTTGGATTTATAGTTTATTTGGATACCTAGTCATAGTGACATTGCGGGAAACTACGAAGCCGGCGAGCTGGCCAGACAAGGGATCTATGAGGTAGTGTGCCCATGAAAGGAGAGTAACGGGATTCCCTTGGAAGGATGGGCTTGCCACGATTGGTTTGGAGGCGTTCGAGGGATATTCTAAGGATGACAAAATCTCAGTTCTCAAATTTTCGTGGATGTCCTCACAGGACACTATCTGCGTGGTATGCATGCCATGAAACTTGGAATTACTAGGAGTCCTTTTTGCGTCAGCTGTATGGAGGATGAGGTGGAATCATCTCAGCACCTGCTCCTTAGTTGCGCCGCTCTCACGGGACTAAGATTTAAGCATCTTGGTTCTCACTTCGCTTCTGCGCCTGCTTAAATAGCAAGTCTTGATACCAAAAATCAGATGAACTTCATCAGCATGAAATCTGTGCTCAAAAAGAGGAAACCTCCTCCGATATCGTTGAAATTTAGCAAGGAGGATAGATTACCAGGTTTAGCCCAAGGGTAATAGATTTACCAGGTGTGTTCTTTAAAGATGGTGAAAAAGAAAATTGTGAGGAGAACTTCATCTGCCACGTCACTTGGGAAGACAAATGACGGCAGAACTGAATCCACTTTTCCAACACAGCTGTGCCCGATGGGAAGCAGAAAAAACTTTGAGATTTATTCGTTTTAAAAAAAGAGGAACCTACAGTTTTAAGCCAAATCCGGACGGCAAATGAGGAGTTTTTGCATGGCTGCATACACACGGAGGTTTGCCATTGCCTGCTGAGGGACGAAAAAACTTTTTTCTATCACTTTGCTGTAATTCGAACCTATGCACTTCCTAATGGTTGTTCGTCTACGTCTACGTCTGCGGTGGCCCATCAACTTTTTCTTATTTTGACCGCACTCGCAACATTGTGTGACGTGCGATAGTGCGATCGCACGATTGACAGCGCTAGACTTTTTCTTTTAGGGTTTTTTGAAGCCTCAGATCCATGCCAATGAACGGCAATCGTCCAATGCCCTCAAAATCAACATAACCTAGGCCGAATCTGTGCTGCTGTGATTTAGAGATTTTGGAAATTTGGAGCCACTGCGCTTAGACTCAACGGACATTTAAATTAAGGCAATTTTAATAAAAATGGCAATCCCAGTTTTAAGTTCATTTTTAGAACACAGTAAAAATATAGTAACAAAGATGGCGCAATGACTAAAGTTTTTTAGAAAATAAATTTTATTGCATTCAGATGTGGCGTTTGTATCTAAAAATATTGCTAGAATTTTGCTAAAATTTGTTTCAAAAGATCGCACCATAAAGTATTTTTTTTTTTCATAATTTTTTTTGTTTTTTTTTTTTGTTTTTTATTTTTAATAGAGAGTTTAAAATTAATTGAAGCGTAGAAAAACAAAAATATTCTCGCACAAATCAGATAAAAATGTTTGTATTTAAATATGATTTCAACATTTTTTTCAAAATAGTAAAAAAGTAAACTTACGACATTTTCAATTCTATTAATTATTTTTTACCTCTATCCAGAATGTGAAGCATGTCACGCCGACATTACCACATATCATCGAACAATCAAACATACAAAAAAAGATGAAAAATATGTGTTGGTCTCCATTTTTTATTTATTAAATGTTTTCAAAAGAAATAAAAATGTTGAATTAATTGAATTGCACAACTTTTGCGTCTTTTATTTTGTGAAATTTATAGTTGTCAACTATGGAATCCAAAAAAAAAAAAAAAAACTATTTAATGTTGTGCTCATTCATCATTAAAATTCCTTTCTTTTCGAATTCCAAAAAGTTTTTGGATTTTCCAAATTCTAAAATACATATGCATATGTATGTACAGTGCACTATCTCCCAAACGGGCACCCAAGGGACCGAAAAGTTTCTCCGCTTATGAGAAAACTGTAAAAAAAGTTAATAATACATATATTATGGGGGGTAGTTAACGTGTTCTGAGAGTGTTGTCCGCTCAAGAGAAAAAAATGTTAAAAAAAAATTCTTAAAAATTTGTGACAAGTACTGAATAAATGTCCGCTTATGGGAGGTGTTCACTTAAGAGAGGTGTCGTTGTGGTTGTAGCAGCATAAAAATGCCCCATACTTACAAACAGAGAATGCTGCTGGAGTGACAGTCCTTGGCCGGATATAAATCCGGGTCGTTTCGGTAACGTAGAACCGACTGTCGTGGAAACGCTTAAGAGAGGTGTCCGTTAAGAGAGAGTGCACTGTATATGTACATATATGCAATACAAAACAGAAAGGTGAGTTACACGTGAAGGTTGTTGGCGACTTCTAATTAATACAGAGAAACAACACACATTTACACACACACACACTTAGGCACACTCCCCCTATAGTAGGGGAAGCGGTTCTAAAGCCATATTTCTCACAATGTAAATATTCGATTATATAAAACCATATGACATTGCAATATTTTTGCTTTCTGATATTTTTTATTGTGTTTGTGCAATTCCAGCTGTGGTTTTCTAAAAATAAATATTATGAAAGAACACATTTCCAACAGCACTAGAGCGTGTAAGAATATTTGCTTAATTTGAATGTTTACATACATACCTATGTATAAGCCAAACATTTGAATATGTACGTAGTTAACGTTTTGGTGGGTAGTTAAACATTTTAAACGTAGTTACTGTTTTGGTGCGTGAAAAATGATTGTTCCAATTCAAATTATAAATAATTGATAGTGATGCTTTCCATTTCAATTCAACCGGGCTATTCGGGACATGTTCTTCGATTTCGATGTAACTCAAATATGTTGCTCTCTGGTCAAAATAATGAGACACGTATTTTTTTGTTCACCCAAAAAATTTTTTTTTTCAAGATTTATCGGCAATTTTGTTTTTCGGCTCAAAATCGATTTTTTTTATTATATAAGATTTTTTTTTTAAATGCTCATAACTTAGTCAAAAAGGAACCGATTTTAATGATTTCCGGTTTAAAATGATCATCATTATCATTACGTGCCCGAGCGACTTCATGTACAAACAATAGCAAAAAAAAGTTCAAAATTTTTTATTTTGCAAAAAACCAAAAAGTGCGAAATTTTTTCGAAATTCAATATTTCAAAAAGTGTATTTTTTTTTTTATAACTTTTTTCAAATCAAGAGGTTGAGGTGTCCTCTGAACCGATTTTAATGATTCTGGGTTCAAAATGATCGTCATTACTTCCACGAATGACTTCATGTAGAAACAATTGCAAAAAAGTAGTTGAAAATTTTTTATTTTCCAAAAAACAAAAAGTGCGAAACAAGGTTTTTACTCAAAAATTCATTACTCAAAAACAACTCATTTTAGCTACTAGGCACTCAATTCAATTGAAGCTTGAGGTGTCCTCTTGATTTGGAAAAAGTTATAAAAAAAAAAATACACCTTTTGAAATATGACCCGAATAGCCCGGTTGAAATGAAATGGAAAGCATCTAGTAAATTTGCGAATGTCAATATTTTTAATTTATTGAGGAGTGATAATATTTTTAATTTCATACAAATATGAGAAATTTAAATGGTTATCGTCCATTTTTTATTGAAAAAATGGCTTGATCTGTGGATAGCCTCAAAAGATGAACAGCGACGGTATACGAAATCTACCAGAAAGGTGGGAAAAAGAAATAGCCAGCGATGGGCAATACTTTCAATGATTCGCTTGTAACCATTTTTTCAGAATAAAGTTGTAATTTTATCAAAAAAACAGCGAGAACTTAGTTGCGCACCAATAAATTGTAAATATTTGAAATTTTCTCTTGAAAACGTTTGGTTTTGTGGAACATTTTTTGATAACAATATCTTTAAAATTAATGAAATCCTTTTACATTAGTACTTTACTCATTATAAAGGGTGGTTAAGTTTCAAGGGCCGGTGTTGATTTTGAATAAAATACAATTTTTTTAGGAAATTATTTTCATTTCTGTTTATTATGATAATATTAGTATTACTCAATTACGTATGGAACAAAATATCGGCCAAATGCCCGCCTCGGACTCGGCGCCACACCTCCATCCGATGGTCCAAATTTTCGATGACGATGCGGCGTAATTGAGGTTCTATGCCGTTAATGTACCGAATATCTCATCCTTTAGCTCTTGAATTGTTGCTGGCTTATCGACGTACACCTTTTCTTTCAAAAGGAATGTGGTTCACATTCAACATCGGCCCTTGAAATTTAACCACCCTTTTTTTAGTGAAAAAAAATATATATTTATATATTATTATATATATTTATATTTTTTTTTTTAATAATTATGATACCATTATTTTTAGTGATAACAGTTTCCAATATCACTAAACGCATTTTGTGTTGGTGAAAAAAATTAATCCCACTACCTTTTAGTGGGGTTAGAAAAAAATTTCAGTGGTACTTGAAATTTAGTGCACTACGCTCATGTCTGATTCATTTACTTTTGAACCTGAAAAATATAACTGGTTTAAAATACATATTTGGTTAGAACAATAAAATTAGAAAAATTAGCAAATAAAAAATACGCATAAAAGATACTAACATCGCAATTCATATAGCAAAAATGTTGGTTTTCTAAGATGCAGCGCTTTGCATTCGACAAAATTCTACCCTTACTAAAAATAAATATCAATTTTGCATTTTCTTTTTCAAAATAAACTTATAAACAGTTATAAAAATGCATATAAAAAAATAAATATTTAATTAACAAAATGCATTTACTTACATCTTGACCGATTTGTCCCATATCCGCGAAGTAATCAACCATCGAGAATAAGAAGAAAATTACAATTTCGTTGCTCAAAAGAAGTCGTCAGTGGCCAAAAGCAAGCAAACAAAAATAAATAAAAATCGAAAACTCGAAATCAGCAAGCACCACCAAAAACTACAGTTGAACGCTACCAATAACAACAACAACTGTTTCGTGCAGTTGTACTGCAATCAGCAATCAGCAGTTAACCTTAACAACAACTGAGGCGCACAATGACTTGTTGCTAATGGCAGGCAACAAAAATCAGGTTCAGGTTGAGCAACAACTAAAGAGCTGAAAAGCCGAACAGCTGTACAGCGGAGCGCACACACACCAAAAATCAGCCAAATCGGGCGAGCCTACTCGCGGCTGGCAGAGCTACGCCTGCGTTGCTGCAAACTGTTGCACGCGACCACTGCGTACATAAATGAAAATGGAGCGTGCGCGAACTTTTGGTGGTTGTTTTTGCTTTTGTTGACAATGTGCTTCTGTTGCTTTTGTAGTGTAGTGTGATATTTTTAGACCTGCGCCTTTTATATTGCTTTTCTTTTCGTTTTTTCTGTGTTGTTTTTAATAATATTTTTTTTGTTTTTACTGTTTCGCGCGCGATCGAATTTCTCCGCTGGTTTTTTTAGTTTTTTTATTATTATTTTTTTTACTTTATATAATCAACTTTGTTTTTAATTTTTTTAGGTTTGGTTTTTCATAAACAATGCTTTTGCTTTACAGATGGGGTCAACGGGGGCGCACCTTTTGTGGCTTGCGCCATGTGCCTTGTGCCTTTTTTATATGCTTGGTTTGGCTTTTCTGTTTCTGCTGTATGCTGCGTCTTATTGTTGTTGCTATTTTGTTTTTGTAGTAGTAAGTGTAGTTTTCTTCACTGACTCTAATCGTTGAATTTTTACGAGCTTTTAACACACACTTACACTCACTTCGATTGCAATCGATCGCACTTATCGATTTTCTCACCTCTCACCTCTGCTCACTCTCAAGCTTGCGGTTCTCTATTCGTGCTGCTTTCGTTTATTTTTTGCTCTTCGCTTGCACTCAACCGTTGCAACGGCGTATTTATTTACCTTATCGGCGCTGGTGTTGCTCACTACTAGCAACCGGTTGGAGTCGTTTATTCCGCTCTGTGCCTTTTAGCTGTACGCCCTTTATGCACAGTTTTCTTTCTCTTTTTTTGTGTTTTTTTTTTTGTTTTTTCTGTATGTTTTTGTTTTTACTCCTTTTCCTCAGCTTTTCCTTAACGCTTTTCTTTGACGCTGCTCCTTCCCCTTATTTTTTGTTTTTGCTCTTCTTGTTCACTTGATATTTCGGCAACAACTGTTACCAGACGTCGCTCATTTGCAAATCGGCAACTGGTTTGTGCCCAAGCGCTCGACTTGCACCGCTTGTTGTCGTTGCACTGATTTCTCTTTGCTGCGCTGCAGCAATCGATTGCAATTTAGCTGTTTCTTGCTTTGTTGCTGCTCTGCTGCTGTGCTTACTTTTTCAACTCAGCTGTTTTGCTGGTGTTTCACGTTTTGTTAGTGTTGTTGACACCGTTTGCTATCGTATAATGTTGCCAAATCGTTTCTTGTTGTTGTTGTTATTGTTGTCAAGTGTTTCAGCCTTATGCCGCTCGTTATGCTGCCGCGATTGTTACTATCTGGGTTGTGATTGAGGCGCTTGAAGGTGAAGATTTCACGTCGTATATTGATGAAGCTTAACTCTTCGCTGCGTTGTTGTAATTGTTGCAGTTGTTGTTGGTATTTTTGTAATGGTTTAGCTTTACTGGTCTTGTTTTTGATTTTGCTATTCATTTGTATATGCAACAACGTGACGGATGGAAGCGCGGCTTTTGCTGCGTCAAATCGTCAAGAAAAAGTCTACGACTTTGCAGGTTTGATTTTGTGCTTCTAACGGTAATTCGTTGCTCAAGAATATATGAAAAAATTATGATTTTTAAAATCTCTTATTCTCGTTGCGTGGATTTTTTGACTTTATTACTTTAAATATCTTTGAATTATTCACTATGTTCGGAAGTATTCGCATCACAGACCTCTGGTATTTGCTGTTGTTTTATCTGAAATAAATAAAATAAAAAAGAAAAGGTTAGATATGGTCAAAAACAACATAAAACTAATTGGAATAAACTCGTTGTGTATTAGGCTATCCATAACCCTCAGTGGTGCCAGATATGGAGATTTCAACCCATTTTGGAGATTTCTAAGAGAAAAGATTTTTTCCATTTGGGTATGTGAGAATTTGATTTGATTTTTTTTGTTTGTATTGAACTTAAAAAAATAAATATGTATGCTGGCTGCTCTTAAAAAATTTTTCGAATGCAGATTTTTTTTTGTACATTAGGATTTTCAATTTACATAAATTCTAAGAAGAATTTATATTGGCAGTCCAGATCTGAATCCATTGGACTAGAGTTTCCAGTCAGAATTGGAGGGCATGACCTGACGAAGAGCCCACAGAATTTTGGAGAGTCTCAAACAATTTTTGGTTCGAGCAGCGACGTCAATATCCATGGAAACCGTGCATGCTGCATGGCTGAATGGCCTAATCGTTTGAAGGCTTGTATAAAAGCAAATGGTGAACATTTCGAATGAAAATAAAATTTTTATTTTTTAATATTTACATAATTAAAGTTTAAACGCGCGTAAAACAGAACTCATGCTATTTACGTCCAGATATAAGGTACCAATTTTTACTCGACCAAGCATTAACGGACAAACCCTCTCACTTTCACCCAGTGCCAAGTACTTAAGGGTAATTCTGGACTCCAAACTTAGCTGGAATTTAAACATTGAAGAACGGGTAAAGAAAGCAGAAATGGCTTTATATGCCTGTAAACGTATGCTAGGAAGAAGATGGGGTCTTCAACCCAAGTATACATTATGGTTGTAAATATAAGGCGGTTATACGACCTATTTTATCGCATGGTTCGGTAGTTTGGTGGAAGGCTCTAGGGAGAGAATACAACATCAAATTACTTAGCAGAATACAAAGATAAGCCTGTGCACCAGTCGGTGCAGACTATGTCCTAGGGAGGACCTGAACGCTCCGACACACGTTATTGCGGTAGATCTACATATCAAGAAGATGGCAACAATGAGTGCATTTAGGTTAAATGAAGCGGGTCGCTTGAAGTCGCGACAAACCCAGTATACCTCGAAGAGGACTGACTACATCGTCCCGACGGTAACATTCAGTAGAAACTTCCTCAATCTCTTTCCATCTCGGAAAGAATGGAATAAGGGATTCTCACTAAACAAGTTCGACAGTACAGTCTATACAGATGGCAGTAAAATGGAGCTGGCATACAGTATTCTCATAGACTTAAAATTGAAAGATCTGTGCGCCTGCCTAATGCTTGCAGTGTCTTTCAGGCGGAAGTATCACCAATTGTAGGCTACTAATCGCAGATCCCTCTTTTAAGAGCAATATCGCTATTCTTTCAGATAGCCAAGCTGCAATCCAGGCACTTGGTTCAGCTACAACAACCTCTGAAGTGGTGAAGCAAAGCAGGACTAGCCTTGCCACCTTAAGCGAAAACCATAAAGTTACCTTAATCTGGGTCCCGGGACATCGGAGCATTGAAGGTAATGAAAAAGTGGACGAAGAAGGGGATCTGCCATGAATAACGCTCTTGCAGAATCGGTATTCACACCACTAGGTGCAGTCAAGTGTGCAATTTCCCTAAAATACCTCCGAATCGCAGATTGTAGATGGAGAGACA
The DNA here is from genome assembly GCA_037575425.1 of Anastrepha fraterculus. NCBI lineage: Eukaryota > Metazoa > Arthropoda > Insecta > Diptera > Tephritidae > Anastrepha > Anastrepha fraterculus. The sequence continues at coordinate 641,336 of JAYXIM010000311.1, read as the reverse complement.
AGACGAAATGCATAATTAGCAGAACGTTATAGCCCACGTACAAGCTTAAGCAATCGTCAGCATTGATAAACATGAAACGACGGGACGCCTGTAGACTAACGGCAGTCATAACTGGCTTTTGGTCTGTGGGAGAAGCCAAAATAGGCATCCTTCACAACACATACTGTCACAGTTGTAAGCAACCGGAGAAAAAAGAAAACATCTTAAATTTCCTCTGCGAATGCCCAGCCCTATGGAGGGACAGAATGTTAACCCTGGGCAAACCGCTGTTCGAGAGTCTCGAGCAACTATCTGGCATAGACGTCAACAGCCTAATAAGGTTCCTAAACCGCACAGATTGGATATAGTCTTGCTGTAAATAACTGTAAAACAAGTTGGTAATGAGGATGTGGCAACAAAATGGTGCGGAAGCGCTAGTTGGATTCTGGAAGAATCACCACTTAAACCAACCAACCAACCAACCAACCAACATAATTAAATAAAACTAATTTCATTAAGAAAAGTATTATAACTTTATATCTTAACTTAGCATGAATTTTAAATATTACATTAGAAATAACTTGGTAATTTAGTCTAAGCATAAAACGAACCAAGCAGGGACTTAAATTCTAGTGTATAAACCACGCGTAATCGCAAATTTCGTACTAAAAAAATTTTAGTCGATTCCAAGTAAGCGAGACTCCTAAAACGCAGAAAAACACCATTGGGCACCTTATAAAAAATTATTGTATGCATCCGAATCTGCCCATTTTACAGTCCAAATCGCAACAAAAAATCCAAAATTGAGTTGAAAAGTAGGCCTTTTTATGCAAACTAAATACGTTTTTTTTTTTCAAACCAAACTAAACCAATAAAAATTGTGAACCATATTTTCTTCACCGAATTCAACAAAAGAGCAAATCTTCTACCGGTTATTGAGTGATATTGAATATCAATTCGAGCCATAAATCCCACCATAATCTGTATAGTTAACATTCAAATTTGTGCATACATATATACATATGTGTGTGTGTGTGTAGGTAGGTGTGTTCTTTTGTTTTTGAAAACGAATTATGTTATGTCGCTCGCTTGTCAAACGCTATGAGCTCACCGATAGACGCTGCTGTAAACAACATACTGGGTCCGGCACTCGAAGTGCAACCATTTAAAAAGGCCATAAATTTAGTTTACAAAATTACTTTTATTCAATTCAAAATAAAAAATGTGTGAAAATAATACAAAATTAAGAATCAATTTACTTTTGCTCGATATGACCACCTTTTGCCTTGACCAAGGCCTTGAGACGGTCCAGAAACGAATCGCAAGCTGCCGAATATAGGTATTGCAGGTATTTGGCCCACTCGCGGACAATGGCTTTTTTCAGCGCCTCGAGGCTGGTGAATCTTTTAGTTCGGACCTCACTCTCCAAAATGGCCTAAAGAGAATAATCCATCGGACTCGCGTTTTATGAAGTTCGGAACGTTGTTTATTAGCCATTCTTCGTTCACTCGAGCTTTGTGATACGGTGCCGAGTCTTGTTGAAACGTCCATGGTCTTGTTTGTCTGGCCACGGCTTCAAAGCAACCTCCAGAATACTTTCCCGATAATATTTCGCATTTACCTTGACGTCAGGCTCGATGAAAACGATTGGAAAGCGCCCATCTGCGGTTACAGCCGCTCAAACCATTACCTGTGGTGGGTGCTGCCTCCTGGTGATCAATCCATGACTCAAATTCTCGTAAGAACGATCGGTTAAATAAACCCTATCATTTTCTTAGTTTACGAATTGCTCAATTTGAAAAATTTTCTCGTCAGAAAACACAATGTTCGGAAATGGACTGCTTTAGGCCAAGCGCAGCAACTCCTTCGCGCTCTCTCAAGTCTGACTTGTTGCTGTTTTGGTGTAAGATCATGCGCCTCTTAAATCTTGTAAGGCTTGACTTTGAGATAATTTTTCAGTATGCGGCGGATGCGACGGATGCTACGGTCAGATATTTTCAGTTCTTTCGCCATTTGATTGGCACCTCGTCGGGGATTTCGCTCAAGTGGATTCTTCACTTTTTGAACCATTTCACGTGATGTTGCCGTTTTTTGATGACTACCTCCAAGTTAGTTACACTTCGAGTGCCGGACCCTGTATATCCATAAATGGTGTCGCATAAGTTTTTAATCAGGTTTAACTAAATTTGCATACAAATAGTTATTCCCACGCTTAATTTGAAGTTATTACATATTTAATTAAAACGAAACTTGAAATATTTTTATACTCATGTGGTTCTGTCAGATGGCAGAATTAGATTTTAAATCTAAAGTTTCTCCTTAACCATTGAGCGGCTAATACGGGAGGGGACCGTGTTAGCTTCGTTATTCGGACGTTTTCATTTTGTCTCGATGTGGCAGAGGCAACGGACAGGTGAACAATGAGCGTTCGCAATTGTTGCGTATTTCCAGTCCAATGATTCGCGTGCGACTGCTCGTCGTAGATTTTGTTCACGTTACAATATTCGACATTCACGAGATGGCCCAAAAGAAGATTTGATTGATGCCAGAGTGCAAAGGTTTCGGGTAATAAGTTCGGAGGCAATCAGCTGTCGGTCGGGGCCCAGCCCGCACACGGCCAGAGAGATCACGGCGATATTGCGTGATTTCTTCTCTAACAAACTGATAAATCCTTTCGGTAACATATCTCGATCAACCAGGTCGCCCCATGCTACGCCAGTAAGCTTTTTTCTATTGGGGTAGCTCAAAAGTAAAGCCTATGAAACAAGCCCAGCGATCATCTCAGCATTAAAAGAAAATATCCATTTGACCAGAGAGTGGGCACACTTGGACAAAAAAAACAAATGCATCCTTTGTGAAGGATGAATGTGAAGGAAACAAAAGAGGAGAGAGGAAAGGGTTCGGGGGAAAGAGGGAGGAAGAAGATTGGGTATTTGTGGATGACGGACCATAACTGAGTTACAATTGTGTTAACTGCTTTAAGCTGTTGATGAAGTTCATCAGATTTTTGATATCAAGGCCTGCTATATCAGCAGACGGGGAAAAGAAGTAAGAACAGAGATGCTTAATTCTTAGTCCCGCAAGAGCAGGGTAGCTCATCTCCCATAAAGCTAAAGCAAAAAGGACTCGAAGTAATTTCAAGTCTCGCAGCATGCATATCTCGCGGATAGTGGCCTGTGAGGACACCCACGAAATTTGAGAGCTGAGATTTTGTCATCCTCAGAAGATTCGTCGATTGACTCCAATCCACACGTGGTCAAAAGGGTTTCGTGAGCTTACAAGTTTGTGTATTTGCCCAGCGCTCGCTGAGTTGACGCGAAGCCCATCGTTCCTCCTCTCCTTTCGCGAGGAAACTACCTCACAGGCCCCATTGTCTGGCCAGCTCATCCGCCTCGCAGTTTCCCGCAATATCGCTATGACCAGGTACCCAAATGAACCTTAAATCAAAGAAGTCGGCTGCGATCGAAAGAGAGGCCAGACATTGCCTAACCAGTTTCGAACGCACCATCATTGAACACATGGCCCTAATTTCCGTAAATATTTGCTTTCTTGACAGTTATTATACAAGTGAGTAGGCAGTCAGCTGCTTCTTTAATTGCGACTACCTATGCTTGGAACACACTGCAGTGATCCAGTAACCTGATTATGAGTCTGATGGGTAGCTCTTCGTCGCAAAATACTCCTCCGCCAACCCTTTCTTCCAACTTCGAGCCATCCATGAACAGGCTCACCTAGCCCTCAAAATGTTGCACCCAGTCCACTCCTCCCTTGATGGAATGTGGGTGCAGAATGTTCTGCTTGGACAAAGCGAGGGTGTACGCTGACCCGTCGTCAGGGGAATGAACCCAAGCTTCCTAAGGAAATCCCTAATAAAAGAAGAAATATTACGAATGACAATCACTTGACGTAGAATTGCTTTACTGTCAAAATCGCACCACACATATTGGACCGAGAGGACCATGAGATAAAGTTAAATGTTGCTTCAAAATAAAGTCAGCTTCAGTTTAACATCTCTCACGATTGCTGAATTTTTTTGAATTTATTTTCTTAACGTCCTTATATAGCCACCATGTACGAGGGTGATGCAATAAGTCCCCGTGTTTGACGACAGAGGGCATTCCTGAGGGAAGTTGGTGTTAGCATTGTGTGCTGCCATCTATCAAATGACGGCAAAACAAATTTGAGGCTGGTTAATAGATTAGTTTGGATTTAGATGGGAAAAATGCGAGGAGATAAAAGCAAAGTTGGACGCTGTCCATGGGGACGCTTCGCCATCTATGACCACAGTTAGATATTGGTTCAGCGAATTTAAAGGTGGGCGGACACCCGTTTTTGATGAGGAGCGACCAGGACACTCGGCAGACGTGGCTACCTAGGATATCACTCAAAAAAATTCACGAAATGAGTCTCGCTGATCGACTAACGAAAGTGCGCGAAGTAACAGAGGCCATAGGTTTGTCGAGCAGAACATCAACTAATGTCTTACATGATAAGTTAGCGATGAAACAATTGTCGGCCCGATGGGAGCTGCGATTGCTCACGGTGGACAACAATGCGGCTGTTAACTTCTAAGCAGTATTTGGAGCAACTTAAGCGAGGTCCGAAGGAATTTTTGCGTCGAGTTGTCACCGTTGATGAAACCCGGATTCATCATTATACACCAGAAACTAGGCAATAATCAAAACAAAGGGCTTCTCCCGATTAATCTGCTTCAAAGAAGGCAAAGACAGTCCCATCGGCCGGAAAGGTCATGACGACAATTGTTTGGGATGCGAACGGCGTTATCCTCATGGATTTTTTTTAGAAAATATTATATAAGAACGATCACTGGACAATACTACAGTGAGTTATTGGACCGCGCTTTCACAAAAACTTGAAGGAGACACGGCCGCATTTGGCGAAAAACAAGGTGCTGTTTCGCAACGATTACACACCAGTACATTCGTCCATAGTTGTCGCCGCCAAACTGCGTGAATTGCGTTATGAATTGCTGCTGCACCGCCCGGGATTCATCCGATCTGGCTTCCTGTGACTTTTTCTTGTTCCCTAATATGAAGAAATCGCTCGCGGGAAAAAAATTTAGTTCGAACGAGGAGGGGCATTTGGAGAGGTCGACAAATCCTTTTTTTTTTTGGAGGGGTTAAAAAAATGACCGGAGCGTTGGGAGAAGTATATTTTTCTAAAAGGGGACTGTTGAAAAAAAAATTTTTTTTTTTTGAAAAAATGATGTCTTCATTTCTAACACGGGTACTTATTGAGCCCCCCTCGTATGTACTTATATACGAATTTTTTTTTTGTTCACCATCACTCAAAACAAAAAGCTTTAGCACATTAATGTCTTATTTATGCACTCGCTAATGCATATGTATGTATGTATGTATGTGTGTGTGTGTATTAGTATTTAACTTAGCCGCATTAAAATCTCACACATTTGTTTGCGTGCACTTAAGCGATGAATTTGCAATTATGATGTTTAATAATTTACTTTTTATTTACATTTTTTATTTCTACCGCAACAATAACACAAATTCACGATTTATGGATGATGAACCAAACATCCGCTACCCAGAGGCGAGACTAAAGATGCAGAATAGGGCTCGAACTCCTCCCGGGCAACAACAATATGCATACCAACAACACGAAATATTGGAATCAGACAATTTGCGGGCAAAATCTATGTGCAGTCAACGTACGAGGAGTGTTCAAAAAGTATCGCGAATTTTGAATTTTCGCAGGTTAAGTATATTCGAATTTCGATTTTTTTCTGGCGATATGTTGGTACTCATGTCTCTCACTCATGCCGACGAGTTCGGCCCTTTTGAATGTTCAGTTAATTGTTGACAGCTGCTTTGCTTGCACTTGTTTCGGCTCGTCTTCGATTTTTACCTATTCAAAAAGATGGATCAAAGAACCTGTCTCAAATTTTGTGTGAAAAACGAAATTAAGTGCGCCGATGCATTTCGAATGTTGACTGTGTCATACGGGGAAGCTACTTTGGACCAAAGCAAAGTTAATCGGTGGTATAAAATTTTCTCAGAAGGCCGAGAAGACGTGAATGACGAAAAGCGTGCCGGACGCCCGAGCACTTCAACAACAGACCAACAGAAAAAATTGATGAAGTGAAGAAAATGGTATTGGCCAATCGTCGAAGCACCGTTAGAGAAGTTGCTGAGGACCTAGACATATCGATTGGCTCATGGCATTCGATATTTTCAATGATTTGGGCATGAGACGAATCGCCCCAAAATTCGTACCAAAACTGCTCAATTTCGGCCAAAAGCAGCAACGCATAAACATTGCTAATGAGATGTTGGGCTCTGTCCGCGACGACCCAAATTTCTTCCAGAGGGTCATAACTGGAGACGAATCGGGGGCTATGGTTATGACGTGGAAACCAAAGCTCAATCATCTCAATGGAAGCTGCCGCACGAACCAAGACCGAAAAAAGCGCGCCAAGTTCGGCCGAATGTAAAAGTTTTGCTTACCGTTTTCTTCGATTGCAGGGGCGTTGTGCATCATGAGTTCTTGCCACAGGGTAAAACGGTCAATAAAGAATATTACCTCCGCCAGAGACGCCCGGATTTGCGGAAGACCCTTCTCACACGTCGTTGATTGTGCGCGACTTTTTGGCCAAAAACAACACACTAATGATGCCACAGCCACCGTATTCCCCAAATCTGGCCTCCTGTGACTTTTTATTGTTCCCGAAACTGAAGAGACCCATGAAAGGACGACGCTACTCTACGATTGACGAAATAAAGACGGCATCGAAAGAGGAGCTGAACAAGATAAAAATCAATTGATTTTTTGAAGCGATTCAAAGATTGGAGAAAACGTTGGCACAAGTGCATAATATCTTATGGGGATTACTTTGAAGGGAACAAAATAGATATTAATGCATAAATAAATAATTTTTGAAAAAACACAAAATTCGCGATACTTTTTGAACACACATCGTACATTGCACTGGCCTCTGTAGCTACACTTCAAAAATTCAGACGAAAAGCAATGAGGCAGGTGCAGGAGCAATGTAAAGCCCGGATCAAATGAACTCGGAAAAATGTTATAATAAAACTAAAAGCGCTATTTAGTGCCAGCTCATGAAATTTTAAATTTATCTTCGCTCCCTCCTTGAGGTCTTAATATAATGAGTTTTTAGTCGTTCATTTGCATTCAACTTTGAATCCGGTACCAAAGGGCCCACTGTAAGAATTGCTTCATTTTTAGTATCCGAATTCTGACAGTACCAACTTTGAAGAATGGAGAATAAGAAGATGGCACACCAGGTATATATCTGTGTGGCTTTTCGTGTTTATCATCTTATCACTGCCTCTTGCCATAATACGCTAAAGACGTCTTTTAGTACTTGAAGAGTGCGAAAACGTAAAGCTCGAACTTAGCAACAACCGAAAAAGTCATTAGCAACGTCACTACACCTGTATGCGTGTGTATAGGTATATTTCTGACATACCGTTTTTATTGATCTACCTTCCCATGGTGACAGTGAAAGTTAGTAGAAAAAGTTTAATGCGTGCATACTACAGTTGCTCCTCCCGGAATCCCGGACTTTTGGTATTATTGAAGTATCGAAATGAAGCATCGAAAGATTTTTGAAACTGAACAATCTTTTGCTGAACCTTAACTGGGATTCCTTACTTCAACATCTTGGCATTTCTAAGTGTTTCGAGATTTTTAGAAGAACGTTTGTAAAAGTGTTATTCCTCCTGTAACAAAAAAAACAATATAAAGTACCCTAGCATAATGCGGCGTTGATTAAACTTCGAAATAAGGGAAACAAATTTCTCCGTAAACTCAAATTCAAATGTAAAACTTCAAATTTCTTTGCTGTGTATAAAGAGTATGAAAAGAAATTCGTCTGTTTGGATACATTTTTGCACAGAAACTACGTTCTTAGATTCGAAGAAAGTTTAAAATCTAATTCAAAAGCGTTTTGGAATTTAGTAAGTTCGAAGAAATTTGTTTCCAATACTCCATCCGCTCTTTTTTTCGGTGACAAAGCTGCTAATACTCCAGCTGATGCCGCTAATCTCTTCGCTGAGTTCTTCAGGTCCAATTTTGCATCGGCCTCCGACAGTAAGGAAAATGTTTTCTTCGATATACAACCATCTATTGATTTTGACAAGCTAGTATTGTCCACTGAAGATGTCTCTAGAGGTATAGGTTTAAGTGGTGATTCTTCCAGAATCCAACTAGCGTTTCCGCACCATTTTGTTCTAGAAATATTACTCGACTTAAATCTTCTTCAAACACTATTGTTGATGGTCTGTCTACGGTGTTATTCAAGCAGAGTGATTCTTTACTACACCCTTTGTTGTTAATCTTTAGCAAATCTCTAACTTCGGGTACTTTTATTGATGCCTGAAAATTTACTTTCATTTCACCCATTTTCAAGAGCGGTAGTAAAAACGATATTAGTAACAACAGGCCTATTTCAAAGCTTTCCGCCACTGCAAAGCTGTTTCAATACATCATCGAGCACAAATTGCTTTTTGCTGTCAAGAACATGGTGCATAAGGAGCAGCATGGCTTCTTTCCGGGCCGCTCAATAGTGTCTAATTTAGCTGTATTTTCGGATGATTATATCGCTGCCTTCCAATCAGGGCACCAGGTTGACACCGTTTATACCGACTTCTCTAAGACCTTTGAATGGGGTTTCCATATAATACTAACAAAAAATTAGCCTGCATTGGCTTCCACTCAGCCTTCCCAAGTTGGATCTCATCTAACTTGCAGAATCCCGATTGTTTGGTCGTCGTCGAAAATGTTAGGTCTCTTACTTTCATAGCTTGCTCTGGGGTTCCACAAGGTAGGATTCTGGGCCCAATTCTTTTCGTTCTGTTTATCAATGATATTCACTCTTGCTTCTCGTCAGAAAGATTCCCGCGTTATGCAGACGACGTTAAGATTTATTCGACAATTACTAGCTCCCTCCACTCTGAATTGATACACATTGATTTAGATAATTTCAGGAACTGGTGTATCAAAAATCGTCTATCGCTCAACATAAATAAGTGCTTCCAAATTACCTTTTCCAAGCGTGCCACTGTTCTTGACTCCTCTTATCACATGTCACGTGTAGGTAATTGAGTTCAAAGACTTCGGTGTAATAGTGGATTCGAAGCTTACTTTTACTAGTCATATAAATTTAATTATTGCAAAATCTTACGCCATGCTTGCTTTTGTTAGGCGTCGTAGCTCCGATTTCTCCGACCCTTATGCGCTGAAGCTTTTGTATATGGCGTTTGTGCGTTCCAAACTGGAGTATGCATCCTTCATTTGATCTCCGTATTATACGTGACATGCTGCTAGAATTCAACGATTCCAAAAAGTATTTTTACATTTCACGTTGCGCAATTTACGCTTTTTAGATCCTATCCCTACATATTGATCAACTTAAAATCACTGCAGAGCAGGAGAATAATCCTATCTTTATCTTTCATTTTTGCTGTCCGGTGCTTCTTGAAAAGATTTTCTTTAATATTCCGGCCAGAGCTCCGCCTAGATCGGAGTTCTTCTATGTTGGTCTTTCAAAATCCCTTTATGCTCGAAAGGCTCCTATTACTAGAACCTTAATTGAGTTTAATAAAATCTCTAAATTTGTTGAGATAGATCTTTCATTTTCAAAAGATCACCTATTAAAGTCTTTGAATACCTATTTATTATTAATAGTTTAATTGTATTTTGTTTTTTATTGCCACTTAGCCTATAAGAATCTTTATACTCATTGGTTTAATAAATAAATAGTATTAGTTGATAGGAATGCCAAGAAAATATATAAGTATATACTGAGGAGCGCAATAGAGCGTGCAAAGATCAAAATAAAGATTTCCATCATTCAAAATAATTTTAATTTTTTTTTTTATTAATTTTGTACCAACTTGTAAAAATTCAAATTTTCAAACGATTCATCTCTGAAAGTGCTCATGTTGTGTGTTATATATAGTACATACATTTTCCCATTATTTCTACATGGAAATATAAAAATATTCCAATTTTCTCTATCTGAAGGTATCTCTCTCCAACTCTTGTTTGGGGTTGCAATTTCGAGCTCGGTCTGCCTTCTCCAAGTATGTACTGGGCGTGCTGGCCTACGGCTGCACTGCGGATTAAATTCGATGGCCATTTTCGTTACGTGGCCCACTGGCCTACGCAGGCCAATCCCTCGCCATTTCCTTCTCCTAACTTAAACTTTAATGGCATCTTGTTGCGTTATTTCCCATAGTCTGTTATTCGAGACGACTTCTGTCCAGTACTTGTACTCTTTTTATATCGCTAGCAGCCATGTGCCACGACTCACAACCGTACATTGGAGTTGAAAATTTTCATTTTGATGCTTGTTGACAAAAAGGAGAATCTCCAAACTGGTAGTTTGAACAAACATGTGGTATGCCATAAGAAAAATTAAAACCCCCTCAAAACATTTTTTTTTAGATTAGATGGTTCAGTTAAATCAACTGCAAAGTGAATTTAGTAACTTAAAAAATTATGTAGAATAAAATCAAGCTGATTTACGCCTGCGGAGTTGTGGTCTTCATTTAGTAGCTTCAGGCCAGGTTCAAAAATTGTACTTACAGTGGACAGATTTGAAGTATTATTCTAGTTACCAAACTCTATGTACCAGAAGTCAGGGTCTTCTACTATTCAACCAATCGTTGCAGTACTAATGTCGACTACGCCTAATCAGATTTGAGTTTACCTATTACTATACGCCCATAACCCTCCGAGCTTGAAGCTGCACTTTGATCCTTAATCCGAAATTTATTAATTTAAATTACTTTGACAAATAAAATCATAAATTATTTATGCAGCGCACCCCAAAATATTTCAATAAATTTCTTAGACCCCCAGAGATTGTGTGCTCAAAAATTTTATAATCAACCGCTGTTGAAAAGCTAATGGGCAAGACTATAAAATCAAATTGATTTTGGCACAAATAGCAGTACATTAGTGACTGCACACTCACATCCACACACAGTGCAGCGAAGCACACATTGCACTTTAATCAATTTGTTGTAAAAATGTTATTTATCTGCTTGTTTTCAACTTTTGCTTAATTTAAAAGCGAAATGTAAATAAAATTTTTGTGCATTGACGCAAATTGAATGGCGCGTGGAAAACTAAACCACAAGCTGCACATGCCACCCCAGAGAATATCCAAATTCGTATGTATATCTGCCTAACTGTATATGTCTGTATGTATCAGGAAATCAAAGCAACTCAATATTAAGTCAGAAAAATGCTTAAAAAATTATAGAAGTACCTATTCACGATCAGCCATTTGATAGTTGTCACCACTCATATTTGGGAGTATGCTGTGGTGCTGGTACTCCTTGAGCCCAAGAGGATCAGTCAGAAGTCGCGCAGTTTGACATGTTTTGTAATTTGTATACAAATAATTGTACATAAAGGTAGTTATAAGCATTACATCTGCTCTGCATTCAATAAAATTTCGCTTTTGTGGTTTTTGTAACACCATACAAATTTTCTTATACGAAGGGAGTGGCAGGTCCTGGGCAGATATGAAGTCAATAAGGGAAGAACCGGTTACGGTTCAATAAGTAAAACACAATTTTATGGTTTGAAATACATTTTAATATTCAGTATAGTCTCTCAGAACATTAACAAACTTGTTCCAACGAGATTCCAATTTATGAATTCCATCCCTCAAATGAGAATCTGGAAGAGCTGCAAAATACCCGTTCACAGCTGTTATAACCCCCTCATTTGATGAAAAATGCTTTCCACGCATGTAGTTTTTTAGGTCTGGAAACAGTTGGAAGTCAGTAGAGGCCTAATCTGGTGAATAAGTTGGATGCCTCAACAATTCGAACCTTAATTCATTGATTTTACCATTGTCAAAATGCTCTCGTTGCACGTTGCATTGTCCTGATGAAAATTTGAATGCATTTTTTCTTTTGCAAACTGGGTATTTTTTCAATACTTTGAATGAAATTGTGTTTCATTTTTACTAGCAAAATGTACGCTTTCCAATCAAAAAATTCATTGAAAGTGCTGCCGTATACAAACAAATCAACTGTTGTATGTTGCTTAAATTGTTGTTGTGCCGGACAGGAATATACATATACACAATAAATTCAGCTGTCAGTCAAATATGGTGCGAACCCAAGACGAATTGAGTATCTAAGATGGCGCCATTAACAAGCAGTTACTTTATTTTTTGCGATTTTGACAAGTCTGACGTCAGCTCCCTTCGCAATGCAAAAAAAAAAACGAAGAAAACAAACAAAAGAAGGAGAAATTGCGAGGGAGACTTTTAATGCTTATCATTACGGTGATCACCCATCATGGTTTTGGCAGGAGCGTGCTGCTTTTTCAGAAACATCTTGACGAAAGTCTTTACCAAATGAGCTACTCTGAAGACGTAGATGAAGCTTGGATAAATATAAGCGAAAACATAAAGGTTGCAACTACAAAAGAGTTGGGAAAATCAGAGAACAAACGAAAAACTTCGATGTTCGACGAAGAATGCAAAATGGCTACAGAAAAAAAGATCAATGCGCGTAAAGCAATGATAAACCGCAAAACGCGGCAATCTATGATATAAAAAAGTATGAAAATTTAAGATGCGATGAGAAGAAACTGCATAGAAAAAACAAGAGAATTGTTAATAAGGAAAAGTTCGAGTAACTGGACGCAGACTGCCATAATTCACGAAGATTTTTTAAAGGTGTGAATAAACAAAGACGCGAGTTTAACGCAAGGACATACTACTGTAAAAATTAAGATAGTTCACTTTAAACGGAATAAAACCAAATCCTCAAAATGTGGGCAACATATCTTTTTAACAGATACATTACAGCTATTGAACCCGAACACTCACAGTTAAATTCTTCAGAAATGGTGGAAGAACTTACTTTCCAGGAGCTCATGGCGGCTATTAAAGCCCAAAAAATCAACAAATCCTGTGGCTTTGACGAGATCCCAGCAGAGCTCTTTAAACACGTTCCCACGACAGTCGGTTCTACGTAACCGGAACGACCCGGATTTATATCCGGCCAAGGAGTGTCACTTCAGCAGCATTCCTCCTCGTATATGCACGGGGAATGTTTATGCTACTACAACAACAACAACAACAACACATGATTAATAAACATCTCCTTACCATATATCAGACAGTTTGCAAAATCTGGAATGAAGAACGCCAAAGAAGTGGGAAATTGGAATAATTTTCCCTCTACATAAAAAAGGAGGCATGTTGATCTATGAAAATTATCGGTCCATAACTCTTTTGCACAGCATCTACAAAATATTTTCAAATATTCTAAGCGCTAAACTTAAACCGCATCATTTGTAGCTGGCTTTTGAGAGGGAAGATCAACGATTGACCAAATTTTCGTACTAAGAAAGATTTTAGAAAAGTCTCGCGAATACGACATGACGACGTATCATCTTTTCATAGACTTCAAATCAGCTTACAAAAGCATAATTGGGAAGCAGCTCTTCTTAGCGATGGCAGAGCTCGGTATTCCCGATAAATTAATACGCTTAACTCGCTCGCTAAGGAACGTAGAAAGCGTTCAGAACAATCCGCCGCGAGAGTTCGCCACCTTAAACGGACTTCGGCAAGGGTGGATGGGCTCTCATGTTTCCTCTTTAATGTTGCCCTTGAAAAGGTTATCAGGGACTCTGCCGTAAAGACAAAGGGAACTATTTTGTTTAAATCGATTCAATTGCTGGCTTAAGCAGACGACATAGACTTAATCCTCGCTGCCGAGTTTGAAATAAGCCTTGGCAAGTATTAAGAGAGCAGCAGAATGTATGGGTTTAGAAACAAAACGAAGCCAAACTAAAGCACTAGTTTTAACTACATCGGACTCTGTCAGACACAATGTGGGTCAATTACTAAAAATCGGTGACTATGGTTTCGAAGTAGTGAAGGAATTTAAATACCTTGGCGTAATCATTAATCATGACAACAAAATTTCTGCGGAAATCGGTGACAGAATCCTTATGGGCAACCGCTGCTGTTTTTCGCTGTGTCAACACCTAAAGAGTCGCCTCCTATACCGAAAAACAAAGATTTCACTGTATTGCTCAATTATAATTTCCATCTTTCTATACGTTAGTGAAAGGCGGACACTCAGAGATGCAGAAAAACAGAAGATGCTGATTTTCGAGAAGAGAGTTCTGCGAAAAATTATTGGTGCGATATGCGATAATGCCGAGTGGCGGAAGCGCAACAATCATAAACTCGAAAAACTAACCGCGCGCCCATCTGTGATAACCACAATCATGATCAACAGATTGAGATGGCAGGTCACATATTGCGGGCTAACACGGACTACCCACTTCCACAAATACTCTTCGATGCCGCCCGCCGCTTAGATGGATTGACGGTGTAGAAAAAGGTGACGGTGCGACAAAAATTAACTTTTAATTTGTCACATGCACTTTTCTGGTATTTTTTTACTACATTTTGACTGCCTAAGAAGAAAAACAGTTGAGAACAATTTTTTCCCCAAAACCTTGAACGACAATTTTTTTTTTTTTTTTTTGTCGGGACAACTAGCAAGTGCAGCACTCAGACATTAATTGAGTCCATTGTACTACACTTGGATTCCCTTTTAATTTTCTTTAAATCTACCCGATCTCCGAAGAAATCTGAGTAGATCTTGTGGTGCCAAGGAGCCAAGATGGTCGCTTCTTAACACATCAGTGCCAAAGACCTCAAACCTGATTCGGGCGAAGGCGGGGCAGACACACAGGAAGTGATCCGCCGTCTCATCCTCCTCTTCACAAGCTGGGCAGAGTACACTGTCTGAGATGCCCAACCTTTCCATGTGCTTTGCCCACAGAAAGTGGCCCGTCATTAGTCCAACCAGCCGTCTGGACTCCCCTCTGCCTAATGACAGAAGGGTTTGCGACAGTCGATCGGACATGACAGGTAACATCAGTTTTGTCCATCTGCAGCCTCTCTCAGCCTGCCAAGCTCGCTTGTGGGTAGTAGTTACCCATTTGCTAACCATGGCCGTGATGGCCGCAGAGGGGAGTGGCAAAGCGGGCTCTGGGCCAAAGAAGTTGGCTTCAGAGCCCATCTTAGCTAAGGAGTCAGAGGTCTCGTTACCCGCGATACCCACGTGTCCCGGGACCCATGTTAGCATCAGGCTGTTATGTCTGCCGACATAGTTCAGCCTGGATTTACAGGACTTCACTACCCCTGATGTGGTTTGAGGGCTATCTAAGGCCATAAGCGCAGCTTGGCTGTCGCTGCAGACACATATAGATCTGCCTCTCCATCGTTTTTCCACAACAAAGTTCATCGCTTCTTGAACTGCATACACCTCCGCTTGAAACACAGATGCATGCATTCCAAGAGCAAAGTGCAGTTTTGTCCCGCTGGATTCCACGTAGACCCCAGAGCCGGAGCCATGCTCGGTCCTGGAGCCATCCGTAAAAATGCGAAAACAGTGTTTACCGGGCTCATTTTCTGAGTCTCCCCACAACTGAGCCTCTGGTAGCACTACACTGTATCTCTTTTCAAGTACGACTCTTGATGGCATTGAGTCAAGGGGCATGGAGAGAATCGTTGGATCGATGTCCATACCTTCTCTGTGTTCCAATGCCGGACAAGGGCCGTACCAGTTCCCACTGTGTTTCAGTCTGCAGATGGCCTTCAGGACCTCTCCTCGGATGAAAGCATCAAGTGGTGGTAAACCAATCAGAGCATCTAGTGCCGGGCCTGAAGTGGTCGGAAAAGCTCCGGTGCAACAGATGGCCACAGTGCGTTGTAGTCTCGATAAGGTCCTCCTGACTCCCACTAGGGATAGTCTACTCATCCAGACCACTGATGCATAGGTGATAATGGGTCTTATCATAGCTGTGTAGATCCATGGACCTTGCTAGGAGAGAGACCCCACGTTTTCCCAAAGACACCTTTGCACTGCCAGAAAGCTGTCAGCGCTTTGGATGCCTTTGTCTCAACGTGTGATTTCCATAGGAGCTTACTATCGAGGATTACTCCTAGATATTTAATTTCCTTGGATAGCTGGATTGTGACTCCTTTTAGCTTTGGCAGAACGATTCCGTCAAGCTTCCTCCTTCTGGTAAAGAGGACAATACCAGTCTTGGCGGGATTTGCCGACAGCCCGTTCGTACAGCACCAAGTGTCAATCCGATCCAGAGTTTTCTGCACTTTCCTGCAGATGTTCATAAGCGAAGAGCCTGTTACCAAACAAGCAACGTCGTCCGCATATGCTTGTGCGTAGACTCCCGAATCGTTTAAGGTGGTGAGTAGAGGATCGATTACCATGCACCAGAGCAACGGAGACAGCACACCGCCTTGGGGGCAGCCTCTGTTAACCCCAGATAACACCAGCAGATCTTCCTCTGCTCGCACCGAAACGATTCTTTGGGCCAGCATCGAACGAATCCAATTTACTAGCACCCGGTCTACGCCGTGCCTACTAGCAGAGTTACACATACTATCAAAAGTGGCATTATCAAACGCCCCCTCTATGTCTAAAAAGATACCCATAGCATAGTCCCTCCTGTCGATGGCCAGCTCTATCCTAGCAACAAGATTTTGCAGTGCCGACTCGCAGGATTTTCCACTCTGATAGGCATGCTGAAATAGAGACAGAGGGTGAGCCTTCAGCGACTTCTGACGTATGCGCAGTTCCACTAGTCGTTCGAGACTTTTCAGCATGAATGAGGTCATGCTGATTGGTCTAAAGCTTTTGGGGCTGGTGTAGTCGTCTTTTCCAACCTTTGGGATGAAAGCGACCCTCACCATCCTCCAAGAGCGTGGTATGTAAGCCAGTGCCAGGCATGCCGAGAAGATTTTCTTCAGGGCTGCTGTCACGAACTCTGCACCCTCCTTCAGCATGGCAGGAAATATGCCATCTGGTCCGGGGGACTTGTAGTCGCCAAAAGATTTGATGGCAAATCGAATGGCGGCCACATTCACCACAGATCTGGCAACGAACCAGTCATGCCGAGAAGGTGTAGCAGCTCTGACAACTGCCTCTGTCAATAAGGGCTGTTGCCGGCTGATGCTTATCTGATTACCAGGAAAGTGAGACTCCATCAGCAAGCTGAGTGTCTCACTTTTCCGCTCCGTGAAGGAGCCATCAGATTTCCTAAGTGACCCCAGCTTTGCCGTTGGGTCCCTTTTCAGGATCCTAACCAACTTCGCCGTGTCACTCAGAGATTCAATACCGCTGCAGAATTCCCTATATGAGGCTTTTTTCGATTCCCGAATAAGCCTCTTGTAGTTCTTCTGAACATCACGGTATCGCTCCCAGTCCTCTGCAAGGTTAGTCTTGAGGGCCCGGTTTAGAAGTTTTCTCGACTCACGCCTCAACATCTGGAGCTCTTGGTTCCACCAAGGAACGGGAGTCCGGCTCGGGAGAGGTCGAGTTGGACAGGCTGACTCAAAACAGTCGGTTAGGGCAGCGTTGAGTTTCTCAACAGCCGCCTCAATGGCCTGTTCTTTTCGAAGTCTTGGTGGCGCAACGTCAAGGTCCCGCAACGCCTCCCTAAACTTCTGGCAGTCTGTTTTTCTTGGGTTTCTAGAGGGCAATGGCATTTGTGCCTCCTCGCCACACTGAAACTCAATGTACCTGTGGTCCGAGCACGAATCTTGAACGACAATAGTAATAGTGGAGCCAATACGCATCGACTGCTACCCCCTCCCACCCTTTTTTTTTTTTTTTTTTTTGTTAAATTTCTGAATATGTCCCTTTATGGTAACCGCGCTTATCATTTCCTTTCTGTGCAACAAATTGGTGAATAAGCAAATCCTCCTCACGTCGATCCATTCAAATGCACTCAGTGATTCTGTCAATGCAATTGACTAAATATTTTCAAAAAAACAATTTAACTCTAAACATTTCAATTCGCTTGTCTCCTAAGAGTCAGTTCACTGCTCTACCACCAATTGGGGTGATGCAATCGGTACCGATTGATTGCCATGTCACGCAACTCAGCTCAACGGAATGCAACGCATGACATGCCAAACAGCTTGTTGTTGCCAACAGTTATGCGTCAACAGCAGGCACATTTGGCACAAAGGCTGCAACAGTTGGCATTTTGGCAAAAGGCCGCAGGCCGCAAGCAAGGCGGAGGGATGCGTGTGCAGTTGAGAATCATTCGAGTTTTGGTTGCACGGCGTGGTGAGATATTGGCAGCTATTCGCAAAGTATTTGGTTTCTTGATTATTTATTCAATTTATTTAACTTTTTGCCTGTTTTTGTTTTGTTACTTATTTTGTTTTGCTTCTGGTTTTGCGACATCTGTAGCTGTAGCGTTTGAAAATAAACGAAACGTAGGTATTTATGTGCATTGACTGCATTTTCTATCGTTTTCTGTAAAACTCACATCTGTTCAAATTCTTTGCGCTTCCTTTTTGTTGTTGATTGTTTGCGTGTGAACTTTTAATTTGAGCAAGACATTTTTACGTTTTTACATTTGCAATATTTGCCATTTCGTGCTATTTTTACAACTACTGAAATGTTTGACATTTTTAGCAAAGTAAGCGATGGTACGTAAAACACGTGATCTCTTCGGTACTCTCATGACGCATCGGGCATATTTACATACCTACACGTTTGGTGAGCAAATGAGCGGCAAATGAGCGGCAAATGAGAGGTTGGTTGTATTGATTCAAGTGTAGCCAGCATTATTTTTGATAATACTAATGTTTATGCTTTCACTTAAGGTACTACTAACTTTTAGGAGGCGAATAAGCCTAGAGGTACTAAACCCTTTCGCCTCATAAAAAGCCTAAATTTCCAAGTTATTTTTTTCAGGTTCTTTATTGCATATCAATGGGCAAACATAATATTCACGCATGAATCTTCGTTTTGGGCGAATGGTGTGTCGGGCCTGGTGTGTACTGCTGATAATCGACATTTCAACGAACTCAAATATCCACTTAACCCCTTGCCGTGCCATTTAGCGAAACGCGGGCCCAAGTGTTACACGTCAACGCGTGGTAAACAGATCAGAATAATATAAACTACTTTGTAACAACAATTATGAGACTCATGACTAACTCTGATGGCGTACAGATAGAAACTACCATTCAAACACGACCCAGGCTCGTGATGTTTATGTTTGATCCGACTATCTGTAAACGACCTCGGCTCGTTATATTTTCGTTTGGCCCGATGATCTATTCACGAGCCTGGCTCGTCATGTTCATGTTTGTACCAAAATTTTCATCACGAGTCAGACTCGTTAAAGCACGGCAAGGAGTTAAGGTTCATGTTTGGAGCTGACTCCCCGAAAAAGGGTTCTTTCTCTGCAAAATCCTCACAACTTCTGCAATGGGGTTTGCATGGAAGTCCAAGCTTCTCCGCATGAGGTATGTCCACCCAGTGACCGGTGAACACCGCTATGAGTTTGGAAATTGAATGGGGGAGGATTCCCATTACTTTAGAACTCCATCTGCATCGCGCTTTTTTAGGAAAGGAATTGTACAGTTTTCCTTCAACAACGATCAAGCGGGCACCGATGTTTGAGATGAGGACAATTCAAACCTTTTTTGTCGTCCGCTTCCTGGCAAGCTCATCGGCAATTACATTTCCCTCTATGTTTCTACGCCATGGAACCCAGATAAGAGAAATGTTTATTGCACATTCGAGAGGTTTGATATCCTCCTTACAGGAGTTGTTCACCAGAGATCTGCAATATGGCGGCAATAGAGCCCTGATCACAGCTAACTGTGGGAAAAGACATTTATGTCTCCCTCCCAATAGCGATCTCTAAGCACTTTGCTTGCCTACAGGCAGGCAAACTAAGATCTCGGTGAACAAGATCACTGACTCTTTAGCCAGAATGGGCTCTGAGCTCAACTTTCTTGGCCCGGAGCCCGTTTTGCCAGTCCCTTCTGCTGCCATCAAAGCCACGGTTAGCAAACGGGTTACTCTAACCCACAAGCGAGCTTGGCAGGCTGAGAGAGGCTGCAGATGGACTAAACTGATGTTACCTGTCATCTCCGATCGACTGTCGCAGTTCCTCCTGTCACTAAGCAGAAGGGACTGTAGAAATCTGGTTGGACTATGGGCAAAGCACATGGGAAAGGTGGGCATCGTAGACAGTGCACTCTGACCAGCATGCGGAGAGGAGGATGAGACCGCAGCCCACTTTCTGTGCGTCTGCCTCGACTTCGCTCGAATCAGGCTTGAGGTCTTTCGCACTGATGTGTTAAGAAGCGACCCCTTGGCTCCTTGGCACCACAAGATCTACTCAGATTTCTTCAGAGGTCGAGTAGATTTAAAGAAAATTAAAAAGGGACCCCGATTGCAGTACAATGGACTTAATAGTTTCTGAGTGCTGTACTTGCTAGTCTGTCTTGACAAAAAAAAAACACAAAATAAAAAGATCTCTGCTTGAAAAACACCATACGTTTTCGGCAGTTTAAAGGAGACTGAAATATTGGCTGATTTATAGGAAACGCCCGCTTCAACTCCATCTTGGATCCCCTCCTTCCAATCCAGCCTGCTTGGGGGGATAGCCCTAGCCCAAACCTTAAAACCTAGTTTGCGTATGGAGAGATCTGTACGAAGTACATAGAAGGAGGAGAAATCTGCCTCAAAATGTTACCCTGTTCTACAGCAGATTGCCTCCAGAGGCCAACCTCGTTCATCCTAATAGCACTCGTAGCAGCATAGATTGAACTTGAAGACCAAATTGCAGGTTTTGGATTTAATAGAACTCGAAAACTGTTTATGGACAAGCTTTAACTTGAGTTAAGATTTCTACCGTAGTAGACATACTTTGTTCAACTCGTGTAAGCTGGTTGTGCAATTAACTAAAATATTGTTATTGCATATTAGTATTTCTAAAAAAATAAAATGTGCCCCTCGTGTGGATATAACCATAATATTTCGCTGAAAACATGCGCCGGGTATATAAAGCAGGGTTTTACCCACACTTTATTTGTTCATTAGCTTATTTGTGAACACGCGCTCACCAGCGAAATGCTCAGCGCACGCGAATTTGAAATGCGAAGGCGGGGGCGTGGAAGAAACTTGAAAATTTTCCATTCAACCTATGCAACTTCAGAAGACACTGCCCTACAACAAGATACCAAATGCAAACATAGTTGATTATATATTTATTTCAGGCATTGGTTTTAATTTTTTTGTCGGGTTTTGCTATTCTTTCTCCTATTTAAATACAGTTTACTACAAGTTTAGATCGGCAGTCCTAAATAGGTAAATAAGAATAAAGTCACAGAAGTAAAATAAGATGCAAAAAATGCTTATTCAAATAATAATAAATATTCGTTTGGGGAAAAAGAAATCCATTGTTTTTGCGTAAAATTTTTGAGCAAATGATTTCAAACGGTTTGATAGTCGATGTCTAACGCCTGGGCGATGCTGCACCTTTGAGTTGGGGAATAAGTTCAGAGCCCTTTTGTATTTTCTTTTATTTTACAACAATTTGTTTGCTATTTGGCAAAGGGTGAGTATTCATACGATAGAGCTCTTTCTGCTCTGCAAAACTATGTTTATTGTGTTTTTGAGTTATTTAATTTTTCATTAGTTTAGAGGCTTAGAAATGGAGTACCCAGAAGCCACAAATCAACATTTTTGGGCACCTGCACTTCATTGCTTTTCATCGAGGTCAAAAAGCTGTCGAAGCAGCCCGAGACATTTGCGACGTGTATGGAGAAGTTGTCATAGGCGAATCTACAGCACGGAAAGGGTTGCAAAGTTCAAAAATGGCGACTATGGCGTCGATGACATGTCCCGCAGCGAAAGACCTTTTAAATTCGATGAATATCTCAAATCACACTTGAAGGAGCGGAGGAGCGGTCGCCAAACCAGTCGTGAATTGACAGAAAAAATGAACTGCGACCGTAAAACCATTCTCAGTCTCCTTCATTCAGTGGGATTTACCTAAAAATTGAGTGCCTGACGAGCTCAACTAAAAAAAAAAAACAAAGAAAGTCGACTTCAAATTGCTTCTCAGCATCTCGCCCACCATCGAGCAGCACGCGGATATAAACAGCGCTTTTTGTACCGAATCGTCACGGGAGATGAGAAATGGAGCCCATACTCGTATATATACGCCGTAAATATACACCAAAGCCGAGAGTCAAGCCGGATCTTCATCCAAAGAAGATCATAATATAAGTTTTGGTGGGACTGGGAGGGTATGGTAGACTGGAAAATGCTCGAAAAGTAAGCCACGGTCAACAAGAAGCTCCACATTGCCCAGCTACACCGCGTGAATGAGACTATTCGACTGAAAACACTTGATCGACATGGTCAAGCCATACTCCTTCACGACGACGCCAGGCCCTATGCTGCACAAGTCGTGAGAGGCGCACTCCAAATTCTCGAATGTGAAGTCCATCAGTCTCCACCGTATTCTCCGGCACTTGCACCGTCCGATTACCATCTTTTCCGCTCCCAGTCAAACCAAAGGGCGTCACCTTCAGTAACAAGGAGATGCTTAAAAACTGGCTCAACAACTGGCTCAACACATTGGTCGAGAGGTGGCAAGAGGTTGTAAGCAGCAACCGCGAATATATAATGGATTAATTTCTTGATATAATTATTTTTTTTTTTGTTTAAATAAAAGTCTTCGAAAAAAACGCTACGAACTTATTCCCCAGCCCAATACTAACGGGCCGGGCTACTTCGAGTATTTCTGTGATTTTGTCCACATTTTCTTTAACATCAAAAATGTCTGTGCGGAATCGACGAAACCAAGATTGCAAGTAATTATGTAGCTATTACAGTCTCGGCACTATAAACACCATTCTCAATTACAGCAGCTTGTAACTCGCTGCTGCATGAAACAAATGAATTTTCTTTATTGTGAAATGTCACCTTAACAACGAACATAAACTTTAAATTGTTGGACCGATACTTTACGAGTTATCGATCACTACAGAGATCTATTCTTCTAACGATAAAATACTGGATTTCTCGGATATACTCGTATGTAGCCTTCTTTGCATATTATTATCTACATTATTTGAGCGATTATCTTATTCATCTTTTAAAAAAGAATCTGACGCATTCATATTCTTTGCTTTTATCATTTTTATTATATTTTTTACTTTTATTTATATTTTATTTTATTTTTACTTTTTCAAACCATTAACTAACACTAAATTGCGATTTGCTAATTTCCCTGTTCTCACAAAGCAATCTGTACAATAAATGTCTGGCATCAATTTTGCACTTCTTTCAATTTATTCCGCGTTGATTGTCTGCCCTTTGCCTTTTTAATTACGGTGAATCGGGGAAAAATTGCCCAAGCTCTCCGTGGTTTTGAAATTTCAACGTACTTGAGTATGGAGTGGAGAAAACCGAAATAACTAGTAACATGGGCGGTTTTTATACCGGTTTTGCGGTAGAAGAAGCAGCACTTGTAATATCTGAGCTTTGCCCAATGCACATTTGGGCGAAGGAAATGGTCGAATCCTCAAAAAGTAAGGTGAGTCGTCAAGCAGGGAGGGAGAGTTATTGACAGAAATGGCAGAGTCGGTGGAGCAATTCGCCGAACGAACGTTGGACCTATCGCTTAATTCTTTCTGTACGAAGTTGACTGGACAGACGACATGGGGAGGTGGATTTCCACCTTATCCAAATATTGACAGGACACGGCTGTTTCAAATTTTATTTACACAAATTCGGACATGGGTCGTCATATTGCACCTTCTGTGCGAATGTCGTTATTGAAGTCGCAGAGCATTGTTTTTATTTTTTTTTGTCTGTCCGCAGTTTGAAGCTGAGAGGGTTGACTAGAGAAATCAGGTAGGGAAACCAATTAAGGTAAACAACCTGGTTGATGTTATGCTTGAGTCAAAATAAAGCTGATCTGTTGTTGGAGGAGTAGCAAATAAATTCATCACAAAGTTATGTTGCATGGAGCATCTCCGCTAATTTTCTTGGAAAGGCAATAGTCGAAAGTAATAAAGGGTGATCAATTTAGAGGTATAGGATTTTAAATTGAAATAAAACAACAAAAATTCAAATCGGTGGGGCAATCTTTATTATATTGTGTAGAGCCATTCATGACATTTATTTTTTTAAAGATAATCCCTTTCAACTGTTGGCCGCAACTGCGTCGTAACTCGTAATTCGACCAGCCGTAAGCAGCAATTTCGAAAGACCCGCTGGAGGACTTCGGTCGGTATCTCGCTTAAGTACTTTAGTAATATTGGCTTCCGAGGTCTCAATCGACGCGGGTTTATCCACAAAGCATTTGTACTTTACATACCTCCACAAATAAAATTTCAAAGGTGTGATATCACACCATCTTGGTGGGCAAACGGTCAATCCACTGGTCCGAGACGAGAGATAAATCGGTTACCGAAACGACGACGCAGTAAATCCATTGTTTCACATGCTGCATGGCAGGCAGCGCCGTCCGCCGTCTTGTTGGAACCAAATGTTGTGGAGATCATGGGCTTCCATTTCCAGTATCAAAAAGTCGTTTATCATGGCGCGATAACGTTCGCCACTCACTGTTACATAGATGCCAGCCTCGTCTTTGAAGAAATGTGGCCCGATGATATCTCCAAACGAAAGGCGGCACCATACGGTTGTTTTCAATGGATGTAATAACTGTTTGTTGGTTCTTAAATGGCTTCGAGTTGCTCTTCAGCTCAACGACGGCAATTAAGCTTATTGACGTAGCCATTAAGCCAAAAATGGGACTCATCGCTGAACACCATACGTTGGCCTGATGAACACTTTTCACAGAGCGTCGATTTTCGAAATCCAATTGTACGATTTGTAAACGTTGTTGAGGCGTAAGTCTTTTCATGATAAAATTAAAAACAAAAAATTGTCTTTAGTTTGGCAGTAGTCATAGCCGATATATCAAAAAATCCCTATTAGAAAAAGTACCCCCAATCCGATCACGCTGTATTATGAAAAAGTTGTTTTATCATTTTTATTTTTAATGTTCGCCAAAGCGAATAAATTCAGAATCCTCTTCAACATGTCATTCACAAAAACACTCGCCTACAGCGATGTCAAATTTTTATTTTTTACTTCTAATAACTGCGACACCCCTTACCTCGTTTAAAGCTTCTATGAGTGTCTCATTGCCTTGGTTTTCAACGCATACTTATGGGACCAATTACCAATTAGAACTGACCATTGTGGATATTTTTATAGCCATAGGACTTAATCGAATCCATTAAACTCATTGCAAACCGCTAATGGGTCAACAAAGTTATAATGCCGTCGAGTAGTGGGGACTGGTGTGGGTGTAAAATAAGACGTGCAACATCAATTAGATCTCAATCATTATAGAAAATATATAAAACCGATACGTAAATGACTTCGCCGCTCCATGTTAATGTTAATGGTTAATTTTTTGTATACATAAACAAACTAGAAATTTGCCACCATAGAAGGAGTGTTAATGAGAAAAGTCAAAATAACTGAAATCAACCTGCTTAAAATTATCAGAAGTTGTGTGAAGCTGCTAGACAACGATGTCAAATTGTTTGAAACTATCGATGTTTTGAAAAAAAAAAATTAATGCTTCATTTCAAACCTGGCAGGTCACACTTTAAAATATTTGGATATATGTATAAAAATAATTGATGAAATATTTCAATTCTTTCGATATTTTGTAAAACTTAGACTGACCAACAGAAATTACCATCCGCATGCCGTTCTTACATAGTCGACCGTTGCTGTATATGAAACATTTTTGAACACAATCAATATTTTCGCTGCTCTACTAACGACTCGCTTATCAAAGGGGCAATAAAATTGGTTTTCTTTTCCTTGTTTCAATAATTTATTGTCACTTTTGTTTATGCCTTAAAATAAAGTAAAAGAGACTATCACAGCGACCTTCAATAATTGTTTTCCATCGAATGCCGGTGTTCAAGACGGCGCCGAATTTAGCCTCAAGCAAATATTTCACAATCAAATATGTGAGCAACAATGGAAATTTTTTCTAAAACAGCGTCCGAAATTCTGCCGTTATCTGTATGAGTCTATGTACATATTTAGATTTCATAAGACCTATGATTGTTATGTCTGAAGAATTATTATTTTTTTTTTTTTTTGGCGTGGTAAGCCATTGATTGATAACGTGTGACGCCAGTCTGTCTTGCAAAAAAATGTAGCAGTACGTGCATATATACACATGTACACAATTATTTTTCGCTGCTGTATAATTGAATAGCAAGCGAGTGAAAATGTATGTATGTACATACAAGTATATGGAGGGCTAACTTTGAGTTGTTGGAACAAATGCTTCAATCGCCTTCGAACAGCATACCGTAAATAACATCGAATACTAGCAAAAAGTGGGGAAGCTTAAGCTGTAATGTATTTAACAGATCTGTGTAGAGGAACCAAATAACTAACATAATTTACATTTCTTCTCCTTTCCATATGAACGATTGTTGAATTTTACATGGCGATATGACGTAAGAAGCCGTATTTGTTTGCAGTGAACTATATTTTTATAAAAGCTTTACGAAAAGAATTTATTATGATTACGAATATTGTGAAAAGCTGAAGTGGCTTAATTATGTACGCATAAATGTCGCATATCCAAGTTATCCCTCTCTCTCTCTCTCTTAGCTTCACAGTCAGTGGTGGGCCATAGCTTCATCAACAATCATCCTCCAATTCAGTCTCTTTCTTGTTATCTCTAGTAGGATTTTTTTTTCATTTCTTTCATTTTTCGTAGAACATAGAATCCAAAACCCGATTTCCGCTAGAAAACGTTACTTATTTGTTTTTTGTAAGTAAACAATGTGTAAGTTAAGTGTAAAAAAATAACAAAAAAGCTTCCAAGGATACTTGGTGAAGAAGTGTTGTGTGAATTTTCAAAAGAATTGGTTCAGTAGGGTTTGAGTTATGGCTTACACAGAGTTCAAAAATAACAAGATTCAGAAAAATGCTTTAAAGTCGAACAGGTATAGAAACCCAGATAGAAGCAACGGACACTCAAATACTTATAATTTTATCAATTTTGCGCCAGTAGATTTGCATTTTTTAAAGTAATTAATAGTAATCTATAAATACAGTATTTCCTACAGACTATAAAAAACAGATTAATGCTCAGTACATTTCCCAGCAATTAGACAAGCGTTTCCTCTTTAATCTTGCTAAGGAAGGCTTCGGTAAAAGAAAAGTGATATCATCTAAGAATATGATTTTAAATAAATTAAAATTTTATTAAATTTAAAACAACTTTTTTTTTGTTTTAAATTTTATAAATTTTTTTAAAATCATATTAAAAGCAAAATTAAGTTTGCGTTCTGTAAATAACAAAACAAAAAAACAACTGTTTCCCAAAAATTTTTAGCAAAAAACTGTGGTTCAAAAAAATTTTTTTATTAATATTAATAAAAAAATTTTTTTTTTTAATTTATATTAAAAAACTTAATTTGTTTTATAATTTCAAAAACAGTTATTAAATTTTTTTTTTTAATTTTTTAAAAACTTAACTTAATTTGAAAAAAAAATTTTATAAAATTTGTTCAAATTTTAAACTTGTAAAAGTTGTATTATAAAATTTGTTCACATTTTTTTAATTAAATTAAATTTTTAAAAAGTTTAAAAATTTATTGCTCACTTTTTTTTTAATTTAGAAAAAAAAATTTTTTTTGTAATAATTTCTTAACTTAAAATTTTTGAAAAAAATGTTATTAAATTGAAAACAATTTTTTTTTCAAACATTTTATAAAATTTTTCTTTTAATTATTTCAATTTTTTTATACTTTTTTTGTTTTTTATTTTTTTTTAATTTTCCAAAGAAGAGATAGTTTGTTTGCTCAAAATTTTTTGGAAACAATTTTTTTTGCCAGCACTTCTCAGCTCCCACTTACATGCGACACTCAAGGTTCTATCATCCTGTGAGATTAAATCCTCACTGATCCTTGATTGTATCGAGAAACTGAATCTGTTAGGTATGCACGATCGCATCATGCTAATTTGGGTCCAGGACGCCAGGCGAAATCCTTACTGGTGGCGGTACAACCAAAAGAGGTTTAAAAATCTCATAATTTTCCCCAAGAATAAACCGAAAGTGCTCACGGGAATTCTCACAGCTCATTGCAGACTGCGTAGATCGGATATAGCCCACTGACTCTTGTCGTTTCTCTGAAAAATCCCCGGAGGCTCCAATACATCTTCTACTTGAACGTAATTAGTTTATTTTAATCTGTTAATAAATAAAAATAATAATAATAATATCTCAACCACAACCCAAACAAATACGATTTTTTAGAAAATTTCATTTGTAGCACACCCTAGTAGATCCATTTTTCCCACAAAAGTTTCCTATTAAGTCGTTCAGATATATTCCGAGTATGAACTCAATCTGTCTATTTCGAGTTTGAATAAATACGACCATATTTAAAAACGATTTCTTGTGGTACTTCACCCACAGTGTCATCTAACGCATTAGAAATCTATAAACAACAGACAAACAAATGAACTATCAGATTTATATGCAAAAGGATTCAATCCCATATTGCGGAAAAATTCACATCACAATGATTTTCTACAATTCTATCAATCTACAATTTTACTTCCTTTCTCATAAAATTTCGATACTCCCAATATGCATTCCCATTAGTTTACACATAACCTCTTTCTTATATGTAGCTTATAGCCTGCATTATTTTTCACATAACCTCATTTTACTGGTAACCTGCATATGAGTAGCAATTTCTCAGTTGGCATAGTAACAGCGTCGACACCGCGAGAGCTGTTTGTACGAGTAGAGTTAACTTTTAAAGACTGCTAGGTGAGTGCAGTTAAGAGTAACAAATGCCCTATCACTATGGAGGCACGTATATACGTACGTACTTATGTTCTACATATCAGCCAGCACAGTTTCATACGAACAAATACAGTTCAACAAGTTCATTCACCTTGTTAGGATAATTGTTGTTTTTGCACAGCGTACATTTTACATACTTATTTATAAGTACATATACAGGTCCAAGAATAGAACACACGAATGTAAGTACATTAGGGTGCATCTCGCGCCATTCAAAAACAAAAATCGGCACTATATTTCTAGCGGAGTTATAAAATGTGTGATATATTTAGACTTCCGGCAAAATATTTCGAAATAAAATTGTAAGATTTACGAGAGTTGAACCAACTTGAAAGTAATGAAAAGTGAAATTTCATTATTTTGATCGTATTGATACATATTTTGAACATTTTATGTAGGCTTTTTAATACATTGCGCACCAAGCCAATTTCCAATTTTGTTAATGTTTCAAAACTTTTGGCATGGCATGTAAGCAGCGTACAAATTTGAATGACGCGTCTCTTATGCACGCGATGAACGCAGTAGATGAACCATGGGCCCACTTGTGAGGTAAGTAGACAGATTTGAAATGATAACAGGACTAGTCCCTCATCAATCTAGACTGGCAAAACTTATGTAGCTACTGCAGGAACGAAGAAGAGGTGCAGAGCCTTGAACACAACTTCCGCTGTCACTGTTCCGCTCTTGCCAGAACCCGATATCGCTGTCTTAACTCATGTTGTTTGTGGAGGTATTTTCAAATCAATCCAAATAAGTCTAAATATTTTTTTTTTTTTCGAAATTAGCTTTATTCATCAACGCAATTCCCACCAAGAACAACGCAATCATTCCAGCGCCACTCTAACATTTCAATACCTCTTTTGTGGAACGATTTATCTTTTCCTTCCTCCTCTTCAGTCGAGCGAAATTTCTTACTGGCGAGCATATTTTTAGGTCCGCGAACAACCAGTAGTCGCTGGGAGCCAAATCTGGCAAATAAGGTGGATGTTGGATGTGGCAGCAATTCGGAATTTGATTTATGTAGTTTTGCCATGGTTTTGATTGACTGTTGGCACGATGGGTTGTCTTGATGAAACAAAATGATGAGCAAACGTGGCACGCATTTTGTACAGAGCTTTCTCATAATCAAATGCTTGTGCAATATAAAACCCACAGGTTCTTTTGATATCTTCACAATGTCAGCTAACTCAGGCAACTTCACATTTTGGAGATTTTTTTGATGTTTCCTGGTGTTACCGCCTCAATTGGGTGTCCACTGTGTTGTGCATCATCGGTGTTTCTACGATCATGTGTGAAATCAGCAAATCGTTTTATTGTTGTTTCTGATGAAGCGGAGTCCTCATAACACTTTTTAAGCCTTTGCTTCGCTTGAACGATATTTTTTTCTCATCAAGAGGCAGTGTAAAATTAAACACGAAATTCTTTTCTATCCATTGATTTGAAAATAAAAAAAAAGCGTCACTCTTAGCACAATAACTCACGAACTAATGAATAGAATATCATGACATTTAAAGAGCTGTTTTTTCAAGGTTAGTACTAACTGCCATAGACATATTTAAAGGTTGGTATTGGTTTTACGGGTTAGGCTAAGGCCTTTATGCACTGCGACCAGATTGATCTATTGTGATCTATTGCTTAATTTTAATTATTTAGTACCGAACCAGCTCCTTAGGAGGGAGAAATTGTAGATTTTCCTCCTCTAGTAGGTACGAGCCCAGGATTCTGTGTCTCTTGTGGCCTAATGCCTCACAGTTGGTGATTAAGTGTTACATAGACTCCTCTTCACCACAGCAGAACCTGCATATACTTGTACTAGATAATCCTATTATGTTTAAGTGTTCATTACAGGCAAAGTGATCTGTAAGTGCTCCACAGAGTAATCTGAGGCCCTTTTTATCTAGAGTTAGAGCAGATTTTGCTCTGTTGGCATTAAAGTTCAAAAACTTTTTGGGGTGATTAAGGCCTCTTGTGGCGTTCCAGTGTTCCCTGATTTTAGTTTGGATCCATTTTTTGGTTTCCTGTTTTATATTATTTTTGATAAAGCCGAAAAATGGGATTGGCCCCATAAATAGCCCTTCTGCCCCTTTTTTGGCATAAAAGTCTGCTTTCTCGTTTCATTCCTGTCACTCATGTCTTGGTACCAAATTCAGTGTGGCCTGGTTATGAGTGGCCAGTTTGTTGAGTGCATTGTTACACTCTATTAGGACTTTTGACTTGAATGTGAAGCTATTCAAGGCTTTAAGAACCGATTGGCTGTCCGAAAGTATTTTAATTTTTACTTTCTCGAACCCTCTTTTGGATATAATTTCCACTGTTTCCATTATTGCGAAGAGCTCCGCATGGAAAATTGTGGTTAGTGTTAGGAATTTGACCGCTCTTGGCTCCACTATTCCTGCTCCTACTCCTTGGAGCGTTTTGGAAGCATCTGTGTACCATTTTTGTGAGTCATAGTTTATATTTTAAGGTTAATGACATTAAAAAAAAATAAAGTACAATTAAACTATTTAAAAGAAATATTCAAAAATATCAATTGGCGGTCCTTTGAAAATGAAAAATCTATCTCAACAAAATTAGAGATTTTATTACACTCAATTAAGGCGCTAGTAGCAGGAACATTTTGAGCATAAAGAAATTTTGAGAGACCAACATAGAAAACTCAGACCGGAATATTAAAGAAAATACTCAAGAAGCACCGAACAGTCAAGCCCGAACAGCACCACGGATTAAATCAAAAATGAAAGACAATAATATTAGGTCTCTTCTTTTCGACAAGCGTTAGCAAGTGGCGAATAGATGAAGCAACTGGTACAAATGAAAATATATTGGCAACGCTAGAAGAGAGATGCCTTAAATTACATGTGTTGGTAAGGCAGTGCGCTGTACCAGTCTAATGAGCTATAGCTATACTCGCTAACGGCGAATCTTGCTGTATAATTTCGTTATTGCTTTCACATGCAATAGTGAGCGGAGAAATGGTGAATAGAAGAAGCCTATCATAAATTTTATAATTCCCCTAGGAAAACTGCAACATTTTTTTTTTCGGGAGGCACCCTAATGTACATAAATGTAAATATACTTTGTTACTGTTGTTGTATTTTTAAAATACAACTTTAAACTGTTATCGTAAAATAACTTATTGCTTTTTTATACTTTTTTGCTCAATTCATTTAATTAAGTATTCTTATCAATAATTGTTGTTCTTGTTTGTTTTCTCCCGCCAATTACGTCACACTATTCTTATTGTCTCTAGGACTACCAGATTGAATTGCACTTAAATATTGAGACTAAGTTATAAGTAGAAGATTACGCTCGCTACCAGATCTCACGTAAGCATAAATAGGTGACGAACGAGTTCTCACGTACGCCCGTTGACCAATCATTCATTCACAAATAGGGAAAAGCATTGGCAAGAAGGAGATTCGGAGTACCTGGCAATAAGTAATAATTCCAACTTAGGTCTATGCTTATCTGTTGCGAATGTCCCGCAGTCTTTTTTCTAGAAAGCCACGAAAGAAAAAACGGCTGACGCCCATTCTTGAAGTCGGCCAAAATCGCTTAGGAGTTTAACCCTTTCGGTCCGAACGGGACTTATATGTCCCGGCAATGTTTGAAGATACCTACAATTTTGATGGGACAAAAGACTTTTATTTCACCCATTGCAACTATTAAACATATAAAATAATTTGTATTTCCGTTAGCGGCTTTCCGTACCGAAAGGGTTAAAGCGCCATTTAAAAGAAATTTGATATTTCATATAAACGTTGTTGCTGTTTATGTTTTTTTTTTACATTAAATTTTTATATTTCTCACTAAAAATATATAAAATATATAATAATTGCCAATACATATGTGCATACATATATACAGGGTGGTGCAAAATTAATCATCGAATTTTGCTTTGAAATATGTTTTTTACTAAATACAAAAAATTTTAAAAATTAAAATTTTTTTACTAAATAAAAAAATACAACAATTCTAAATAAAAAAATAGTATCTTGTTGTATTGTAATATTTTTACTAAATTAAAAATATTAAAAAAAATTATATTCTTACTAAATAAACAAAATTATATTTTTACTTCATAAACAAAATAAAAAATTTCTTACTAAATAAAAAAATAAATAGTTTTTTACTAAATAAAAAAATAAATAATTTTTTACTAAAAAAAATAGTATTATAATATTTTTACAAAATAAAAAAAAATTTTAAAAATATTTTTACTAAATATAAAAATAAAAAAAAATATTTTTACTAAATAAAAAACTTAAAAATTTCTTCCTAAATAAAAAAAATAAATATTGTAATACTTTTACTAAATAAAAAAACATTAAAAAATATTTTTATTAAATAAAAAAATAAATAGTTTTTTACTAAATAAAAAAAACTAATAATTTTTTACTAAATAAAAAAATTTTTTAAATAAATATTTTAATATTTTTACTAAATAAAAAAATAAATATTGTAATATTTTTACTAAATACTAAAATTTAAAAAAAATGTATTTTTACTAAATAAAAAAACTAAACAAAAATTCTTACTAAATAAAAAAAAAAATTGTAATATTTTTACCAAATAAAAAAAAATAAAAAAATTCTTATTAGATAACAAAAATAAATATTGTAATATTTTTATTGAAAAAAAAATATTTTTGATTGTCGGTAATAAAAGTTATCAACTATTTGACCTTTTCGCGACTCATTGCTTGCTGTTTTGTATGTATGCAGCTGTCTAGTTCACAAGTATCAAATATGATTGACGTACGCCGCCACGTGCAAAAACTATAAGAAAAATGTTTTTCTTAATTTTGGTGTTTTCACCGGGATTCGAACCGACGTTCTCTCTGTGAATTCCGAATGGTAGTCGCGCACCAACCTATTCAGCTACGGCGGCCGTCAGTAAAATTATATAACAGAAACTAATTTTTATTTTTTTGTCTTTCTAACTTCACTTATTACATACAATTTGTTGTCAAATGCTAACAAAACGCGGCTAAAGTTATGTATATTTACAGTGGTTGTGTTTACACATTTGATTCATGGCCACATGAAGAGAATAGCACACAAACAAGCGGATAAAGGGCAATAAAATTCTGTGTTCTCTACAAATGAATGCAGGTGTTTGCATGACCGCTGCTCCTCTCTCTCTCTGTATTACAAACAACAATTACATGAATATGCTTGATACAAATACAAGAGTAATTTAATAACAAAACGTTATCATTAAATTTTCACTATTAAAATCTTAATTTTATTACTTGTTTGCCCACTTAATTGCTTTTATAATTTCATTCAGTGGTTAATAAAGCATGTAATTCTACTCATAAATCACTATCTCTACAAAAACAGCTACAAACCACACCTGATGCTCTGGTACGAACAGGTACGGTTGCCATATGAAAATTTTCTCTGTCGTCCCCACGACGACCACTAAAGTTGGGGTGGAAATTTACCGAACGAAAATTTACGAATTTGAAAAGTTAACATAATTAATTACATATTTACATGAGGGTATAGTAAAAATTTGTATGCACCATATTTTTGGAGAGAATACATAAAGTGATTAATTCAAGTAAACGAGAACAATTCACGTTCTAAATGACTTTTATTACTGAGTTTAGATGATTAACCCCTTGAGGACGAATTTATTTGAGAAAATATTTGCATGTGGAGCGAGTTTAATTTTTGGTTGCTGGAGTAGTATGTAAAATCAGTACATTTTACTGAAGAATTTATTTATTTCCAAAATATTAGTGACATATCTAGTAAATATTAAGATGCCCTGAGGTAATTGAATAAAAAAAAAACAAAGGTGTCATCCGCTTCAAGGGCAAATAGGTCTCTCATCTCAAATATACCCAAGGGGTTAAGATTTAAACACTCCGTAAATTACATACAGCAGTAATTGGATTATTTTAAAAATATTCTTTAGTTGATCAACCTATTGATTAGTATTTCTATTTGGTTCTTTTGCAAAGAGTATAAAAAGTATATAAATATAATCACCTACCCTGCCAGAAAGCAAAATAGATTAACGAAATCAAATCCCGAATTGAGTGAACAAGAAAAACAAATATAATATAATATTTTCTATTCAAGTACCCATATTAATTTTAATTAGCTTTAATTTATACATAAATTCAATGAGTTTTTTGGAGCACAATTCTCCGAGACCTTCTTATAACTAGTAAGACAAACTTCTGTTCAAAAAGTTCCCAAAATTTCTCATCTAAGGCACAACACCTCTCGATGATTTTGGCAAAATCTAGTTTTCTTAGCTTAACTAATATTTAGTTAAGGTTCTTAAAACCAATATTCAGTTGATCCTTTATTGGAAAGTTTGTTTAAAAGGTTAAACTCTCTTTGTCACTCGCCTCGGAGTTGTTCGTAAGAGCTCGTAAAATTTTAAACACTTCTTTTCCAAAACCACTTTTTCCGAACAGGCCAAACAGATTACTTAAATACTGTTGCATGGATTAATTTAAAATTTAGCAAGAAGTGCCGACACTTTTTTGACAGAATGTATACAAAAAAAGATTTTATTAAAAAATTTTCCCGATAGAATCATTAAATAAATTTTAAAATAAAAACTACTTCTGTATGATGCATTCACACCCCTCAAATTGTACCTCAGTTTTCGACTAAACACAAGATTTGCCTGCCGCTCTCAGCAGAAAAATTTTGCACAAAATATCTTTACTAGAATACAAAATAATAGAAAAGTAACAGCTGCTTTCCGATGGTCATTAAACTCAAAGAATCAGGCTATTTTCAATACTCGAAAAATTTACATATATTTCATCATCATTTACACCAGTGCAGGGCAGAATAAAAGTAATATTTTCTCTAAAGAAAGAAAATTCTATTAGTTATCACTGCATCACTTATGCATGCACACACACACACATGCATGCATTCACATCTAGAGCAATAACACATTCAAGCAACCAACCACACCAAATCAGCTTCAAACAACATCAATCCGCAATTTAGACCAAAACAGGCAGCCGATCAACCAGCCAAACAGGTAGCAAACACGCACCCAACCACTTCTCAGAGAACAACAAACAATAACTGTGAGAAATATTTCTTAAACACAAACAAAAAATATAAATAGGCGGAGTGTGCAACTATACAGTCGGGGCTACATTAATATACTCATAAGATTTATTTTTCACTTCAGTTTGTTTTATTGATAAGTTTTCAAACTTCAAACTTTTTACTCGAAAATGTTGGTGAACATGTAATTTATTTGGCATTTATAAGCACTTTTAGTAACTACTAATTTAGGTATAATATTACGATGCTGTGTAAAGTGACTATTTTGTAAGTATTTTTCTCTGTTTGACATGGGATAAAGATTTCTATCGTAAAAACTGTTGATTGGAGGTGAGCTGCATTATTTCATCTTAATCTTTATCTTTATTTCAAATAAGTGATATTTTTTATTTATTTTCTGTAATTTTGACATCCTTACCTAAAATTATCTTTAAATTTGGCCATGAGGAAGCCTTCATACATTTACCCTAAGAAAAGAGAAAAAACAACTGAAGAACTCATTCCCAAATGGAAAAAACAGAATTGGTAGGCATTTCGCAGTCTACGGTGCGAAATATAAAAGCTAAATGTGCCTCACACGCCTCATAACTTCTCGAAGTAAAGTAGAAAAATAAAAGAACGTGGAAAACCGCGAAAAGTTATAAAAGCCTGGTTTTGGTTGTTATTGAAGCAAATATTTTGTGAATTCCACTGAACTGAAAGTCCTTGGTCTGATATACAGTGACACACAGCTTATTTGATGCAGATAATACTTTTTTAGAAAGAAGAAAATGACTCCATGTTTATTAAATTTAATAAAAAAAAATGTATACGACTTGTAATAAGATATGTATGTACTGTTTACCACTGCAGAAAGAACAATAACAAAAACAAAGCTTGCTGAAAAAATATAGAAACAAATAGTTTTCTCATCGAAATATGCTCACAGCTAAAATGATGCAGTGTATTTTATATTTTCTCTGAGAATGCAATAACCATGAAATGTATTTTTTTCCGGTTAGCTTAGCGTCTTAAGTCATTCTCAAAAAATTTTTGTAAAGAAAAGTGTAAAAAATTTAAATATTTTTTAATGGGAAAACGAACCTCACTTGAAAAAAGACAAGGCGTTTTCGTCATTATAAAGAAGCCAAAAGCCAACGAAAAATTTGCCGAAATTGTTGCATTAGTTCCATAACTGTCCAGCACATTATAGAAAGGTTTCGACACGAAAACAGGATAGAAGATAAGGGCAGATCAGCGCCAAATAAAATATTTAAGGACGCAGATAAGAGGCGGATTGTTCGCAAAGTTAAAGAAAAATCCGATTTAAGCGCTCCAAAATTAACGAACGAAGTCGAAAATACTTAGGCAAGATCTGTAACCCTGAAAATGTTCGTGGAGTTCTGGGCGGAGAAAATTTCCATGGACTGCCCGAAATAAGCCGTTAATTAATGCTCGTAATAGAAAACAGAAAATAGAGTTTTGCAGACAGCATTTGAGCAAAGACATTTCGTTCTGAAAGTCCGTTGTTTTTGCGGATGAAATCAAATTTAACCTTTTCAGGTCTGATGGAAAGTCCTGCGTTTGGAGAAAACCAAACACTGCGCTTCTACCATGTAATTTGCGCTCCACAGTTAAATACGGCGGGGCAGTGTGATGGAATGGGGTTGCATGTTCTATTCAGGCGTCTCAAATTTAACATTTATCGAAAGAAACATGGATAAAGAGATGTATCTGGATCTGCTAAAACATAATTTAGCACAAAGTGCGGATAAAATGGTCATTAGGGATTCGTTTAGACTCTACCAAGACAACGATCGCAAGCGTACGTCTAGTATTGTCAAAACTTGGCTTATCTGGAACTGCCCACATGTGGTACAGACACCTGCACAGCGTCCAGATCTCAACGTAATTCAGAATTTGTGGTCAGTGCTGGAAAATAATATAAGAAATCACAATATTTCTAATGCTTCTATTCTTGACTTTTAATGTTTCAAGCATATTTTTCCAGTGAATCATCTACTCAAATTCGCCAAAACTATTCTCACTTTACTCATCGCAGACCTTACGAAAACTGCGTGGCGGAGAGAGTGGAATTTCCTCTGTAAATGGACGTGTTTAGATTTATGGGGA
This sequence comes from Anastrepha fraterculus, assembly GCA_037575425.1. Lineage (NCBI taxonomy): Eukaryota > Metazoa > Arthropoda > Insecta > Diptera > Tephritidae > Anastrepha > Anastrepha fraterculus. The sequence continues at coordinate 603,414 of JAYXIM010000311.1, read as the reverse complement.
ACGGTCGACTGCATTTTTTTTAAGGCAGCCGCCGCAGCCGAATGGGTTGGTGCGTGACTACCATTCGGAATTCACAGAGAAAACGTAGGTTCGAATCTCAGTGGAACACCAGAATGAAGAAAAGTGTTTTCTATTAGCGGTCGCCCCTCGGCTCGCAATGGCAAACCTTCCAGTGTATTTCTGCCAAGAAAAAGCTCCTTATAAAAAATATCTGCTGTTCGGAGTCGGCTTGAAACTGTAGGTCCCTCCGTTTGTGGAACAACACCAAGACTCGCGCGCCACAAATAGGTCGAGGAGCTCGGCTAAACACCCAAAAAAGGTATACGCGCCAATTATATATATACATATGTATATACATATTTATGTGTCAAGACCAATGTTTCGTAACCCGATTGTTTCCATAAATTACAGAATGGTGTCCAGATGATAACTACTTCTTTATGCAAGACTCGGCGCCTTGTTATAAAGGAAAAGAAGTTGTGTAATTATTGAAGGACAATGAAATTGCGCTTTAGGAATGGCCTTTAAATTCGGTGGAAAAATCGAAATATCCAAATTATTACTAACACAGACACAGAGAACTTGCACTAGAAAAAAATGCTAAAAAATGGTTTGCCTCTACATAACATGACTGGTATTGCTCGAAAGGTAGGATTTACTTCGTAATAGTTAATAAACCTGTAAATATAGTAATAGAAACGGTGTCGTGGGTATCTAACAAATTTATAGTATTTTAAATGGACATAATAATTTAGCCCCGCACTGTAAATTCAAATGCATTGAGATTCCTCTAATAATGAACACGTTTCACAAATGTACACACACATATACGTATATACGAGTGTGTTTGCTTGTACCTTTTCTCGCATACATTTCACCTACATACCTTTTGATTTTTTACTATTGCCGCGATATCAGCTGATTCTGTTGTTTTTCATAAACAAATAAGTGAGCAAAAGCAAATGACGAATAATGAAGACAATTAAAAATGAAAAGAAAATAAACGCAAAAGCTGGCATATCAAAATTGTGTTTATTGCCGCAAGGCAAGTAAGGGGAAATAAAAATGAGAAGTTGAAGTTGACTGCACGTGGAATAAAACTAAACACTTTTGATGAAAGCCCACACCAAAAGGGACTTCAGGGAAGTAATTGATATGCATTTTTGAAGTCGGTATTTTTTTTTGGAAATGATGACATAACGCAATGCTTGTATTTTTACTTTTACAGAGTCCAGCACTGTAAGTGTAACCAATTAAAAAGACCATAAATTTAAATTCGCTCCCACGACAGTCGGTTCTACGTTACCGGAACGACCCGGATTTATATCCGGCCAAAGACTGTCACTTCAGCAGCATGTACATATGTATGGGGAATGTTTATGCTGCTACAACAACAACAACAACAACCATAAATTTAGTTTGGGGAAAACTACTTTTATTCAATTCAAAGTAAAAGTTATGTAAAAATAATACAAAATTAAGAATCAATTTACTTTTTCCCGATATGACCACCTTTTGCCTTGACTATGGCCTTGAGACGGTCCAGAAACGAATTGCAAACTGCTCGAATGTGACTTGCAGATATTTTGGCCCACTCGCGGACAATGGCTTTTTTCAGCGCCTCGAGACTGGTGAATCTTTTATTTCGGACTTCTCGAATGTCGGGGCTTGTGTCACCAGCCATTGGCTATTTGGCAGGCATTCCTTGAGACCACTACTATTCTCCAGTGAATATTGTAGAAGTTGTAGAGATGAGGAGAGAATTGAGCACTTCCTTTGCAATTGTCCAGCCTTAACTAAAATCAGAGCAGGTTGTCTAGGTAAACACTTTTTCAATTCTCTTACAGAACTGTAAATTATACCTGTACCTATTCTATACTTCATAAGAGCCTCAAAATGGTGTCATGAAGATAAATAAACAAGGTTCCCGTATCGCACAGAGTTATCACAATGGACCTGTAAGATCTAAGTGAGTTGGTCATACGGACCGACTACCACCATAATCCCCCAAAACTAAACGGCGTTAGTCTCCCGCTAACCCAACGGGCAAAATACCTAGCTGTTATCCTAGACCCCAAACTCAGCTGGAAGTTTAACGTAGAGTACAGGGTAAAGAAAGCGAATATAGCACTTTACACGTGTAAGAGAATGTTGGGTAAAAAATGGGGTATCTAACCAAAACTATCCAATTGGTCCTACACAGCCATTGTAAGGCCAATACTGACTTATGCGGCACTTGTTTGGTGGCCTGCTACAGAAAAGAAATACAACAAAACTAAGCTGAACAAGACACAAAGAACAGCGTGTATCTTAACTACAGGAGCGCTTAGCATCAGTCCTACTGAAGCGCTCAATGTACTAACTCATCTGCTACCATTAGATTTACACATTAAAACAATCGCTACTTGCAGCGCGGGGACTCTTACAGGGACCCTCGCTGCTCAAAAACAGATCAGACAGTCCCCAACCTTAACTTCAAGAAAGACTTTACGGTACGTTTTCCACCGAGAGCCGAATGGAGCAAAGGGAATAAAGGGAATAAAACACCGGTGGTTCTAAGATGAACTGTGGTGGGAAGGTGGCTTTCATTCGGAGCCACTCAACCTATCTCAGTCAATTCGTCTTCCTGACTATGCCAGCGTGTTCAGAGAAGCATGCAAATCACTAAAACTCTACAAGGGAGTTGGTGCAAGAGTAGCTATCTTCTCAGACAGTCAAGCAGCTATAAAGGCCTTAGACTCCAACTGCATTATCCAAACTAGTCTTACAGTGTAGAGTGGAATTGCTTAGTCATTGGCTTGGGGTTCCCGGTCATAGGAACATACGGGGTAATGAGATAACGGATGAGCTAGCAAGAAAAGGTTCGACACTAGACTTAGCAGAGGCGGTGGCAGTCTCCACCCTCCTGAACACAATAAAAGTATCGCTTACTATCATGCTTTAGCCCCAAGAAGATGGAAGCAATTAACTACATGCATTGCAACAAAAAACACATGGCCGTCATACAAAATCCAAAGGACGAACCACCTGTTAGGATGTTCTTGACCAAATATCTCACGCATCACTGCAACCGTTACAGGTCATTGGAAAGTGGTGGGAGCATGCAGCCCGACTCAACCTCCCCTTCAATCCTAGCTAGGTCACAACTTCGCTCCTTCAGTAAGCCCTTCTTACAGCAAATTAATGAGATCTCAGACATCGAAATATAGGATTTGCTGTTATACTTGGACCTCACTAAATGGATCTGACTTGGAAAAAAAAAAACAAAAAAAATACATCATCACACGAGACAGTGCTAGTAAAACGGTGCTGTTTACTAATTAGGATTATTTCAGTGGAAATATTCAACCACTTCAACAACAACCACGATAACCTAACCTAATCTACTGATCTCCTCTCCTCCTTGACTATCTA